>CAUJNA010003572.1:140000-497500 GCA_963377175.1 Effrenium voratum
AGTCAGTCGTGACCTCAGACCAAAAGGCGTCGAAAGAACCTAAATTGACTTTAGGGTAGACTAAACATGGAGAGTTAGCAGACAGCGTGCGATGTCCAATCTGTTGAACCAACTTGGGAACTTTCTGATGATTTTGTGAGGCTTTGAACCCTTGCCAACATCTGGCCTGGACCAACTATCGCAAATGGAAGGCACCCGCCTGAAAGAGGGTCAATGTTTGGAGAACAAGTTGTGGGCTTCCAGTGGGTATTGTCACGCTTGGGGCCAACGATTTACCTTGTGAATCCTTTGTATTTCAACCCAACCTCCTTATGGTGGGATGGTTTGGCAAGGGCAGGCGACGCCGGGCCGTTTGCGATACAAAAGGGTTTTTCAACTTGGCAGTTGCCAATGGGTCGTAAACCCTTGTGCACCTTGAGTGGATGACAAAATAGGCGATGTCGTTGGGCTCTGCGTTTTCGGACCTTTTAGATCCCCCTTTACATGTCCCTTATATAATGGGTGAGGTTGACCTTCCAACAAACGTGTTTGACTATTTAACATATTCATTCAAAGAAACATAGAGAATAGGGGCTCACCATCCAACAAGTGGCTTAGGAGTAAAGGGAGGCCTTTCAGTTGGACTGGCGCCCATTCTACTTGAGTCATCGAAGCCTTCGCTTTTAGGTGTTTAGGTTTTGTGCTTCTGCTCATTTTTAGAGGGAGGCTGCAAAAATACCCAGGTGTTTTGCTACAATACCAAGGGTTGTAAAGTCACAGTAACCAACCCGCATGGTAAAGCTCACGCGTTCTGGGGATCTCAGTCCGAAGCACGGGTCGCTGGGGAAAGGCAATCGGAGAAACGGAGCACTCACCAGGAGCGTGGGGAGCGCGCAGAAAATGGAGGACCTGGAAATCCGGGGGTGAAAGGGCAAAGTAGCATGGTGAACGACCATTTGCTTTCACCTGTTGCTGTCAAAGAGAGTCTATCACTCCTGCTGTTGTTGTTCCAGGGACGAAAACACACATCGAAGTGAAATTTATTCATCTACGGTGCTTCAGTGGAGCCCCTCCCAAAGAGTAACTTTGCAAGCTCTTGAAATTGTGCACTTTGAGGCACCTAGCGTTTCAAGCAGCCTGGCTGTGCAGCCACTGGGTGAAGCAGCCAATGGCGACCGCTTTTCTGGGAGTTTGTTTTGTTTGGGAAGCAAACCCGCATTTGTGATGTTATTGCTTACACGTGCAAATGCCCCATGAAGGTCAATTACCTAACTAGCTTGGCTTGACTGTGCTCTTTACGGATTACAAATTCTGAGCTGCGTGGGTATGCTTCAGCATGAGGTTTCGATTCGTTGCAGGTATGGGTTCGAGTTTTGGAGGGCATACCTGTCTTTGTGGTGCTGGTTTTATCGGGAAATCGAAAGAATCCGCCAATGTTAGGGCTCCCCTCATTTTGACACACGGGCGTTTCTGAAAACAGGGGTCCCCTTTTGGGATGGGTTTAAGAGGAAACCAAAAGGAAACCAAGCAACTGAAGGGAGAGTTGATTTTGGGGACATCGCTCACGTATTGCTCAACCATTGCTTTTACCCATTTCGCAGCACAGACTCGGCCCGCGTGCCCTGGCACGTCTTGAGCCAAAGGAGGGACATGGGAGATGTTTTTTTTTTTTTTTTTTTTCCGGAAAGACAAGTTGTCTTGTGGCTTTCGTGTTTAATCTCACCCCAAGAAGGGTTCGATATCTCCTTCCATGAGCTGAAGTGAATATGTTTTAATGTTTCCGTGTTGGTTTCAGCTACTGGAAATATGTCGCATTTTTCCAAGGGGCGAAGAAGCAAATGGAAGCCTCTCAGGTTCCCCTTTGCTGGTTCGGCTTTGTGGTTTGGGATCTGAACCCCTGATTCTAGAGGCTAAATGGGGAAACCGGCCTTCCTTAAGCACCAAGCCACGGAAGCTGAACTGGAAATAGCCCAAGGGACTTGCAACTGGGAGTATCCAGACAGGAGATGGTGAAGAGCCGGAGCCGCCCCAGGCGCCGGGAACCGGCGCGCCGGGGCCACCGACCGTTTGGGACTTGGGTGTGGCTCAAAATGAAACAGGCGGGGCAAACCGCAGGTTTTGGCCCATGTGTCCACTTGCCAGGGTTCCATGTTGGTACCGGGGATTTTTTTGAGCCACAGCCATTTGTTTTGTGACTTTTTTTGGACTGAGTAAGTCTAGGCTAAAGAGTTTCCTGCCAACGGCAAGCCTGCCGCTATGATTCTTCGCGGGTGTTGGGTGGATCCATTCGACGCCATTCAACACCAAACAGGAGTATCAACGGCTGAAAGTTAAGTCCTGGCAGACCAATATGTAAAGGGCTGGGCATGACATACCAACATGTGCAGTAGAACGTGCCAAAAGCATGCGAAACGATAGGGTTACAAAAAAAAGATGATAACCTCTACCCGATGTCCTTTGGCTATACAAGAGGTTTCTAAAGTTGCTCATGTATGACCCCTGGTATGAACCCCTTGTTTTTGGGTTGATTATGAAGCTTCCCTTGGAGTCTTCTTTGGAGTGTTGGGACAAGGAAATGACCTAACATCGTCTAAGTGCATGGTCAAACGATCGCTTCTTTTTGGTAAGGATGGTCATCAACTTCTTGATGTTTGATTAGACAACCCATTCAAATGTTCTTGGTAAGGGACCCAGACAGTTTGGATTGCTGGCTCCCGGTGTCCGACCAACAAGGTTTGGCTGGACACACAATGACCGGCAGTCAAACATGCGCCTTTCTGCGTGCAGCAAGATTGGGCTGGCCTGATGCATCAGGCCAGCCCCGCAAAAGGGGCAGCTAAAAGGAAGTGGCTCAAACAACAGGGCCGTGAATTTCAAGCGCTCGAACCACCTCAAAAGTGGTTGGGCATGAATCTCCAGCGAATTCTGACCAAAGGCTCTTGACTGGATGTCATGCCCATGGTTAAAACATGAAGGGGGTGAATTTCACGCTGCGAGCTGCGACAAGTCGCAGGTCTCCATGGAAGAGGCCGGGTGCTAAAGGGGCTGGGGGTTCGGCAACAGAGAGGTGGCTGTGGCCCCTTGGTACATGGAAACAAAGACTGCAGCCTTTCCAGGCATACGGCTCCTTAGGCTTCTTGTTTGTTATTTTTGGTCGGTTTAGTGGTTCGGTTTCCTTCCCGTTGGTTTTGAGCTTTTTGGTTGGTGGTTGGGTTTCCATGTAAACCCACGAGCTAAACTTTTGGCAAATAAAACTTTGGGCAGGGGATGTGAGGACCCTATCAGGATTGGTATGGAACCCCAAACACCATCGTTCCGACGACCGGATCTGACCTTTTGACCGCCCTCTTTGCAAACCATAATTAGTCATGACCACAAAAAGGTTAACTTTGTATTTCCAGGTCCTTTGGCTAAGTGAGTAGAGCAGAGTGCGTTTGGGAAATGGAGCCCTTGATGAGGTTCCAGGGAATTTGCAGTGGGGCGACAAGCGTGGCAAGCACCAGCAACTGGCAATGCAATCAATTGGTAGCTTATTGTCAGTTTAAAGACATAGAGGCCCGACACGCATTCCCGGGGCCACCCAGATTGTGCATGTCCTCTTGGGGAGCGAGATGGAGCGAGCCAAAGCTTGTCCGTGGTTCATGTGTCTAACAACGAGAGGCAGAGAGAAGCAAGTAGTTGTCTGAAGTTCAACTGAGCAGCACCCAAAGCCCCCTGGCCAATTGGATCAAGATCCTGGCGATTCCAATCCTCGCTGTGTCGATCCCTTGCCCTAAAGCTGCTGAAAAGGAAGCAGGCTGGCTCACTTGGCCTATCGTCCCGTGGGTGAATCATCACAATCCACCGTGCAGGGGAACCCGCCCCCCCCAAGTAGCATTGTTGTCTGTAACAGTGTACAGAGGTGTGGGCATCCAACCTGCATCTCATGAACGTTAGTCACTTTTTGGACCATTTGGCAAGCCAAAGTTTGGCGCCGCTTGGTTTGGACCACCACTCAGGAGATCCGCACTGAACACCCAGAAAGACTTGATCAGCCAGACATTCTCCATGTTCCACGTAGGCGTCTCCAGCCAAACCCGAGTCTCCCGTCTGGGCCTGAGCATCAGATCGCAGCAATGCATCATGGGGAGCGAGGTGCTTGTTGCAGGGAGGAACACACCGTCTTAGACGAAACACGGGCTAAATCGATACTCGTGTCCAGGTAGGAAACGGAAGTCTAAATTGATTTCATATAAGGGCTAAAGCAGTACTCGTTTTCTCTGACTGAGCTTGGGTTTAAAGTACCCCACTCCCCCATTATCATTACCAGGCCTTGACAGTACTGTGCTGCAGTTCCACATGACACCCCACCTTACCCTTCACTTACCGAAGCGTTTCTGGACTTGTGTCACTTTTTGGGAAGACCAGTTTGGTGGGAAACCAAAAAGTTCAGATAGTCTTGTTGCCAGTCTACTCGATGGGACGTGAGTTGAGGGACTTTTTCCGACCTGGGGCGCCGGCGGTTCCATGCACCAGGCAGCCGAAGCCGAAGCGCCTAGTCGCTGGGAAAGTCGAGGTTGACCTCATCTGAACTTGAATTCGGAATACCTTACAGAACTCTAGGGGACACTTTCTTTCCAGAAACCATCAAGGGGAAACGGCTGGTTTTTAGAAAGAACGATGGTTCTCCGTTCGGAAGTTCGGGTGTCAAGGTATCCCTCTGGTCTACTGTGGCCTTCAGTCTTCCAGAACGTCCGTTTGACACACGCCCGGCTCTTTTCAGTCGAGAGCATAGGGGCCGGTTCCATCTGCTTTCAAATATTGAAAACAGGTGGATGGTCATGTTTAGGGACAATTTCCCGATGCTAACATGATAGTCTGTAAAAAGTCCGGAACTGGGAGAGGACGAACATGTTTGATGTGTGGTGTGTGTGTGTGAGTCGGTTCATGCAAGGTTTGATACCTTTTTTTTCTTCTTTGAAATTCAATCATCACCTTGGCCAGTTGAAAGTCTTCCATTTGCTTCATAGCATTGTTTATTGTCCCTTGCTTGTTGGCTTTGAGGAGGGTCTATCACTACGGAACATATGTTTTCCAGGGGGCCTAAGGCCTAAGCAAATGCAAGAGGTCACTTCCTCGTGGGTTGATGTTCAAGGGACATATCGTGAAGCTGGGCTTGGCACGAGCCGTTGGCGACCTTTTCCGTGTCGACGTGGCACCAAAGTTCATGTTCTTTGCATGTCAAAAGGCGGCTTTTTCCTCTAAAACATGGGCCGCGCCTGCTCTTGGGGAAACCCACTTGGAGCCAACTTGGAAAGGGTGCCCCCCTCCAATAGACACCTTTTAGCTTGAAACGGGTAGCCTCTCGTCGCTTTTCGCCAACGCGTTGGCGAGGCAGCACTTGCCACTGCAGGCGGGGTCCGGGGGGGCGGGGACCTCCCGGACTGCGCTGAGGGGAGGGGTACCCTTGGGTTGATAAACCTAGAAACAAACGCCGCCGGGTCCCGTGACTTGTGTCAAAGTGCTAGCCACAAACCTATTCTAATGATGTAGCCATCACTTGTCAGAAGAATCCCACGGAACTTTGAGGGGTCAAATGCCAGACAAAAGCGGAACACTTTGCGGGGGCGATCCTTTGGATGCTCAAAAGGAAGCAGAGAACAAATCCAAGGTGAATCCAAGCATGCACCGCCTAGAACCCGCTTTCGGCGCTTGTATTGGCTGCTTGTCTTGCCAACCACATGGGCTTTTTCCTTTTGGTCAGGCTACCTCTCCCCATTTTTCATGTTTCCTTTAGGCTACCCGCTCCCTATGCTTGCTGGCTTTGAAGGGGAACCACAAGCAAACCGCCCATGCTTGGGCCATTTTAACACACACCCCACGCATGGGACCACGCCCTCGATCTCCGAGGGCGCGCCAGTCGAAGCAGAACTGCCGATGCCCCGAAGGAAGAGGTCGGCGGTGTTCAGGTGGCAAGCGGGCGGCGATGATTTTTTCTGGCTGCGAGAGATGCAGGGAAGGAGAAGTTGAATGACCCCTAGAAGAACCATCCCGCGTGGTTTCCTAGGGAATTGCCTCATTCCCTGCTGGTGCGCTCAGCAGGCACTTCTTGACTTCATGTGCTTTGTCATGTTTGATTCTAAAAAGAATAGAATGGGTTCCAGAGTTGTTCACAATCCCAAGATAGACTTAAACCCAGCGGTTCGCCTTATGGGGGGAATGAGCCACCCCTGGGTTTCAGTCTGGGGTGTCAAACTTAGATTCAACCCTGTGTTGCCGTGTGAGGAACTGAAGCGCTCGCTAGGTACTTCCTTTGGAGACTTAAGCATGGCTGGTGTGCTGGTTTCCCACACCAACAGACCTCAATGTTCATACATCCCCATGTCATTTGCCCCTCACTGCCAACCCAATCGACTCCACTTTGCTCCTGGACACAAAACGGACTACGCTTTGAAGCCCGGGGTTGGACGGTTGGACTCAGCCCAATACCGTGGGAATGTGATGCCGCTGTCCTTCCCCCCTTGCAACGTGTTGAATGGACACACAAGCAGCAATGTTCAGGAGCCTGCACTCTTCAACCGTCCAAAATCGGTGGTTCAGGGCATTTCAGTGATGTCCTTTGCTTGAGGGGCTTCAATTAAAATCAAAATGCTCCAAACCAAAACAACTTTTCTGATGGTCACTGGAGGTCTGGGTTCAAGTGACACCTTGCGAACGCTCCTTGAAGTGAACAGCGGCCACATTGCTGGACCCAGTCTTTCCTTGTTGGCTTCAAAAGGAAATGGAAGTTCTTAGATGTTATTCGTAGATATGGATGTTATTCTCTTTTGGGCCGGTCCACTCGGGAAGTGAGTTTAGGTCTGGTCATTCCCTTTGCTTACCCATTTAAAAAAGTTGTGCCGTCGAATTTCACCATAGCATTTCTGGGTCATTCAATATCAATCCAGAACCCTCGAGCCAGATGGTCGTTGGTTCCTTGCTGCAGTCTCACCATGGATGGGTGAACCCCACCTTCACAGGGGACAGAAATTTCAGCGGGTTACTTGGCCGAAGGGTCATCCAGAACTTTCTATCCTGGCCGGCCGATCCACGACTACCCAAGTATTGGTTCGTTTGGGTCATTTGCGCCGTTGCGATCCAGGTGAAAGAGGCCAAAGCGTCGAAGTCAGCGAAGGTGAGCAAGAAGCGAGCGAAGGCAAGCGGCAAGCGCGAGAGCCGTCAACCCGAGTGGATTCCATTCCACACCTCGCAAAAATAGGGGAGCCACAAAATTGCGGGGGGTTCCTCGTGTTCCCCACAACCATCCCAAAAAGGGTACCATCAACGAACAGACAGACCCTGGTTGCTTTCTTTCCAAGAATCGTTTCGACCCCAGCACGTCTGCCGGGGTCACTGGGCAACTGGGAACCTAGATAGACCCGCCCTCTTGGACGTTTCGTTTTTGGACCGAGCTGCGCTTTATGCATGGGATCCATTTGGATGGATCTAGTCTCTCTAGCCCAGCCACATTCGCAAATTATGGCTTGTTTCGCGCGTGTATGCGTGTTAAAGTTTTAGAGTAGGGGAGCCCTGTAAGCACTTGAGCTTCTTTGGGCTTCCCTTTAAAAACCGAGCAAACCTGAGGAGAGGGTTTAGAATCCTAACCTCTAGGCGCTTCTAGCACCTGGGGCTAGAGAGCCTCTGGCTTGGATTGTTTTCCCCCAAAGTGGGATTCTCAGGTATGCCCTGAAAAATGGTTTGGATTAATTTGGAGATTTGAACTCCTAGTTTGTCTATATATAAAAGCGAAATTGCCGTAAACCACCAAGCCACCAATCCGTTACTTATAGTGGGAAGCTGAGATTCAGCAGAGTCACTTGTCTCACTTCAGGCAGTATAGGAACGAGGCCAACCAAATTCTTTCCCAGACGCGCAGTGGTGCCAGTTGTCCACTTAGAGGGTGTTTCCCTCTTGAGCAAAGAAAGGGTGCCTTTTTCGTCACGGGCACTGGGAGTTGTTTAGGATCCTAGGTGAGTTCATGGTGGTTTCCCTTTGGTGTCCATGCCCGGGAATGCGACCCGAGGTCCGGGGTATGTGTAGCAAGGACAGATACTTCGTGGAAACTTCCCCATTTCTTTCCTTTCGAGATCCTTTCCAAAAAACCGTTCAGACAAAAGAGCCGCAAAGGTGGGAAAGAGCCGGATGGGAGAGAGAGGGATTTCTCAGTCCCCGAGATCTTGGGCCTCAAAAGCTTTTTGGGCAGACCATTTGAGTGGTAAACAGACAGATTGAACTTATTCTGGTTGCCATCTGGGAAGTGAGTGTTGGAAACATCGTCCCTAAGTCCCGCATCGCATCGCCAGTCTTCGAGGAGCAGCCTGGGCCTGAGCTAGAAGCCGGTAAGTGGCGAATTCGTGTGGAGGGCATAGGTAGAATATGGTGTTCTTGAGGCTGGCTCGGCGCCCACAACTAGGTCCCCCAGCTAGGTGCCGTTTCTTTTACCGATTCTTTTTTGGGGGAGGGTTCGGGACCCTACTAAAATAGACTACAGAAAAAAAAGGGTACGCTTATTCTAACCGCTCTACTGGAGGACCTAGACAAGTTCTTTGCACGGTGCAATGTAAGATTGGCCCTCCACGCTCCAAATTTGGGTGTGATAAGGTTGGACCCCCCCAAATTGGGTGCCTCTTGGTCCCTTTAAACCAATCAAACTCGGGGTGCCCTCCAGAAAAGACGAGACACCCAATCAAACGTCAGCCGCAGAAAAGGTAGGGACTTTCAGTGGGGCAAAGTTGTGTTATTTGGGCTCGACAGGGCTAGACCTGTGATAGGGAGCTCAGAGAACCAGTAGAAGGATTCCTAGAGAACGAACCAATTATGATCTAAGAATCTAAGAAGATCGTATTTGTTTTATTTTTATTTTGCTTGACCACAATCCCCTTTTGGCCAGGAAGGAAATGGACTTCCGACTTTCAAGGCCAATTCTGGGTTTGTGCCCTCAAGTGAGCCCATTACAACCTGGATATTCAAGGTGCCCCTCTTGTCCACTAATATGGAACACACCAGAGGTTGTTTTGTTTAACCGAACATGGGGTCTTCCGCCCAACGTCAGGTTCCGTGTGGACTGGGTCGACTGGTTCGTTTTTTTCTTCTTCTTTTTTTGCGTTTTCGGGGGTCCGGGGAGCCCACCGAAACTGGGCTGCCCTGAGGAGGGTTGATCAAAAGGTGCGTTCCATGGGATGACCATTTGGGAAATTTGAAAGCCACCAACAAGACTCCACTTTCCCACAAAATGGGTATGTAAGTCGTGACCTTCCCATGGTGATTTAGTTTGGGGCCAGGAATATTGATTCACCCCCAAATGGCAACAGGGGCTAGAACCTGGGGGGTGGTTGTTTGACCCCTACCCAAACCTTGCGACGGGACAATATGAGTTGGGCTGCCCATCCATCAGCATACCTGTTGACTTAGCAAACTTTAGCTTCTGTTGGCAGGTTTCCTCAAAAAAGAACGTCAGGCCTAAGTAAAACAACTCTCTCTCTGGCCAGTCGACTCAGCTAGTCAGACCACTTTGCTTGTCGCAGCTTGGGGAGATTCTGACAAAGCTTGGGCGCCAGACTGGCACGGATTAGGCGACCGTTTCCCCTCACCCCGGGCTGTACCCCACCATTGACCTGGATTTACATGATGATCCTAGCCAAGGCATCCGTAAGCGGAATCCCAGCGAGACGTGCAGAACCATTTGGAAACTATGTATACAAGTAAACTTATATGATATACATGAAGTACCGTCAAGATTACTTCTGTTGAGTATGGGGCAAACGATAGGGGACTCTTAAAAGAACGAACGACACCCCTAGAAAACTACAGTCGATGAATTCAACGTGCGAAAACATGTCCACGCATTTGTCCATATCCATTCCTTTCTTGCCCGCCCAGGCGATTCCAGCCGCAGCCGCCGTCGGAGGCGCCGGAGAAACGGAAAAGTTGGAAACCGACGCGTCATGTAAATTGGCTCAGTTGTTCGTGTGGCAAACCCAGTTTCGCCTCCGAAGATTCACATGGGACCTAAGACAGGTTCCCCTCCTAAGATGCCAATAAAGGCGGTGGGTTGTTGGGTGCCATGTGAATCAGGGGAGTCGGTTGGTCACTCACGGTATGTGAGTTTTGCTGGGCTCATTTCAGTTTCCCGAGCTACAGGGTGTTTGAAGATTCGAAGGGAACCCGCCGGCATCCACAGGAAATGAAATGAGAACGCTCCGTCTCAATTTCAGATTCCTGAAAACTTATTGGTTGTCTGTCTTGCCTTCATCGCACCACAAGGCAAATCCCAGAAAACGGTTGAGTGTGTGTGTCTTCAACGTGCAGGTCCAAGCGATCAAGCTCAAGCTCAGGCCGGCCGATCGTGGACAGCTTGATTTTAAGAAATTCGAAACCGGGCTTTCCTGAAAAAAAGGAGAAAACAAACACCAAGGTGGTATCCCCAACAGCCCCGGAACCCCCTAGAACTCTCCGGAACCTTCCTGAAAGCTGCCCCAAACCACCCCAGGGCCTATTTGGGCCTCTCGACCCCATAGCTTCCATCCGCCCAAGTGAGCTCGACGGTTTTGGCGGACCCGTTTGAGAGCCCAGGAAAGGAGAAGCGAAAGCGGAAGGAGAGGGACTCTGACGAGTCATCCGACAGGCGCCGACGAGAGACCAGAGTCGAGACTTCGGCCAGTAGAACGCCATAGGCGGGGGCTCACAGTTCCCCTACAAATGAACGGAAGGACCCCCCCCTTTTGTTTTGGGGGGGGGTCCAACCAATCCCAAAAGCAGCTTCTGATCCTACAAATGGTGTTTTGTTTGGGGCTCCCTCTTAATAATCTGTGGGGGGGTAGTTGGAATATGTTGAAGACTTTTGGTGGGCAGGTTTCTTCATCAGAGCTGTCAACTTGTTGGTGTGTTTATCATTGCTAGACGTTTTGTTTCTCATTGCTAGACGTATGCCTGGCGGCTCCGTTGCTCCGTTGCCACAACATGCCTGCGGAGTCTCAAAATGCGGCCAGGAAGAAGAAACAGAAGAAGAAGAGTCGGCACTGAAAGCCTGTGAATCGACCACGATTGCATTCAAAGGTTTGCAGAGAAGTGCCAACAATCAATGTGCTTTCAGATTCACAGCTGATTGGCACTGAGCGCACCGCAGCTTGAGAGGCGATCAGGAATGGCAGAATGCCATGCTCCTCCCATCAAACCCAGTTGTTCTGTGGATTCCACCCTTTTCGTTTTCGTGCTTGGTGGGTTCCCAATGAACGCTTAGGCTATTTGGGGGCTCTTTTCAATCTAAAAATGCAGGGGTCACTGGGCAACTGGGAACATGTATGTTCGTGGGTTGGATATTAGGCGAGCTCTGTGCAAGCCCCGGAGAAAAGAAAAACAAAAGCGCCTGAGCGATGCATTTGCCTCAGCGATGCCATGGCGAAAGCCGAAGCCGCTTGCTGGGAGAGTCGTCACCATGGACAAAACCCATGGTAGTTCTGACATACTGGTACATGTTGCATTCCGTTAGCGCTGCTCTTCGAGATATGGCTCGATTTATGCGCGCACAAGGTATTTTCGTATTTCCCTGGGAAGCTTGTGATTTGATTTGCATGTTGATCTCCTTTTCATGCCAAGAAACACCCTCGCAATGGTTGTCAGAGACCCCGCCCTTGGGAACAAACCTTTTTTATATCCCAGAGGGGGTGTTTTAGAAGAGGTCACCAGAGACATTAGGACAGAGAAGCTCGAGGTATCCTGTTTCACGAAGTGTGGGCCTTTACTTGGATCTTCTAGCTATTCAAGTCCCAGCCGGGATGACCATGATTATAATGTCTTGGGTCATTATTAGTTGACCGTTTCTTGAAGGTATCAAAGTCGGAAACTGGGGTGATTTCCTGAAAATCCTACCACTTGGGGGGTGGAGTAACTTTGCTCCTGATACTAGTAGAGTCATAGGGCCAGAATGTACTTCCCTGACGTCTGTTGACCCAGAACGGACGGGCAGGTAGCACTGCTGCCCCGAGCAGCCGCGCTGTCGCCTCGGCTGAGAGATTCCATTTGCAGAGGTAACCAACAGAACCGCCCTTCAACACCTACAAGAGTCGTTTTGTTGGTTCGCATGGCCACCCTCTCAAATTCTGAAATTCTGAGCCCTTATTTCAAAAGGTGAAAAGTGGAAATCAAGAACCGTCCAAGATGGCGACTGAAGGGGGCAGGGTACTTTGTCAGTGACTAAGCTTGGCTATAACTCACTGAACGGAGACTTACAACCATGGTAAGTGGGTTAGAACCAGGCTTACTTTAACCACTTCCGAAGTACCGTGCCCCCTTGAGTAGTGGCTTGCCTGGCATCCATGAGGCAATCATAGGCAATCTTCAACCTTTCGGCTTCTTAATTTGTTGCCCGACCGTTTAGGAAATGGTTCAAAGGGAAGCCAACAGGAAACCAATTTAGGGGGGTGCTGTTTTGAGACACACTGTCAGAGAACACTGGACACCCTCTTTCCAATGGACGGGTGTTCCTTCGGTTCCCCAAAAAGGAGAACTTTTGTTTCTATCGGCTTCCATGGTTGGAGGGGGTTGTCTTCGTTTGCACCTGCCTTTGCCAATCCATGTGCCGGGCAAGCCATGTCTCTTGCGTGTCTGTTTGGCAACGGTTGAACGACGGGTGCAGATGAACAACTATAAGTTCCGAAAAGCAAATGGCGCGGCCGAAACTTTTCCAGATTGTGAAGCGAACGACCAACATGGCACACATGAACCAAGCTTGTAAGTTTCGGACGCAATCGCAGAATCAGCAACTGAAGAGGTTGCTTATACAACCTCAAACACGCACACGGACCACCTCTAGGCAGGTCGCGCACAATAAGCCCAGGAGATATCCCCAGCAGCCAACCCGCTTTACCCCTTCAGGAACCTTAGCCCGCGAAGCTTTCAGCGGTTGCGAATGAAGAAACGTCTTGTGACTGAAAGTGGGTGTGTCGCTTTTTGTTGAACTGCATTTGGGTGTGGCTCAAAATTGATTGGCCAGGGTTACGCAGGTTTTAGTCTTGCTTTCATAGGTGCAATTAGGAGATTCCGGATTTCTTGAAGAACCATATGTGGCCTGCAAAAGGGCAATCAAAGAGTGCGGGACGCTCTGGAGGGCCCCGGTTTGTCCACGCGTTTTCTTTGTGTTGCACAAAAGAAACCCGCAAACCAAAAGCAAACTGCCTTTTTCCATGTTTTTTTCACATAAACCAAACGGTCAAACCAACAGGAAACCATGTTGGCTCCCCTTCGAAATTTGAGACCCCATGTGCCCGTTGTCGCGGACCGTTCTTCGAGGACAGTGGTTCCCCGGGATGGGAGACGCCCGAGGCCGGGCTGTGCGACCCACCTTTTGGGCTTCAGGGCAGCACAAAGCAGCAGTCAACTAGGTTTGTTTTTTGTTTGTTTGTTTGTTTGCTTGCTTGCTTGTTTGCTTGCTTGCTTGTTTTCTGAGGAACCCTTTTCAGCGTGGTTTGAAGCGAGACCGAGAGGAAAAGGGTTCCTGTCCCTATTTTGAGACGTATCCATGCACCGGGACCCAAAAAGGTGGTTTCCTTTTTGGTTTCCTTGAACCTTTCCAGACTTTTACTTTTTGGAAAGTCAAGGGAATTCCATGAAGCCCACAAAAAGTTAAACTTTTTGCAGAGGGGTCAACAGCAACCAAGTATGAGAAATGTTGAAAAGTTGGAAATACAGGGCCCTCACATGCTGTGCCAGTGTCTCACTTCCCGAGTTCCTGGACTTCATACTTTTTGTGAATACCATTTGGGGGGTAAATCAAATGTTTGAGCTTGATTCTGACTGAAACCACTCAGGAAGTGAGGTCTGTGTGCGTGTGTTGCACATGTTTCCAGACAGCCTTCCAGAAGTGGGGTGTCAGCCGAAGTTGGCCAATTAGCACCATCCTAGTTGGTTTGGACTTTTGGGGGGTAACACTCCCCCCCATTTGGCTTCACAGGAAGGGTTCAAATCACCAACCAGCAATCCAAGCCACCAAGTAGAGTCAAGCTCAAATTGAGTGCGGTTCAAATCGAAATCCAAACCACCAGTCCAATTTTGCACTAGGGAAGCTGAATTGTGCGATGTTCCGACCTCTCTTCCGGGAGGCGAAGTTCCGACATCGACGTACTGCGGGGGAAGTGCGGCGGTGTAAGAAGGCCGCGACGTCGGACCGACAGCAATGGCAGTGAGCTAGGTGGGTCTCTTTGTTTCTCAAGGCTTTTGGGGATTGGTTTGAAGGCAAGCCAAGAGAAAACCAATCATTGAGGGAGTCCAATTCCATTTGTTTTAAGGACACACTGTCAGAGAACGCTGGGTGACAGAGATGTCGGTTTCTGCGAGGGCAAGCGCACTGACATCAAGCCGCACGAGTGGGACAAGTTTGGGTATTCCGCCAAGGACAGCGCGTCTCAGGGTGAAGAACGGGGTTTTCAGGCTTCGGTTCCTTGTTTTTTTCTTTTCGGGGGAAACTCGTTAATTTGTTGGCCTTTCTACGACTCATTAAGCGTGTCAAGGCACTTTTTTGCTGGAGAGTGAGTTTGTTAGGGGCGTGTACATTTGCATGGTTTCATCAGTCTCAAGGCTGCTGATTGTTGACCGGTTCCTGTACCTGGGGTCAGGGATGCTCGCTCATCCCGGTGAGGATCCTCAACTGTGATTTCGTTTCAGCCAATCGGCCATCGGAGTTTTGACCATGGCAATGTGGTGAACTCCCTTCTTTTCGTAGGCATGACCTCCGACCGTCAAGACGACAAGACCATCCAAACTTGATTGCTATTGGGTTGGAACTCTAGACTTCAACTTCTTGAAAAAAATCAAGAGGTTTGCCATTAAACACAGAAACACGCATACTTCTTGCAAAGGGATCAACCAAGGCAGCGGTTGTGGCTGGCAGTGGGCTTTGACACCAACATTTTGGGGGATGATGGTGCACGACCCAAAAAGCTGTGACAAGGACCTCCCCTTTGTGTTGAAGAGCGGTCTACATGGATCCTAAAACAGATGCTCGGTTGCCTGACATCAAGTTCATCAAGAAGATTCCTTTCATGTTGCCCTCCCTGTTTCGGAAAACATCAGGCTATGCACTTACAGGCTTGTGTTTCTCCTGTTCAAAGAGTTTCCTTTTTTTGGGAAATATGATTCTCCCCTGTCAAGATTTGTAGGACCTTCGCGATCCAATTTCATGTTCAAGATGTCTCTCCTGCACTCACTGGCTTTCTTCTGACTCATGCTCCAAGTTTTGCTTTGTTTGGCTTCTCCGAAATTTTTGGTTGTTTTGTGTAGGTTGTCTCTCTGGATGTCAGGAGGAAGTGCTGCAGAGGCCAATCGTTTATGACTCCCAGACGGTGCCAATCCCCAGAGTCAAGGCCCGGAGCCGTGGGGCCGAGCGAGCTTCATTCGGCCCCCCCTCCAATTTTAGGGGGTGGTGGGCAAGGCATGCCAAACATGCGGGGGGGGGGGGGGGGGAAGTAAATGTTTGGGGATGGTGAAGCGTAAGGAAACGGCAAGATGGGAGGGGGAGCACCCCGATCGTCGGTTTGTTTATGTGTGCCAAGTATAGAGGAGAATATATGTCAGTCCACCAGCCATGTGTGAAGGTCCCCCAATTTAGGGCAACAACGCGTGAGGCACCATCAAATCCCGAGCCGCTAGTCACAATGAATCTCAGCTGGCATTCGGCGCTTTTTTCCGATGCCATGCGAGCCGTGGAAATTGGGTCGTGTGTTTGTTTCCCGCGTTCTACTTTTGACATGCCAGTACCAAATGTCAAAGCGGCCTGAATTCCACAACCCTGACGCCGCGACATGTCAGCCCAAGAGTGGACTGCAAGAACCACCCCCAGGCGCCAAGAATGGATTTGGTTCTTTCCTCCAAATGGTACCCTACCTCAGTTGCCATGTTTTCTGAGGGGTGTCTTGCAATCGGGAATGTACTACTTTGACCTTTGTGGAGGTTTCTCAAAGTAGCAGCCCTTCATGGTTTGGTTCATTTGGTATTCTTTAACCAAAAGACGGGTCCACCATTGGAGAAGCCGTTTGGTCGCCCTTCGGATTTCGCACCTTCTGCGGTTAGTACGGCGACATTACGCCGGAGTGGTTCTTCAAAGAGGTGGCCTGCAAAGCACAACCCATCATCGTTGAGGACGCGAGAATCGCGATTCGTTCGCCCAGCTCTGTTGTGCAAGTTGCAAGCGTTAGGTCCTTTGTACTGATGCAATGTGAGCTTTCCAGCATGAACATTTCTGGCCATCAAGCCTGATCGGCCGAGTTCGATCACAAAGAGAAGTTGATTTGCCGTTTCTTGTTTGTCTTGCTGGTGCTCAGCAGGGAATGAGGGAATGACACCTATAAACCATCCCCTATGGTTTCCTTTAAGGGAATCCCAAAACAGTTCACTACCTCATGTTTTTGGGGAGGGGCGTTTGGGGTTCAGGAAGAAAATGTAATGTGTTGCGCCCTACTATGGGCTGTTTCCTTCCAGAGCCACCCAACTATAAAACATGGCTTTCTCTGGACATGGAATAGCCATGCCCCCCGGTTTGGTTCTGTGTATCCCTTGGATGATGTTCAATAACAAGCAAGCCAAAAGGAGGTGGTTCAAAGTAGGGGGTCAAGCATTTTGTCCCAAAGGTTTTCTTAACCCTCCTGGATCCTCCTTTGACTGCTTAGCAAAAAGGCTGGCGCACACCCAACAACCCAACAACCCCCCCCCTATTCGTGTAGACATCTAGCCCAAACGGCTGGTATATATGTTCCAGGCCGTGGACCCCCCCTCCCCCCCTCAACCCCCCCCCCTGTCGGGGTGAGGGGGTTGGGTGGTTGGGTGGGTGGTTGGGGTGTGGCTTGGGTTTGTTTAGGGTTGGTTTAGGGTGGGTATAGGGTTGTTGGTTTTGGGTTGGTTTAGGGTGGGTTTAAGGTGAGTTTAGGGTGGGCTTGGGGTTGGTTTAGGGCTGATTTAGGTTTGGTTTAGGGTTGGTTTAGGGTGGGTATAGGGTTGTTGGTTTAGCGTTGGTTTAGGGTGGGTTTAAGGTGGGTTCAGGGTGGGCTTGGGGTTGGTTTAGGGCTGATTTTGGTTTGGTTTAGGGTTGGTTTAGGGTTGGTTTAGGGTTGGTTTAGGGTGGGTATAGGGTTAGTTTAGGGTTGGCTTAGGGTTGGTTAAGGGTTGGTTTAGGGTGGCTGTTGGGTTGGCTTAGGGTTGGTTTAGGTTGATCTAGGGTTGGGGTTTAAGGTTGGTTGCGGGTTGAGTTGTCCTACGTACGTGTTGGGATGTAAGGTCAGGGGCTCGAGGAGGGGGTGTGGGGACCGTAGCAGCGGGGTGTGGGGATCCGGGGGCTAAGGGTTGGGGGCGGTGGGGGGTTGGTGGCCTGGGGACTGGAACATATAGAGGGCGGGATATGGGTGTTTCTCAAGGCGTAGGGCTCCTAAAACAAGTTGCCTGAAACAAGAAGCCACTGCATCGAATTCAAAATCCCGGATCCCTCGCACGTTGTGCCATGGCACCCCACAAGGGGCCCCAGGTCCCTTCAAGGGAACTGATCTTCTCGGCACCTCTCAGGTTCCCTGTTCGTGGGAAGGGTAGTTACTATGTGAGTAATCCCCATCACAGCGGGCGAATTCAATGCGGTGTGGATTGTTTGGTTTCACCTGTCAAGTCTCCTTGAAAACCAAGGGACCCCCTTCAAGGAGTGTGACGGAACCCTCCTTTGCAGGGAGGATGTTCTAGAGGAGTGGTTCTTAAGCACATTTTGTCCAACCCTGCTTGCAACCAAGGGAAGTGGTCAAGTGGCAACTTTTCACTGCTGGTTGTGGTGTTGACCAGCGCTTGACCCTTTTTGGGTAGAAGAACCCAAGAAGCAAATGATGTGTCTTGTCAAAATTCGGTCAACACGCCGATACCCACCCACCCACCAACACGTAACCCACATAAATGGGCTTTAAGGACCCCCATAGTCGCCACAGATTCTCAGTTGTCCAAAACCGACCTTTCACTGTTTGCGCTTTCCTTGAACCCCAAAACCACGGCAATGTTCGACTTCCGGGGTTCCATGTGAAGTTGCGGGGGCTTGTCGGGTGTGCATGATTTGCTTTTGAGGCTTGGCTCAATTCTATGAATCAGAATCCCACAGTCTTATATTATCTTTGCATCCCATTGACTGTCCAAATCAACACCCCCCCCCCCCAGAAAAAAAGACACAAACATTTGTTTCCATGGCTACACCCCAAAATCCTGAACCCGGACTTCACTACGTAACAGATGGTTTGTTTGAAATCAAGCACCCTTTTTCGGCTCATGGCCACACCCTTAAATTCTGAACCCTGAGCCCGAAAATATGAAAAAATGAACTCAAGAATCCTCCAAGATGGCTACTTCAGGGTGCAACGGTACTTAGGAATTGGTTAAGCCTGGCTATAACCCATTGAACGGAGACTTACAACCATGGCAAGTGGGTTATCACCGTGATTAGTACCCACTTACTCACTTCCATTCGCTTAAGATTTGTTTTTGATTTGCCCCTCTTGGTTTTCTCAGGGAATCTATCACTACTGGCCATATTTTAACGCCTCCGGCTCAGGCCGCCGACATTACAGGCCTGCTTTCTTATTTGCGTCCCTTTGGAATTGTCCCCTTGCCCCCTTCCCCTCTGAGATTTTTGCCCCCCTTTCTTTGTTGAGATCCATTCCCCCTTTCCGCCCTAAGGCCTTTTCTCCCTCTGATTTTTTCCCTTTTCCTCCCTAAGATGTTTTCCCCCCTCTCCCTGTTGAGATCCTTTCCCCCCTTTCCCCCCTAAGGCCTTTTCCCCCCTGAGATCTTCTCCCTTTTCCTCCCTTTCCCCCACTTTCCCCCCTACGGCCTTTTCCTCCCTGGGATCTTTTTCCTTTCCTCCCTGAGATCTTTCCCCCCCTTTCCCTGTTGAGATCCTTTCCCCCCTTTCCCCCCTACGGCCTTTCCCCCCGCTGAGATCTTCTCCCTATTCCTCCTTAAGATCCTTTGCCCCCTTTCCCTGTTGAGATCCTTTCCCCCTTTCCCCCCTAAGGCCTTTCCCCCCCTGAGATCTTCTCCCTTTTCCTCCCTAAGATCTTTTGCCATTTTTCCCTGTTGAGATCCTTTCCCCCCTTTCCCCCCTACGGCCTTTTCCCCCCGCTGAGATCTTCTCCCTATTCCTCCTTAAGATCCTTTGCCCCCTTTCCCTGTTGAGATCCTTTCCCCCCTTCCCTTTAAGGCCTTTCCAGATCTTCTCCCGTTTCCTTCCTAAGATTGTTTCCCCCCTTTCCCTGTTGAGATCCTTCCCATCCTTTCCCCCCTCAGGCCTTTCCCCCCCCCTGAGAGCTTCTGCCTTTTCCTTCCTTAGATCTTTCCCCCCTTTCCCT
The DNA here is from genome assembly GCA_963377175.1 of Effrenium voratum. Taxonomy (NCBI): domain Eukaryota; class Dinophyceae; order Suessiales; family Symbiodiniaceae; genus Effrenium; species Effrenium voratum. The sequence goes on from CAUJNA010003572.1 coordinate 159,356, forward strand.
GTTGGCCTTTTTTCCCCCAGATCTTCTCCCTTTCCTCCCTAAGATTGTTCCCCCCCTTTCCCTGTTGAGATCATTTCTCCCCTTTCCCCCCTACGGCCTTTGCCCCCAGATCTTCTCCCTTTCCTCCCTAAGATCTTTCCCCCCCTTTCCCTGCTCAGATCCTTTCCCCCCTTTCCCCCCTAAGGCCTTTCCCCCCCTGAGATCTTCTCCCTTTTCCTCCCTAAGATCTTTTGCAATTTTCCCTGTTGAGATCCATTCCCCCTTTCCCCCCTAAGGCCCTTTCTCCCTCTGAGTTGTTTTTTCCTCCCTACGATGTTTTCCCCCCTCTCCCTGTTCAGATCCTTTCCCTCCGTTCCCCCCTAAGGCCTTCTTTCCCCCCGCGATCTTCCCCCTTTTCCTTCCTAAGATCCTTTCCCCCCTTTCCTTGTTGAGATCCTTTCCCGCCCTTTCCCCCCTAAGGCGTTTTCCCCCCCAAGATCTTCTCCCTTTTCCTCCCTAAGATCCTTTGCCCCCTTTCCCTGTTGAGGTCCTTTCCCCTCTTTCCCCCCTAAGGCCTTTCCCCCCCTGAGATCTTCTCCCTTGTCCTCCCCAAGATCTTTTCCCTTGGTTGAGATCCTTTCCTCCTTTCCCCCCAAGATCTTCTCCCTTTGCCTCCCTAGGATCCTCTCCCACCTTTCCCTGTTGAGCTCCTTTCCCCCTTTTCCCCCTAAGGCCTTTTCAGATCTTCTCCCTTTTCCTCCCGAAGATCCTTTGCCCCCTTTCCCTGTTGAGATCCTTTCCCCCTTTCCCCCCTAAGGCCTTTTCCCTGCCTGGGATCTTCTCCCTTTCCTCACTGAGATCTTTCCCCCCCTTTCGCTGTTGAGATCCTTTCCCTCCTTTCCTTCCTAAGGCCTTTCCCCCCGCTGAGATCTTCTCCCCCTATTCCTCCTTAAGATCCTTTGCCTCCTTTCCCCGTTGAGATCCTTTCCCTTCTTCCCTTTAAGGCCTTTCCAGATCTTTTCCCTTTGCCTTCCTAAGATTGTTTCCCCCCTTTCCCTGTTGAGATCCTTCCCACCCTTTCCCGCCTAAGGCCTTTCCCCCCTGAGAGCTTCTCCCTGTTCCTTCCTTAGATCTTTCCCCCCTTTCCCTGTTGGCCTTTCTTCCCCTAGATCTTCTCCCTTTCCTCCCTAAGATCTTTTCCACCCCTTCCCTGTTGAGATCATTTCTCCCTTTTTTTTTTCTAAGGCCTTTGTCCCCAGATCTTCTCCCTTTCCTCCCTAAGATCTTCCCCCCCCCCCTTTCCCTGCTGGGATCCTTTTCCCCCTTTCCCCCCGGAGGCCTTTCCCCCCCCTGAGAGCTTCTCCCTGTTCCTTCCTAAGATCTTTTCCCCCCTTTCCCTGTTGGGCGTTCCCCCCTAAGTCCTTTTCTCCCAGATCTTCTCCCTTTCCTCCCTAAGATCTTCCCCCCCCCCCCTTTCCTTCCTAAGATTGTTTCCCCCCTTTCCCTGTTGAGATCCTTCCCACCCTTTCCCCCTGAGGCCTTTCCCCCCCTGAGAGCTTCTCCTTCCTTAGATCTTTCCCCCCTGTCCCTGTTGGCCTTTTTTCCCCCAGATCTTCTCCCTTTCCTCCCTAAGATCTTTTCCACCCCTTTCCCTGTTGAGATCATTTCTCCCCTTTCCCCCCTAAGGCCTTTGCCCCCAGATCTTCTCCCTTTCCTCCCTAAGATCTTTCCCCCCCTTTCCCTGCTCAGATCCTTTCCCCCCTTTCCCCCCTAAGGCCTTTCCCCCCCTGAGATCTTCTCCCTTTTCCTCCCTAAGATCTTTTGCCATTTTTCCCTGTTGAGATCCATTCCCCCTTTCCCCCCTAAGGCCCTTTCTCCCTCTGAGTTTTTCCCTTTTGCTCCCTACGATGTTTTCCCCCCTCTCCATGTTGAGATCCTTTCCCTCCTTTCCCCCCTAAGGCCTTTTTCCCCCCCGCGATCTTCCCCCGTTTCCTTCCTAAGATCTTTTCCCCCCTTTCCTTGTTGAGACGCTTTTTCGCCCTTTCCCCCCTAAGGCGTTTTCCCCCCCAAGATCTTCACCCTTTTCCTCCCTAAGATCCTTTGCCCCCTTTCCCTGTTGAGATCCTTTCCCCCCTTTCCCCTAAGGCCTTTTTCCCTGAGATCTTCTCCCTTGTCCTCCCCAAGATCTTTTCCCTTGGTTGAGATCCTTTCCCCCTTTCCCCCCGCGATCTTCTCCCTTTTCCTCCCTAGGATCTTCTCCCACCTTGCCCTGTTGAGCTCCTTTCCCCCTTTTCCCCCTAAGGCCTTTTCAGATCTTCTCCCTTTTCCTCCCTAAGATCCTTTGCCCCCTTTCCCTGTTGAGATCCTTTCCCCCCTTTCCCTACGGCCTTTCCCCCCGCTGAGATCTTCTTCCTATTCCTCCTTAAGATCCTTTGCCCCCTTTCCCTGTTGAGATCCTTTCCCCCCTTCCCTTTAAGGCCTTTCCAGATCTCCTCCCTTTTCCTTTCTAAGATTGTTTCCCCCCTTTCCCTGTTGAGATCCTTCCCACCCTTTCCCCCCTCAGGCCTTTCCCCCCCCCCCCCCCTGAGAGCTTCTGCCTTTTCCTTCCTTAGATCTTTCCCCCCTTTCCCTGTTGGCCTTTTTTCCCCCAGATCTTCTCCCTTTCCTCCCTAAGATCTTTTCCACTCCTTTCCCTGTTGAAATCATTTCTCCCCTTTCCCCCCTAAGGCCTTTGTCCCCAGATCTTCTCCCTTTCCTCCCTAAGATCTTTCCCCCCCCCCCCTTTCCCTGCTGAGATCCTTTTCCCCCTTTCCCCCCTAAGGCCTTTCCCCCCCCTGAGAGCTTCTCCCTTTTCCTTCCTAAATCTTTTCCCCCCTTTCCCTGTTGGGCTTTCCCCCCTAAGTCCTTTTCTCCCAGATCTTCTCCCTTTCCTCCCTAAGATCTTCCCCCCCCCCCCTTTCCTCCCTAAGATCTTTCCCACCCTTTCCCTGTTGAGATCCTTTCCCCCCTTTCCCTCTCAAGGCCTTTCCCCCCCTGAGAGCTTCTCCCTTTTCCTTCCTAAGATCTTTTCGCCCCTTTCCCTGTTGGCCTTTTTTCCCCAGATCTTCTCCCTTTCCTCCCTAAGATCTTTTCCACCCCTTTCCCTGTTGAGACCATTTCTCCCCTTTCCCCCCTAAGGCCTTTTTGCACCAGATCTTCTGCCTTTCCTCCCCCAGTTCCCCCCCCCCAGTTCCCTGTTCAGATCCTTTATTTCCCCCCTTTTCCTTCTAAGGCCTTTTCCCACCCTCAGTTCTTCTCCCTTTTCCTCCCAAAGATCTTTCCCCCCCTTTCCTCCCTAAGTCCTTTTCCCTGAGTTCGTCTCGCTTTGCCTCCCTAAGATCTTTTCCCCCTTTCCCGCTTAAGATCCTTTCCCCCGTTTCCCCCCTAAGGCCTTTCGTTCCAAGATCTCCACCCTTCTCTTCCCAAAGTCTTTTTCCCCCTTTCCCGTTTGAGATCCTGTCCCCCCATTGCCCCTTAGGGCCTGTTCCCCCCGAGAAAGATTTCTCTTTTCCTCCCAAAGATCTTTTCCCCCCTTTCCCCCTTAAGGCATTTTTTCCCCAGATCTTCTCCCTTTCCTCCCTGAGATCTTTCCCCCCCTTTCGCTGTTGAGATCCTTTCCCCCTTTCCCCCCTTCATTTCCTTCACCAGCACGGGCAACATCCCCAGCATCACTTGCATCATCCGCATCCTTGGCAGGCGCTGATGCGGATGATGCATGTGATGCTGGCGATGTGCCGCTGGAGCTGCTAAGGATGCGAAAGCGCACCCGAGGGGGAATCGAACACCCCAATGTTTTTGGCTCACTGAGTTGCGCAAGCCCGCGCAATGAACAGATTTAGTGAAGCGTCTTCGAATCACCGCGTGGTACGTAGTCTGAAACGATTTTTTTTCATTTTTTCCAGGGGGCGAAGAAGCAAATGGCCCGATCCCCTCCCTAAGTGAGATTTGGGACCCACACCAAGTCTTCAGGACTGCTGCTCTCACTGGCCGGCGATGGATCGCTGGTCGATTGCCGGAGACCCCAGGGACTAAAACGAGCGGAAGGGCCGTGATGCTTCGTTCTTCCTTCCGCGCCCCCCTCCCCCCAGAGAAACAATGCCATGTGTCAAGAACAGTGAGATGTCTTGGCTGCAGGGAGGGCGGAACAAGACAAGGTCAAACGCGTCCTGGTGTAAGCAAGGTTGGGACTTGCTGCAAACTGGACCCGCTGAAGGAACGCCCACAGTTGATTCAATACAGGTTGGGTTCCAGCGCCTTTTCACCCTCTTGTGGGTGTCCATTTTTCACCGGGGCCGTCATTTTTCACGACGTGTGGAGGCGCCGTGTCCCCCAAAACCTTGGGGACCGCGCCAGGCGCCGGTGGTTTGCCCCAAGATTTTGTCCATAAGCGCCGATCCATGCGGATGTTCGTTCCCGGCGGTTGACATCGGCTCCTGAAAGCCAAGGGAGGCCCCGGGACACGCCATGAACCCTTAAAGGTAGCACCTGCCACCAGGCGGGAGGGTACCCTGTGTTAGTGGAAGGCAGGGTAAGGGATACTGACCCGAAGCGTAGGAAGCGTCATGAGAGTGACCCAATGTTCATGGCCACATTGATACTTGGCTCGAAATTCTGGCCGCAAGGGCTCCAAAAGTGTCATCTTCCTTACAGGGCTTCTTAAAGATTCCTGCCAGACCAAAAGGACAAATCTGTCAGGGAGAAAATTGAGGGAAGCGGAAGATATGTGTCGTCATTTAGCAAGGGGGATGGCACGACGGGTACAATTACCAAATTATTATTAGGACATGTTAGAGGCACACCTGCACATGTACGAGCCTTATCAACATGACACAATGCTCTTTGTTGTGTTGTTCCTCTTGCCATCGACCATGGAAGTGGACGATCTGGGGCTTCCCCGAAAGGAAAGTGGTCTTCCAACACTCAGCTTTGATTGTTGGAGGGTAGGAGTCAGGGCCGCGTCAAGGGCCGTGTCTGGTTTGAGACAACCCCTAGTCAAAGAGTTCAAGATTCAGAGCCTGGTGCGCAGGGCACAGGGCAACTCCAGGCTTAGGCAGGGCTGTGGCTCCAAGCTCCACACCTCCAATCTAGACACCGGCTTGGATTCGCGCGTTTCATGGCGTTCACCAGTTCTTCCCCCTGTCGGTTTCTTTTTTAGTACCGTACTCTTTTGGTACTCTTTTCAGAATCCTACAGGGGTGGATCCACAAAAGCCGCATCCCAACGTCACAAAATGGCCGACCTCAGATCGATTCCCATACAGCCCAGGATGCCTTGGACGAGAGGTTCCGACATGTGCCGTTCAAGGCGGGAAATCGGTGTGTTTCCTTCATTTGCTTAGGAGTATGGTTTATTTTCCCTTGTCTTAAAAGGAATTCATCACCACTGGAATTTGTTTTAGTTTTTTTCCTGGGGCCTTAATCAAATGGAAGGTTTGGACTCTATACTTTTTGCGTTTCGACCATGTTGGTGGCAAACAACATCAGTTGTGCTTTGTTTTTGCCAATCCATTCAGGAAGCGAGTCTTGGGGTCCAGGGGGCCACACGGTTCCTTGTGTTTCCTTTGGGTGATGTAAACATAACCTTTTGATTGCCCATGTACCATGAGTTTCCGTTAAGTGATTGTTTAAGGAAGCCGAGGGAGCCCTTTTGTGTATTTTCAGTGGAACCCATTCCCCCTGAGGAAAGGATTGGCGGAAGTGGAAAAGCCTGTGCTCTGTGTGGTCGCCCTTTTTTTTGGCGGGCTTTGTAAGGGAAGCCAAAAGGAACGCCGCCATGAAAGGGGTCCCACAAAAGGCTAGAAAGGACACCCACCGTTTTTTCCGGCCGCATGTCTGGATCTGGCTGGGGACCTTTCAGAGCTTGGGTCAACTGGTGGGTTCCGTTGGCCCAGTGTCATGACTGTTATCGGGGCCCACCCCTTTCGTTTTGGGAACCGCAATTCGGTCTACATGTTCCTTCCCGGTTTGGTTGGGCATAGAGTATGGAGGGTCAATGTGGCAATTTGGCGGGATATACGGTTGCCAACGGGCTCTACAGGGACCGCCGAGCTTTTTGCGGACGCGAAGCTGCGGTTAGGTGGCCAAAGATGACAACGGCAAGAAGCTTCGAATGAAGCCGGGAGCCAAGAGAGCTAGAGAGCTCCTGTAGCTCATGCTTTGAACTATGCCTTCCTTTTGTCTTGATTGCTACAATTATTGGGTTGGATCTTTAGACTCTAACTTTTGGGTTGAAATCAAGGGTTTTCCATGGAGCCCACAAAACAGTTAAACTTTTTGCAGAGGGGTGGGGTCAACAGAGTTTTGGTCGGATTTGTGACACTGTGCAATAATTGAACCAGCCGGCCGGGTTGATGCGGCGTCTCACGCAGGGCTGCCTTTGATCCCTCTTGAACAAGTTGCATGCAGCGTGGCAGAGCTCTTTTTGCTTTGGGTCCCACCTTGCGCTCGAAGAAAAGCTGTCAGAAGGCAAATCCAGTCCATTGTTCGGTGATCCACTGCCGAGGTTCAAGTATTTTGCGGACTACATTCGAAATCAGAAGGCCCTCCGCTCCGTTCATTGAGAGAGAGAGAGAGAGAGATAGCGCGAGGGAGGGGAAGAGCATTGAGTGACCTGCAGTCTAAACTAAGCCACTCACTCAACAGGGCCAGCCCTTGCGGCTCTTTTATCTTTTTACAATTTGGTATATGGCGATCCTGTGGGCCGAGGGTGACATCGCAGGACGACAACCCTTTGTACTTGTTCGAAACGGACATGGACGACAATGCCAACATCAGGCTCGGCAACGCGCGCTTTCCGCGCGCGCTCCGCGCGATCTTGCGCTCGCGTACTGCAAGATCCCCACGCTGGCGTGCAGGCCCCTCATGGATGACTACGAGGCGCACACTTGCTTGGGTTGTCCTAACATAGGGCAGGGTGTTTGTCAAAAAAATCTGCGCTTTCTGGATGGTGTTTTGGGTAAAGACTTCAGCCACCGAAAGGGATCCCTTTGCGAAATGCTCACTAAAACTGGCTGAAAGCCCAACAAGAAGGAGGGAGGGGGTCCTCCATTTTGGGACAGACTTGTGAGCGGTTGGCACTGCCTTAACATCCACCCCCCCAAGTCAGCCCTGGGGTCATTTGAGCAAAAGGCCTCTATTTGATTGCTCATGATCTTGGGGAGGCAGCAAAACCTCGCAATACACTACGGAGTATCTTTCGGCAAATGGGCCCGCACAAAGCCCCATTTGGTGTCCCCATGTTCAAATCATTGGCCCCCGCCCGAAAAAAGGATCGTTCAACTTGGTCGGGCTTGTCGCGGGCATGGCTTTTTCCGGACCTGCCGGACCTAAATTGGAGAGGTGGTGTAGAGAGAGAGAGAGAGAGAGAGGGAGAGAGAGAGCAGGCGAGCCACAATCAGAACCCAGGTAAATAAAGGCTAGTAAGGACAGTCCCATCCATAAACAGGTTTCCATATCCTTCCTTTAGATTCTTCACATGGTCTTGGGTAGATCATTTTCAGAACTGGTGGTTTGATTGCTCACAGCATCACCCTGGCAGCATTGGTCAGACCAGGTTTTGATTGCAACGCAGGTGCCAGACCTTTTTCCACATGACTGGTTCTCTCTGGTGAACCAGGACTCCAGGCGGGGGCACACAAAGGAACAAGGGAGAAAGCGGGCTGCCATGTTGCTTTCTTTCAATGTTAGTTTATGTACAGTAAAACACCGTGCAACCCATGTTTTTGTTCGAAATGTCAATGCCGGAAGTGCGTACGAGTGCCATGTCTTTCGAGCTAAGCCACGCCCATTGAATGTTAGGGCCCTGCAGGTTTCCACCAGACCCCTGCACCATTCCCGAAGATGGTGTAAAGGAGAAAAATATGGGAAAGACTGCAGATCAGGAGTGGCATAGACTGAATATGGGGTAACTGAATGAGGCTGACGTGTCGTTTCTTTTTCTGCGCTGGGGTCTTTGTGCAAGATAGGCATGTCCTTGCAACCATCCATGCCCTGGTCAAAGGACGCCTTGGGTTTCATTTTGGTGACAACCCAAGTCCTCTTGGGAAGTCAACCGCTGGTTCATGTCTACCTATTCAAAGACGAAATCCTGACCCACTTTACGTTGTTACCAGCATCTTTAGCGGCTTTTAGACAACCAATGTAAAGGTTCCTAACAGGGCAACCAACGGATTTGGAGTTTTGACCATGACGCAAGTGGCTTGAGCGGTGGTTCTTTGCGAGAGAAATGGCCAGATTCCGTTGGCAGGAGCGCGCATTCATGGCTGTGTCCTAGTTTGAACATCCGCAGTTCAGTTCACAGCCCTCTCATTTCTGTGAGGAACCAAACATTTTATTGTTTCCCAACATCACCCAAAAAGCTTTGTTTGCCCAGAAAGGACGACCAAATGGGTGTGCCTCAAAATTGTGGGGGGGGATCCAACAAATGAGTGGTTTTCAGTTGTTGGTTTCTTTGTAACACCACCCCTCCCGAAAACAAACATAGGACCTGCTCCAGGGTTTCTGGAAGACCATTGTCCTTTTAAGAAAAAACCCTATGCAGGTTCCATGTTTGGGAGGGCACCAGAAGAAAAATGGCACATTTGCCGAACCATGCGATGCGCCAAATCAATTTTCGCGGCAAACCTGAGGCCTCCCTTCCGCTGGTTTTGCATCGGGCCCAAGCGGTCAGGGACCACCGCGGGGGCCCTGAGGCGCTTTGGTCCGTTTCGGACCTGACTTGCGATCGGTGCGATAGGCTGGGAATGAGACCATGGAACTCTTATAAACCATCCAACTGGTGGTTTCCTTCAAGACGACCCCTGGGCTCATTCCCACATTCCCTACTGAGCTCCAGCAAGTTGAGCCACTTTCTGGGTTTGGATGAAACATTAGTGGCGACTTTTCTTGGGGCAATGCATGCGATCGGAAGTTGTTGTCCGGGTTTGAAGTCACTTGTGTTGTTCAACCCTTTTGCAATGTAAAGCAAGTGTCCTCCTTACCAAGTTGATGTGGGCAAAACCCAATCTTCAAAACCCGTGTCAACATAGTGCCTCCGCAAGAACAAGGCAACTTGGCGGTTTCCTCGTGATTTCCCTCAACCACCTAACAAATGGTACCCCCAAAGAAACTTCGCCGCAACCACTCACTCCCCAAGTTGGACTGTAGTCACTTTTTGGGTTCGGGCCATTTTGGTTCACCCCAAGTTTGACTACTTTTTATTGGCCAATCCGCACTAAGTCGGGTGGAGACCATATCACCAACCGGGCTTCTTAGTGGTTCGCAAAATGTTTCTTTGGCGCATGTTGCTTGGATGTTAGGACGTCAACCTGTTGCCAACTCATGGGTTTTCCAGCAACTAAAAGTGAGTCACATTTCGCAGGGGAGCAGATTTTGCCACCGAGGTTTGGTTGCTGTTTTTGGCCGATCCACTGGAGTGAGACCCAGTGGAACCCGTCAGAGCCGCCACCGCCTCTGGCGCCGTGCTCAGGTGCACACGGATCCCCTGGGCACGGCCGCCTGGAATGCTGTGACGCACGGCGTCAAGCGCTGGGCCGGGGACCCGAAAACGAAGAGACGGAGACGGGGCCAGCGTGCGTGTGGTTTTGAAGTTGGACACCCCCGGTGTTGGGCGGCTTTAGCTCTAGACCCCTTGGGTTTCGGGCTTCTTGACAGTTTTTTGGCTTTTTTTTAGGTTTGTAGTTTTCTTTTGTTCTATTCATCTTGAATCAGCTGGCGACCAAAGACCGTTTATCTTTTGCTACCATACTGTGGATGGGCGAAATCCATTTCGCCCCACAGCCCCATTTCACCCACCTACAAAAGAGCACCCTTTGCCGGATAAACCAGGATTTTTCCCTCAACAAGCCAGTTGGAACCTTTGGGACAGGTTTTCCCCTGGTTGATGAATTGGGGGGGCGAGTCCCCTTTTACTTGGGGGTGTATCACTTTTGGAGGGATCGACCTCCCAACGCTTTCCCCTTGGCTAACGACCCCAAGCCTTCGGCTTGCTCGGAGGTGCTCTTCGAGCCCCACGAGACCAAGAAGCGCGTGAAAGGAGCGGCGGTTAAGCTTTTGGTGCGGTTAAAGCCTCGGCGATGGTGGGTCAACCTCGGGTTTGTGGTTTGGACCCTATGTTCTGGTTGTAGGACCTCTTAATATAGTATTTTTTTGTTTTTGAGGGGTGTGTGTGTGTGTGTGGTGGTGGAGCAACTTGTTGTGGTCACTTTTCGCTGCTGTGGACATCTGTTTTCATTCCTTTCACCTTTCACTTAAAAAATGAGGCTTGGCCCATTTTGTGGGCACCTGTTGGTCTTGGACATTTGTTTTCTCACTTTCGAGGGGCGTTTGGACCATGTGCCGGCAATTGGACTCGATCCTTTTTTCTGGCTAGATTGCTTTGTGCGGGGTTGCGGCAAACCGAAGCCGTGGGTGGATTCCTGTAGGTCTTCCTCTGAACCCCCGGACCGCCTCCCAAAATGACAACACATGCTGGGAAAATCAGTTCAGCATGTGGACTTATACAGATTCATTTAGAAAGATCATTTTAGTGGAGAAGGCTTGGATTTGTTTGGCCACTCACTGGGAATCATCAATGGTTGGTTCCTTTTTGGCACGTCCTCATAGCCAACCAAGAGGAAGCTTGCGGGAATGTCTCCAAATTGGTTCAGGTGTTGGTGTTTGGCTTCGAAAGGGAAAGTGGCACACGAAGCCATCTATGACTGCGCGGCAGAGAACCCTTGGGTCGTTTGGCACACGATCATTTGAGTCGAAGGAGAAGGAGGCAAGGGTAGGCTGGGCCCTGGAGAAACGGTCAACATATCCAGACTCACTCAGTTTCCCGCAAGCCCATGAAGACCCATAGCTTTTCAACCAATATGTGTGTCTTTTCGCGAGGGTGCCCTTTTCGGACCGCCATGTTGGGTGGACCCAACATACCGGAGACACCCCTTTTTTTGACTGTGGCATACCATGGTTTCGGCTGTGAGTCCGGAGCCAGGAAAGGATTTATTGAAAAGCGGAGAGGATGATGAGGCGCTCGCCTCGCGTGTGCAAGAGAAGGGAAACCAACAGGAAGAGACCCTTGCGCTATGTGGGGGGTTAGCTGACAAAAGAACGAGCCAACTATATGGATCAAAGGTCGAAACTGGTTTCGGTCAGATCCGGAAGCAAACCTCTGGGGCGCATAAGCTAAGCAATTTTGCCTCTGGGCCAAAAAACAGGTTGGTAATTGAAAACCCATCCCCAACGCTCACCAGGTCAAGGGAAGTTGCTTTGTGCCCCTCGCATTGACCTTAAGGGTGCCAACCCAATTTCCAATTTGGGGCACCCGGGGCAAAAAGAAGAAGAAGCCACACCCTGGGGTTTGGGGCCCGACACACCTGTCCCCAAAAAATGGACACCGACTCAGCGACAGGTTGCTGTTGGGGGTCCGGGTTTGTTTTCGACGGGATTCCACGGCTCGCTGAGGCCATCATGTACTTCGACTTCATCCTTCCGCGGGTCGGGGACTCTGGTTTGCCCGAATGAGAATTCCCAACGGCCGGGCCGTTGGGCCAACTTGCCCTCACACCATCGTTGAAACGGCTGGCTGGCCTTCTTTGCGTTTTACGCCCTTTCCACCTTTTGAGGGGCCCAGGGCCTCATATGTTTTCAACTTCAGCCCGGGCTTTGAGCCATTTCCGCCTTTCGAGGGGCCCAGGCTTGGCAGTGTGTTCCATTCGCTCAGGGCTTTCGAGCCATTCGCGTCGGATGGCGCCAGATCAAGCGGGCCTATCCCGACCTGAAGATTTACGAGGGCTTGCAGAAGCCCGGGGACGCCCCTCGGCAAGAGCTGCTGGATCTGTCCTTCTCAAGTTAGGGGCGCCCGTTTTGGATGCCGTTACCAAAAGGTGGCAGGACATACCCCTTGCTAATGCCTCTTGGCTTCCCTGGTTTACAACCCGCTTTATAAGGAGTATATACCCCTTTTGTACAAAGCACCCCTGGACATTAAAGGGAAGCCAACAGGAAGCCAGCCACCTGGAGAGGTCCCTAGTTTTGAGATAGGCATTTTGCTGGACATCATGATTCGGTGGTTCATGATTGTTTTTTGCCCCAGCGGGTATGTGTTTTGCTCGGGGACCCAACAAATACGACTTATGTCTTAGGTGGTTCCATCTAATTTGGCATAGCCAGTTCTCCATTCAAACTGTTGTTTTGGTAGCCACTAAACCAAAAAAGTTCAGCTATTTAAAGTTTGAAATTGCCGGGTACTCATTTCCTGAGTTCCTGGACTTTGCACTTTTCGGGAAGACCATTTTAGTGGTAGATAGATAGTTTGTATGTTTTAAAACTAATCCACTCATCTAGGGGGACCTTCCCCATTCTTTCCAGGGATCCTTCTTTCCAACAGTTCTCACTAAACCCAGGCAAGAACAGCGATCGGCTTTCGAAAAGAACGATGTTTCAAAGAATGGAATTGGAATCCACCCCTAGAATGTTGTGAGTTTCTCCGGTTGACATGGAGCCCTGGAATCACACCCTAGGACTCAGGAAGTCAGGGTAGGAAATGGGTGTGGCTCAAAATTAACCAGGAGGGGTTACGCGGGTTTTGGTCCATGTTTCCACTTACCAGGATTCCATTTTGCTACCGGTTTTTTGAGCCACAGCCAAATAATAAGTCTGAGGTGTGGTAGATCTGGGAACTCCCCCGCGAGGTGATTTTTGTGCCGGGCGAGTGGTGGCACGGAGTGCTCAACCTGGAGGACTGTGGGTTCAGTCGTCTCCCGATTTCTCGAGGCTGTAGAAGGGAAAAAGAAAAATCAGGAGCCACGGGTATTTTCTTGGTTGACATGAATCTCCACCTAAACAGAGTCATCCCATTTGTCCCCATGTTTAGGTGTTTTTTGTGGTTATCAGGAACCACATTTTCTTGGTAGACGAATCCCCACCTAAAACAGATGACCCAATTTGTCCAATTGTTTGTGTGTGTTGTTCTTTGTAGCATACCCAATGGAGGAGGGACGTGGGGGGGCGAGCTTGGGGGGCGAGCTCGAAATGTCAACCAAAAAAGCCAGGGAGGAGTGCATGCCCTTCAGGGTTAACCACATGTTGTACTTTATTCAGGACCTCATATGACGACAGCTTTCCAAGTTCTCATGCCGAGTCCCGTTGTGCTCGTGGCTTTGCATACTTTCGCACAAGAAGGTTGCCATTTCTTTCAGCCGAAGTTCAATAATCAAGACATCGAGTGTTTCTTCGGTGTTTGACTCCTTCAGGCCTCATACAATGCAGTGCTTTGCAAATAGGAATCTTCCAAAAGGCGGTTGTTGGCCACTACTGGCCAAGCTGATTTAAAGGACACAGTGGCAGTGACGCAGAACTACTGCGGGCCGGACAACTTCGATCTGGTGTGGACGAAAACCAGAAGAGAGCGCTCGAGCCTGAGGTGAAGAGAGGCAATTGGGGCCCGGCAATTGGGCAAGCACCAATGAGAGAGGGAAGAAGTAGGAATGCATCACCTGCACCCCCCCCCCCCCCCAAATATATATAAATTGTTTGTTGGACTGCTCTTGGGATTTTGGACGTGGAGAAAAGCGGTTGTTGGACATGGGGTCTTTGAAAGATTGGGCCTGGATTCCTCTGCAAGAGCCTTGGACTTGGCCGTACACCCCGAATAGGAGGAGAGCGTAGGCTCGATGCTTTCTGCGTCAAGCCTGGTATGCAATGTCAAGGGTGTTGAACGCCTCACAGGGAATACACTTAGATTATTTTTTTCGGGAATCTGCAATGGAATTTGTAGTTAGGTTGCTTTGCCCTGAGTCATGCTTTGGATGGATTCGCGCCGCCTGCATCACTAATCGCAGTCATTTGTGTGAAATGCCGGCGGCCTGCGCTGCAGATGTCGCAGACGTAAGCGAGCAAGCCTGGCCCGCAACACTTTCACTTTGGTGCCTATTGCTTGGATGTTAGGGCTTTAACTGTTTACCAACTAATGAGTTTTCCGTATTAAACCCACTAAAAGTGAGTCACTCTTAGCAGAGCAGAAAGCAACCGAGTTCACCTGTGCACCAAACACCGTCAAACCAAACACGTCGGGGGCCAGAAGCCAGAAGCCAGAAGCCGATCTGGATATTAATATGTTTCCCTTCTGCTGTGCCGCCTTGGCCGCGAAGCGAACCCCCCCAAGACCTGATATCTGCGCGGCAGGCGTCGGGGCTCGGGGTTCGCTCACTGCTCAGCTTGCTGTGGAACTGAAGCCCTATGCAAAATCATGTGTGACTTGTAGCGTTTTTTTCCTTTTTTTTTCCGGTTTTGGGCAAGTTTGGCTTGTGACGATGGTGGACCCCCCCCTCCAAAAAAACGAGAAAGAAACAGCTGTGTTTTTGTTGGTGGTGTCTCTTCCGGCACCCCAACTCCAAGCATGTCTTGCAGGCAAGGCGCACCCACGAGTGATGGTTCCAAAAGTTAGCTTGGCAGTGCCCGACAGCTGCCCCCCCGAAGGCTCGAGCCTTTCACTCTGCTTGGGATGACCGTCAGGGAAGCCCACAACACAAATTACTTTCACCAAGTCGCCCATGGTCGTTTTGGGGTCAGAAATATTGATCAACCCCCATTTGGACCCAGGAGAGAAGGTGGCCTGGTTGTGGCTTCGGAACATGAGGAGCTGCGCACGAACCCACCAAAACCGATGTGAAATGTTGGGACGGGCGGGCTGCTTTTCCAATGAGCACTTGGGTGTGCGTCTTTTAGGAATCGGACCCATTTCCTGTGCTACCAAAAAAAGGGTACCCTCAAGAAGACAGACCCACTTGGGTGTTCAGCCAAGATAACTGGTGAGTCATTTAGGTCATGACCCCCCAAAATGGGTTCCCCGAGGAAGCATACGCCTGGCAGCCCCTGCTTGGCTGAACACCCAAGTAACCTGCCAAGGTTGCAACTCGAGGAATTCTGGTGACGAGGCTCACAGTTTGCCAATGTTCAAGTTGCGTGTTCCAATTCTTTGCTTTGTAAGTAGATGAGTCTCTCAGTGAGAAACTGGGGTTTCTTTTTGAAGCTACCACCCATCGGGTGTTTACCAAGACTCCTTCGAACTTTTCGTGGGTTTGGTGCTTTGGCTTGCCGAGACCGTCGTGGTCTCAGGTTCTGCCCAGTGGAGCGGTGGATTCAAACTAGACATGACTTAGGCTTACATGCGTTTGGCTCAAAATTAAGCAGCTGGGGTTACGCCGGTTTTAGTCTTTGTTTTGATCTACTAAGGTGTCCTGTTGGTTACCCAGTTTGAGCCACAACCACATTGGGTACGTGTGAACTATTGCCAGGATGAGTCACACCCTGGCTTGATTTTGATTTGCGGTTGTCCCATGCTAGAGGGGCATCTTCGCCATGTGGGGGAAACACCCCGCAACATTCGAGGTTGACATGGGGCAATTCACTGACAAGGGCTATGTTAGATGCACACCAGGAGCTTTACACTTTTCCTCTTGCACACTGTATTTCTTTGTTCAGTTTCCTATTTTCTCTCTCTCATTTTCTCTTTGGCTTTCTCTTTTCTTGTTTTCTCTCTCTCTCTCTCTGCAGTCGCTCTCCCTCTCTCTCTCTCTCTCTGAGTCTCTCTCTCTCTCTCTCTCTCTCTTTGTTGCGCTTTCCCGTAAAGCTCCCTGAAAGGAGTTTCTATTTGTTTGAGTAAATAGCCATTGTTTTGTCCTTGGTAAAAAAAAAAAAAAGCCACGAGGACCACCCATTTCTGTGGCTCATGTTGTCCCATTTTTGGCCCCCCCCCCCGAGCACGCAGGAGGTATTCACCGCTTTACCAGCGAGCCATGGAGCTGAACAGAAGAGACGGCTTCAAGATGAGGCCGAAAAGAAACACGGAGCACAGCTCAGATGGGTGGGTCAAAATTAAACAACCAGGGGACCGCAGGTTCTAGTCAATTTCTAGCCCTTGTTTCCATCTACCAGGATTCAATTTGGGGTACCTATGTTTGACCCACAGCTCAGATGATGCGCTAACCGGGCCAAACATGTTTCTTTAAACTTGCGTACAGCAGATGATGTTCTGACTTGTGGTGGAAGTGTTACTTTTTTCGGGGTGAAATCAGGAGCGATACTTTCTAAAGCTGGGCCAAACACCTTCTACGTATGACCTTTGGGGATAGACCCTTTGTCAGGCGTTTTGGCCGCTCAGGCGTGGGCAACGGTCAAGTTTGGCCCTAATCTACTGAAGGGCTCCAGTTTTTTGTTTTTTTTGTTTTTTTTTTGTTTTTTTTTTAATAATGAACTACTCTAAAAAGGCCTAAATGATTAGAAATTAGCCTATTCATTACGTAAAGAATGGGGCCACAGGGTACTCTACCAAGTGAAGTTTATATTATTTGCCCCTATGTTAGTCGCCTTGCCCCTGGTCACTGGTTCGGATTGGCGGGCATTTTCCAGATCAAAATCGAACAACTATGTTAGACTAATGATACTAGTCATTACTTAGCGCATTTCGTAGTACTATCCTGCAAAATCACATCGAACCAAAAAAGATGGAGTCCCTTTCCCAAAAGGAGGACAAGTTGTTATAGGAAGTTTGGAACGGCAACCGTTCGGTCATAACCCGCTGAAATAAGTTCCCGATTCCGTGGGGTTGACCTTGTTCTTCGGGGCTAGCCACTCCCAAACTTGGCGAATCGAACACCCCAGTAATGAACATGGAAGTGCCCGAAAAACACATCAATCAAGAAACATAAACTACCATTTTTGCCGATTCCGCAAGGAACACCCAAGTGGGACTTGTGCCGACCTCCACCAAACCACAGGCAACGCTTCTCTTTTGCGGAACCGCAACTCCAGGCATGAGAGGCCTGCTGGGGAGCGGCTCTCAGATGCCAGGCGCGCTCGTGCTTCGAAGACAGCTGGTTTCCCCCCGTTTCCTTCGCTGAGACTTGCGGGTGCCATAGGTAGGGAATGTGGGAATGAACCGGTTTAGAGGATTCCCTTCAAGGGATGGTTGAAAAGGATCATTCCATTTCTCATTCCCTGCCTATCGCACCTGCAAGTCACTCGTCACCAAAGCTGAGCTTTGGATTTTCCCGGTGTGCAACCATTTTTGGTCATGACCCCAAAAGGTTATCCAGTGATTCCATTTACCTGTATAGTAGGTACCCATGGGAACCACCCGAAAAAACAGCGGAAATTTGTTGCTTACTTACTATACTGGTGACTGGGAGTCACTGGGAAAAGTTTATTAAAGAAAAGGACAACTGTTGGTTGGTTGCCTAATGAACTGGAATCTGGGAGCCACTTGCTTCCTGATTTCTCAAGTTGCGGACTTGTTTGGGCCACTTGTTGGGGCTGCCATGTTGGTACGGCGCAAAGCTTAAGGACTTTAAGACTTGTTTGGCCAGTCTCGATGGGTGTTGCGAGCTTCCATTGGTAGGATTCCCCACGACAGGGCTGGCGTTGAATGGCAATCCCTTCCGCCTAAGAATCAATGGGTGTGTCCTGTTTTGGTAGAAACCAAAATAAACGACGACACCATTTTAGGGGCTCCGATTCTTAAACAAAGACAGGGTCAAATACCGCCCCCCCCCCCCACCCACCCATACTCCTAAAGAGAAAAACATATATATATATAATTCTATATGTATATGTATAATTCTATATATGTATATATATATATATATATATTCCTAGATGTAAACAATACAGCCCTTCAAGTTCCGCAGCGGCCGTGCGAATCAAGTCCGGTACCCGTTCCGGGCTCAAACATCGGTGCTGAGTAAGATATTTTGGAGTTGCGCTGGTTTCGAATTGGTTTAGTATTGTTTTGGTGTCGGTTTGGTATTGCTTTAGTATTGGTTCTGAATGTCCCCTAGTGAGACTGGAGCTGGGGTCGGGTGCAGGAATTCCATTGCAACCACGAAAAATGGTCAGTTAAGCTGACAAAAAGCGACACAGAGTACAGTTAGAACAGAAAACAAACACCAAAGATCAGGTAACCCTTGATTGGTGGCTTGAACCCCTGGGTGTAGAGTGAGGCTAAATCCGAAACCGCCCGCAACCGAGCCACGAATCCAACCCATCAGATCAGAGGGAAGCTGAACATCTGAAAATATCAATCAATCATCGGACCTTCACGGAAGCACCAAAGAGCGGAAAGACAACATGGCTGCCCCGTCTTTTTTCGAGGCTCGGTACCCTTTTTGGGCTTGGTTTTCTCGGGAAACCAGACCGCAGACCCACCGGGTTTAGTTGGGTCCGATTCCCAACCAAGAGGCTCCACGCCCACATGGACAGGTTGTTCTCTGGAAGCCAAAAAGAAGAAAAACACGGAAGCCATTAGGGTCCGAACTTCGAACCAAACAAAAAAGAAGAATAAAAGGAGAAAAGCAACACGGGAAAAAAACACAAAAAATGAAGAAACAAAAACAGGGAACAAAGAAAAACACGGAAGCCATTGCAAGCCGAGTCCAAAACGGAAGGCTCCACACCCATGGCTCACGGCCAGTTCCTCCAGCAGCGAATCCTCCAGCGACTCCTCCAGCGATGAAGCTGTGGACTTGGATCCTGCGGGCTTGCAGGAGAGAACTCGCCGACTTTGGGGGAGAAAAAAATAAAACACGTGGAGCGCAAGCAGCCGGGCGTTGTGAAGACCTTGATTTTATTGATTTTTATTTTCCCCCCTGTTGGGTGTTGCAAGTTGGATTCAGACTATCAACTGGACATGTATATTTTTCCAGGGGGCGAAGAAGCAAATGGAAGAGAATTAGAGGCCCTTTCTGGAAGGTTCGCTAAATTCAATCAAGCTAAGCGTGGAAACAAGGGATATGGGGATTCAACTGGAAACCCCTCGCCTGAGATCATTTGGTTTAGCTGTCGTCCAAAAAGCTTCTCAATGTATCCTACTTTACCTCTTGGCTTTCTGCTTCGCTCGAGTGGGCGATACTTCCTACAGATGAACATGGAGGCCCAAATAAATCCATGTGTGGAAAGGAAATGGACCCCGCTACAATGGGTTCCATGCTGATCAGGGGAACCTGTCGCCTGTGCATGCAGGAGGCGGTTCCTGATGCTTTCACTCAGCGTGCAGCTCAGTTGATCTCTCGCACGCAATTCTCGGAGCGTGTGACCGTTTTTGAGGTTGGGTGCTGCACGCTTTCAGCATCAGGGGAAACATGCGATGGATCTGGTGACGCGGGGCACTCAAGAGTCGAGTCCGCAAGTGTCTTTTTTCGAGCAAAACAACAGAAAAACAAGAGAGCGGCTTTCCGTTTGGTTTCGCGCAAAGCCACCAAAAAGGAACCATCAAAAATAGACGCCCCCAGTTGTTTGCTGTGGTAGATGGCTTATCTCCCTCCAATACTCATCAAAGCTGAGAGGATGGTGTGGGAACACGAATTACTTGCCAGAAACCATGGAAGCCACTTCCATGGTTGGGAGGGCATGCAAGTCGTATGCAGACGGGTTTCGATTCGCAGGGCTTTCCTTAGCCAACCGTATGGTTAAGAGTTGGGTTTGGAGTTGAGCATGTATACACAGATGACTCATGCCTTGTTTAGACTAGGTCCCCCAGCTAGGTGCCCTTGTACCGTTTCGTTTTTGGGGGAGGATTCCTTTACTAAAGTAGACTACAGAAAAATGGTACCCTTATTCTAGCCTCTCTACTGGAGGACCTAGTAGAGCTTGTACCCCTCTTTGTGGCTTTAACGGGAAACCAAGAGGAAACCAAGCCTTGCGCAATTTGCTTCTTGGGATACAAAAAGGCTCGCCAAAATTGAGTGGGGACCCCTTCCATCCATTGGCATGTCCGAACCGGACTCTCTCTTAAATGGCCTGCAGGATTCCGCGGGTCGGATTCTTAAAAGATGGCAGATGAAAGCATCCAAAAGGGACCGCCAGCGAACAATCCCCCCCCACTGCCTGAAACATCACACACTCACTCCTGAGTTCCTGAACCTTAGACATTTTGGGGAGACCGTTTTAGCGGAAACTAAAAAGCTTGATTTTTTCTGGCCCATCCACTCAGGAAGTGCGCAACATGTCTAACTCTTAGGTGGTTCCCAACTTGACTGCTATTGGGTTGGATCTTTAGACTTTAGCTTTTGGGACATCATGGGGTTTTCCACTAAACCCCCAAACTTTCTGCAGGGGGGTCAACAGCAACCAAGCCAAAGAGGCGTAATCCTGAGCTTGGCAAACCGCGCCAAACGTCTTGCGCTGCAAAGCGCCTCCAGCGTCAGGAGCGCCCGCAACTCGACCATTCCCGGCGGAAGAGGCGAGTGAAATGGCCACCAACAAGTTGTTGTTGTTTGGTTGGATGGGTGGGTTGGTTTGGTTGGTTGGTTGGTTTGGTTGGTTGGTGGGTTTGTTTGGTTGGTGGGTTGTTGGGTGGGTGGGTGGGTGGGTGGGTGGGTGGGTGGGTGGGTGGGTGGGTGGGTGGGTGGGTGGGTGGGTGGGTGGGTGGGTGGGTGGGTGGGTGGGTGGGTGGGTGGGTGGGTGGGTGGGTGGGTGGGTGGGTGGGTGGGTGGGTGGGTGGGTGGGTGGGTGGGTGGGTGGGTGGTGGGTGGTGGGTGGGTGGGCGGGTGGGTGGGTGGGTGGGTGGGTGGGTGGGTTGGTTGCTTGGTTGCTTGGTTGGATTGGTTGGGTTGGTTGGATTGGTTGGATTCGTTGGGATTGGTTGGGTTGGTTGGTTGTTTGGTTTGTTGGTTGGTTGGTGGGTGGGTGGGTTGGTTGGTTGGTTGGTTGGTTGCTTGGTTGGATTGGTTGGGTTGGTTGGGTCGGTTGGGTCGGCTGGGTCGGTTGGGTTGGGTTGGGTTGGGTTGGGTTGGGTTGGCTTGGGTTGGATTGGTTGGATTGGTTGGATTGGTTGGATTGGTTGGATTGGTTGGATTGGTTGGGTTGGTTGGATGGGTTGGATGGGTTGGATGGGTTGGATTGGTTGGATTGGTTGGATTGGTTGGATTGGTTGGTAGGTAGGTAGGTTGGTTGGTTGGTTGGTTGGATTGGTTGGATTGGTTGGATTGGTTGGGTTGGTTGGGTTGGTTGGGTTGGTTGGGTTGGTTGGATTGGTTGGATTGGTTGCATTGGCTGGTTGGTTAGTTAGTAGGTATGTAGGTTGGTTGGTTGGTTGGTTAGTTGGTTGGATTGGATAAATTGGATGGATTGGATTTGTTAGATTGGTTAAATTGGTTGGATTGGTTAGATTGGTTGGGTTGGTTAGATTGGTTGGATTGGTTGGTTGGTTGGTTGGTTGGTTGGTTGGTTGGTTGGTTGGTTGGTTGGTTGGTTGGTTGGTTGGTTGGTTGGTTGGTTGGTTGGTTGGTTGGTTGGTTGGTTGGTTGGTTGGTTGGTTGGTTGGTTGGTTGGTTGGTTGGTTGGTTGGTTGGTTGGTTGGTTGGTTGGTTGGTTGGTTGGTTGGTTGGTTGGTTGGTTGGTTGGTTGGTTGGTTGGTTTGCTTGGTTTGGTTTGTTGGTTGGTTGGTTGGTTGGTTGGTTGGTTGGTTGGTTGGTTGGTTGGTTGGTTGGTTGGTTGGTTCTTTGTTTGTTTGATTGTTTGTTTGTTTGTTTTTTAGGGGGGGGGGGAATTTGATCCAGGTGGCTTTACAACGGCTGTTGTGGTTTGGGAAATTGATGCAGGTCGCTTGTCAAGGTATGTACGGCTTGTTTTTGTTTTGGAATCGGACCCCCCCAACAAAAGGTGCAGGGTTTCCTTTTGGTTTCCTTTTGAAGCCAGGTACCCGCAAAAAAAGACATACCCGTATGTGTCAACATAGGCCACAGGGAAAATCGTACCACGGTGACACGGGTACCCGCAAGAAACACACCCACTCAGACGTCCCTGTCGAGTGAAACGAATTTTCCTGGTGACCTTTCGGGGAGCATGGGAATGCACTCGGGAGGCAGAGAATCAGCGCTTTGCAAGCGACGCCGTGTTCAGAATGAGGCTGGAGCAAGTTGCTTGGCTGCCCAAGCCACTTAGGAAGTACACTCCACTGTTCTTGGCAAGTTGTTTTGTTTTTTTGGTTTTTTGGGTTCTGTTCGTTTTTAGCAGGGGGCTGCAAAAAAGCAATGTTTTTTGCTACCATACCAAGGGTTGTGAACTTCAGGCATTCGGGAAGAGACGAGTGCGGAAATGACTGCAGATCACTGTGCCAGGAGTCCAAAGACTGAGTTCGGATAGGCCCGGGATTCATACATTGATTGGGCGTGTCCCAAAAAAGGTTGTCGACTTGTTTTGGATGGCCTTGACTCCAGGTCGAATTCGAGTTCGGCAAGCGGGCTGGCTGCACCTTTTTGAGACACGCCCCACATATTCAGCTGCGTCAGATTTTCACATCGCTTGCTGGTGCCCGGGCGTCGCGACGGCTGACGGCCTGGTGCACTGGCGGCTGTGGAAGTCGGGTTCTCGGCGCACAGCTTTGTCCGACGCGCGAGCTGCGCCGAGTTGAGCCTAGCAAGAGGCATCAGACTAGGACGCGGAGGAAAACAAAAATGACACGTCGGGTGACGTCGCTCCGAAGGGAGCTGAGTGCTACTTGCAGCAGATCATGGCCACGGAAAGACAGAAGCACACCATGTGGGTGTGCCTTTTTTAGGGGACCCCCTCTCCCCCAAAAGAAATGGTGGTTTTCCTTTTGGTTTCCCTGCAAAACCATCAAACAAGGGGTACCCACACGAACAAAGTCACCTCCAAACCGCAAACCCCAAGTCTGGAACTTGGGGATAGAGCTGGTCTCCGCGATCCAGTGGTAAATAATCAAGCTCTGCCGGTTCAGACACCACCAGTTCTTAGGACAAGTTTTCCATTTTTATCCCCTTGGACCGGATTTGATCCGGAGAAGACGACCCTCAAGCGAGAGAAGCTGCCAGGGATTGACTCGGGGGGCTTCCTGAGGCGAGGGTTCTGGTGTTATCCTTGAAGCTGAGCTTTGAAGCTGCCATTTTGGTTTCCCCAAGTTGGTGTGACCAAAGACAATGCAACGAGCAAAAGGAAGGCACCCAATGTTTGATGACTCAGCGTTTGTTGGCTCACCTTTTGGGGGGAATTGGGGGCCACCCAATCGTAGTGGCTTGTCGGGTCTTGGGTCTTTGGTTTCCTTTAGCTTCCTTGCCAGTTTTGCACCCTGCAAGCAACCGAGAAAGGCGAACTGCCGTTTGCAGGGCCCAAAACCTGATGGAGGTCCGGACCCCCAGGAGTGTCAATTCAATGCTTCGGCGCCATCTCCGGATTTGCCTTTTCCGCATTTGGGCTCATGATCTCAGCTGATGGCGGCGGCGGAGGACTGGGTTCTGACAACCCGGGTGTTCGATTTGTGGGGGAACATTGGGGAGCCCTCTTTTGGGTGAGTTCAATGGTAAAGTAAGGTAAAGCAGCCCATTTGGGAGTCCCAACTTTTGTGAGACACACCCAATTGCCCGTGCGTGTGTGTGTTTGCTGGTGTTGCTTGGGGGCATGCCTTTTCAGGTTGTGACAATGCCAAACCCAGAGAAGCTCTTGTCGTTTTGGGGGCACCTCCCTTTGGCTTTCCGGAGAGGAATCCCTCAAGAACAAATCAACAAGAGATCGGCGCTGTGGGTACAGTCAAGGTAGCGCGGGTGCGCGATTATTTTTTGGGAGAACGACTCTTTGTCAAAGACGTCGGAACAACCAACCGTTGGACCTTTAGCTTCACTTTGTTGGTCCATGTTTAGTGATTTCCCCCAGTAGTGCCCTGTTCCCCTTTCTTGGGGGAGGGATCCCCTATTCAGATAGACTACAGCAAAAAGGGCACCCTTATTCTAACCTCTCTACTGGAGGGCCTAGCCAAAAGATCACCTCGTACTTCTGGATCCTGGCTGACTCAAGAGAACCGCCTTGCCACGTCCAGTTTTTCCACGTTTGGGTCGAGGAGCTGGCCAGCCTGGGCTACATCTTCAGCCGACTGGAGGTGTCTGAAGGCCCGGTTTTGGGCATGTCGCTGGAGATTGTCATAAAATAGGCGACCCCGAAAATGGAATGGTTTTTGCGTTTGGTTTCCGGTTTCAAGCAACCCAGAAAGATGGTACCCTCAAACAAGAGACACCCATATTTCCAGCCGATTTGTCTGCATCACCTCCACAGGAATTGCCATGTTGAGCCGGGTTTCCTCGTACTACCAAGCCCTGTCCAGGGCATGGGTGCCCTTTTGTCTATCGCAAGTGGTTCGCCCATATCCAGCCCAGGCTGGCTTCCATTTGCTTTTGAGATTTGTCCTATGTTCCCCTGTTGGTTTTAAAAGGAATCCATCACTGCTGGATATATTGTCCCATTTTGTGAACAGGACTCAAGCAAATGAATGCTGGGGAGTAACTTTTCTTGGGCACGGCCAGGTTGGCAGTTTGCTTCTGGGACATAAGAGTCCTGCTTTGGCTCGTGTCCTTTCCCTCATTGGGCACCCCAGTGATTGCATTTCCCTTGCCACCCTTGAAACATCAAAAGGAACGTAGTTGGTCACCTAGTGTAGTGGCTCGCCTGGGCGACCGTGAGACCTGTAAGGTTGCCAACACATCCGAACCCTTGGAAAATGGATTGAGGTTGCGCAACGATTTTGGGCTCGGGATGTGCCAAAGTGACTCGGTTCCCTGCCATTCCACGTGTCTCATCGTTTCGCATTGCGAATCGACCGGATCTGATTTTTTGGTTTCCCTGATTTGGTCCATTTAGTCAAGGTTCCAAAAGGTCTTGACAGTGGACTCAGTCCCTGAACTCCTCGACTTTGGACTGTTTGGGATTGGACCAGTTTAATGGCAAACAAACAGTTCGGACTTGTTTTGGCCCATCCGCGCGAGTGGAAGTGAATAGGTAAGTTTTTGCAGAGTATCAACAAGCCACCGAGAGGTCCCCGGACTTGTTCTGGACCATCGTAAAGTAACCATCGCCGAGTGGATCGTGCCAGAGTCGGCCTGGCTTCGTTTGGAAAGGGGACTTCCGTAAAGTGGAGGTGTTGCCTCACTCCCTGATTTCATGGACAACGAAAGCTTGGACTTTGTTTGGCCTGTCGACTCAAGAAGTGAGTTGCATTTCCATCAGGTTGGTTTGTATTTCCCCAAAACAAGGACGAGCTTGGCTCAAAGAGATGGCCGTCATGGTCTCAGGAATTGAGTTCCCTATGGAGTCGAAAGTTTTGTCGATTTTTCGGGATTTCTCTCAAGCCCTCGCAAGCCCGGGGTGAAATAAATCGCGACCCCTGGCAAATGGATTTGGTCTGCCTATGCTAGGGCGAGCTCACCAATGTGGGGTAAAACGAGCGCACCAGGAAAACGGGTCCTGTACCTCGGAGATTTGTCTTATGTCGGGTCCTGCAAATAGTAATATTGGCCTCCTTTGCGGTCCTGTCCAAAGCGATACCCTCATATTGTACCCATGATGCATTTCTATGAGCTACCAAAAGGGTTCGTAGGGATATTGGAGAGGAAACAAAGGTTCAGAGGTATTCCAGTTCAACTCCTTTCCGGGTTTTGTCCCAAAAACGAAGGATTCAGAGGTATTCCAGCTTGGCATATGTTGGCGGCTGGCTGAGGTGGTCTCACTTGCAAAGAGGCAGCTGCAAAGGGAACTCCACTTCTGGCGATTCCCCTGTCTCAGTGCTGGCACCTCGATTTCGCTTGCGAGTCCACACGAAGGTCCCCACTTGGAATTCGTGAAAAGCCGCCGCCCATTTTTCGTGGTTTTAAATGGAAACCTTGACAGGGAACAAGAGGGTCAAACTGGTTAAGGACACACCCAGTTAATTCGGGTTGATGAACTGCCTAGGAAATGTCTTGTACCATCGACATGCGCCCCATTCCTGGTGAGAGTTATCCTTGATCGTGTCGGTAAGCTTCGGGGGCTGTGAACCCGCTTTCCAACGCGCAGAAGCAATGGCCAGCTTGGTTCGCAAATTCGGCTTCCCGGGTCCCAAGACCGGTGAAACTTGTTCTTGGCCCCTCATCTTGCCGATCTTGAGCTTAAAACCCTGGGACCCGTGCCCATGTGAACGCAAGAAAGAAGCAGGCCTGTCCATGGCTAGGCCCTAATTGGTGGTTTGGATGGGTGCTTTGAAGAGGTTCCGGGGTGGTTTCCCGTTTACCCAAGATCCTGGTTGGTTCAAATCCAAATCCAACCACCACTGGGGCTACCTGGAAAAGGCAACATGTGCCACCAGGAGAAAGAAACAAGAATCACTTGGAACTAGGGAAGGCAGACATGGTTTTGCATGGCTCAAATGAATCTACTTTCATCGCTTCTTTGTGTTTGTCTTTTTCTCAGTCAGTCCCTTCTGATTGCGGACCAGCCTTTTTGTTTTGGTTTCTTAGGCAAGGGACGTTACTTCACCATCAATGACATGGTACCATTTTCTGTTCGGAAATTCCCGAAGAGGTTCGCGGCCGCTTCTTGGGCCTGGAATCCCAAAACAAGATTTATTTGGACCTTGGCGGAAAGGAACAAGAACACGCTTGGACCAGGAACCAATATGGCTGTGGGTCACAATTCTGTACCCCTGGTGAACATCAAAATGGGTGGTACATGGGTGTTCATCCGCCCCAAAATGGAGGGACAGGTTATGACCCATGGCCATATGGCACAAGGAAAGTCTTCTCTTGAAAGTCAAAAGGATACTCGTCCAGCTTTCTAAGATTTGGACAGGTCGAGTCCCTATATAGGTGGTTCGCAACCAACCCTATGAAGCACTACCCCCACGGAGGCTGACCACGTGCAACACCATCTGGGACTGTCTTCTTTGGAGTTGGTACCCTTTGTTTCTGGTGTTAAAGAGAAACCCACTGCACAACCAAAGCTTTTTCGGTGTGCCCGATTCCAAAGCACTTCGAGTCACCCACTTTTTCATTTTACTTTTTGGCAGCTTCCATGGAGAAGCTGACTGCCACCGAGACCATGTTCCATGCCATGGAGGGTTTGCCCGAGGACCAAAGATGCAGCTCGCAAGTGTCCAGCGGTGTACTCTGCGCTCACAGCAGCTAAGCGCCGGAATCCACACTCCGCCCTCCTGGAACGACGCTTGGCCGACTGGTG
Source organism: Effrenium voratum (assembly GCA_963377175.1). Taxonomy (NCBI): domain Eukaryota; class Dinophyceae; order Suessiales; family Symbiodiniaceae; genus Effrenium; species Effrenium voratum. The sequence continues at coordinate 186,346 of CAUJNA010003572.1, forward strand.
TGTTCAGAACTTCTCCATGGGAGAAAAATCATCAACCTGAAAGCTATGGGGTTGATAGGCCCAGATAGGCAAACAGAGGTGCCATTTTTTTCGTGCCCTGGGGGACACCGGGCTTCTTGAAGCTGTTGCAACATTACTTGCAAAGAAACCTTTTGTGGCTTTAGTTTGGTCACTTCTGGGGATGTCATCGACCCAATCCCACGACGCGCCCCTCTTAATGAGACATGAGTCATGGTCATGTGAAGGGCTTCCCTCAAACGGGGGAATATGGGCTGGAAAGTTCATCTTGTCAGGAACCGTCCAATTTGGAGTGCCCAAATTGGGAGTGCCCAAATTGGGAGTGAGCATCTTGCATTTTCAGCTACTGCATGCTGCTTGTCCTGCAGCGCTGAGGCAACTCCACATGGATTGCTCTGCATTTGCTCCATGAGAAGAAGCATGGCGAGAAGCATTGGCAGTCTTAGCAACTACCTTTTCTTTTGCTTGCCTTTTCTCACTTCCTGAGTTCGATCGGAATGTGAGTTTTTGGGTTTTGAAGCCATTTCCATCCGTTTCAATCAGCGCAAAGCAGGGTTGTGGGATGGGGTGTAAGCCCTACTTCTGTGATACAAGGGAATCCCCTGAAGTGGTCTTTTCCCGCAGCCCTGGCGCAAAGTGTCCAGCTTGAGTCTAGCTCTCAGGAAGAAGGTGACAGATCACATCGCCCGGCTGCAGTTCACAGATGCCCCGCTTACATCTTGGGCAGATGAGGATCTGGAACTGTTGCGGAGCAGCATTTGGTGGGACGAAGGACCGACCTTCCCACACAATCCATGTAGGTAATACCAACATTTGACCCCTGAAGGGAGAATTCATGCCCCAAGACCTCCAGGCTGCAATTCCGTAGTTTTCTTCTGTTTTCGGTGGAAGGGACTGTCTTCTTTTTGCGGGGATGGATTCCCACTGGTCGGTCACTGGTTCGTGTAGGCCGACGAAGGAAGAGGCAGCTGGAAGAAGACTACTGGGACCTGCAAGCAGAGCTGGGCTCGGAAGTGTGCCGGCGCTTGGGCTTGTCTGAATCTTGCCTGCAGGCTGTGTGCGCGCTTTGGTAGGGCCCTCTTGAACCTAATTTGGCGGGGAAGGAGGGGGGACCCGTTTTGGTGCCCGAAGGAGCAAACCCGCAAATTGATACAAGCTGCTAAGTGCCCCCGTTGAGTTTGTTAAGATTGTGAAGAGTCTTGTGGCTTTCGTTGGTTCGTTTGCTCAGTGTTGGCTCTCATTTCAATCAACCCCCCCGAAGGTTTGAGAACTGCGGGCGAGTCAGCTCAGAATCTCCGGAATCCCAACCAAGCGGCATCCCGCCTAACAACAAAATCAAGTGGCAAAGAAGCAAAAGAGGGAAGCAGCTCCAAAGTGGCGGACAATCCTGGGGCCAGTCCGAAGGCACCAGATCACATGGAGGAAGCATATTTTCGAAAAACCAATTAGATATACAAGGCCTGGACGTACAAGGTGTGAGCGGCACACTTTGCTCAATGCAATGCGAGGGCATAGTTTCAACTAGCTGCACGCAGTCGCAGTACCGCAGGAATTAACAAATACCGTACAATTTGGTCAAATGCTGTCCACCAGAGGGTCCTCTGCTAAAATGTCAGCCCGATGGTGAAGTGTTTGCGCATAGCCGCTCAGGAATCAGGATACCTCTGGGCCCAGAATGTGCTGCACCACCGGGCCATGAAGTTTTTCATCCAGCAAGAGGACGAGGACTGCAACAAGTTATTTGTCTACGGTTGCAGCCCGAAGTCATCTTGCGTTCAGTTGCCCGAAGCGTATTTGTTTTTCTTCTGTCGACCTTATTGTTTGGAGGGAACGGGTTTGTTTCTATCTTCTCCTTGCCCAAAGCGATTCGACATTAAGATGCCTTGCATCTTCTTCAGTTTGGTCCGTTTTTGTGGGGCATGGCCCCAAACGGTTAACTGTTGTTCCAGGTCCTTTGGGCAAGTGAGCACATTGGCTATGGCCTACTCGAAGATAACAGTAATCTTGGCTTCGGATTAGTCCCCTCCAGAGTCTAGTCGAACAAACCACCTAAGCTAGCTCACTTCGCAAGGGGAACCGCACCTTTATTGGTACGGTACCCGGATTTATCCAAAGTTAACATTAGCGGTTTATCCCATGAGGCTCCTTATCCCATGAGGCTCCTCTACTTGGGGACCCCTCATTTCAGGTTTTGGGATAATATTAACAAGTGCAGATTACTTCATGTGCATAAGGATAGGCTTGTTGAATTCAACTTGATAGGGGACAATGGTTGTGACTGGTAATATGTTTTCTTCAAGATTTGTCTTAAACCTCTCTCTGCTGAACAAAAGGCCACTGCTTGCTTTTGGTGGGGTTATTATCCTTGGAATGGGTGGACCTTGTCTTGCTGTTGAGTTCCATGGGAGAGTAAGTTGTTGCAGCCTACTCAGCGGCTGGGAACATCCCGAAGGTTTTCCGGCTTTTCGGGTTTAGCGGGGGCCAATAAAAGTGAAACTTTCAGGCAGGGGATCTGAGGACTTTCCCAGTTCAGTGCTGCCTTTGCTCCCTGTGCGGTGGATTCCTGAACCCCAAAACAACATGGTCCCCTTTCTTGGGTTCTATGTGTTTCTCCTATCACGGAATGTTTGGAACTTGGATCTGTGCAGGTTGGCCTTTTGGCCGATCCGCTCCAGGCAGGCTCCCTTCTTTGTTTGATCAAAATCGGGTCACTGGCTGCAAAGCCTGCGAGTGGCTATCGATGTTCCGCCGCGCATGGGCATGCTGATGGATCACAGGAGACATCGGGCACCACGTATTCCTGGGGCTGCACCTCTCTACTCTCTAAGGGGGGACGATCACGGGTTGCTTCTTACCTCTCGTTTTTTTTAAATGAAATCGTGGGTGGCTTCCCCTGGTTCGCACGCCACTACCCTCCAGAAAGAGTCATGGAGCCCTGAAAGGGGCAGGAATCTCCGAAACAAGGAACATATTTCGAGGTTTCCATCCAAAACCCATGGTTCTCTTCTTCCCTTTCGGGTAAACGGGCCTTTTTGCTTACCTTTCGGGTCACTGGTCGCGGGGTTCCTGGCGACCTGAGGAGGTCTTGGTCCCTGGTCTGGAGATGATGCCGTTTTCACGGTCCAACGACTTGGACGGGGTGCAGCTGGTGGTGAGCGAGGATCAGACCGTTGTTTGGATCGGAGTCGGAGGTCTGTGGGACATTGGCCCTTGCGCCATTGTAAGTAACCCACGCCATGTGAGCCACAATCAAAACCGATTCGGGTAGATGAAGGCTAGTAAGGGACAATCCCCTGGCCATAAGTAGCTGCGGATATCCGCCTTCTTCATTCTTTACATGGTTCTGGGTCAACAGGGTTCCCTTGGTTGCCTACAAAACCAGGGGAATAGAATCCACGGGGATGGGTTTGTGTCAAAATAGCTTCGGTAGCCGAAAAGTGGCTTCGGTTTCAAAGGGTACCCTCACAACACCCTCACGAACTCCGCAATGTTAAATTCGGACTAACATTCCAGTCCGAAGAATGCCAACGGGAACATCCCTGTTTCTGTGTGTGTGTGTGTCAAAATTGGGAATCGGGACCCAGGATGAGGATGGCTCTACTCTTTTCATGGACTGAGGTTTGGTCGAGTTTTACACAAGTCAATGGTCCATGTTAGGTTACCGGAACATGCAGGGCTCTCCAATCTCCCGCAAAAAGCTAGTAATGCTGGTAGGGTTTGGGTGACTTTGAGAACCAACATCCCGCTTCACGGGGCACAATGAACATTGACCGTCATGGGAAAACATTGGGATACCAGGGCCGAAACGGCGGCTGTCCTTTCCGCTTCCCTTTCACCAACACCAGCGCTCGCCAACGGTCAACTGTGTTCATCTTTGCTGTGGGACGGGTGCCCCTTTTGAATCCAACACTGTTTACAAGAAGACACAAATGGGTTGATGTTTGAAGCACGGATGGTTGAGTCTCATTTTTCTCCGAAGTTTGGCGACATGTTTCCTGTTGGTTTCCTTTTTGATGGGGAGAGGGGCTTTTCCATTTGGGTGTATCCAACAGATGCAACACCCCTAAGCCACGCGAAGCCAACCCCAAACTTGCTCACCGACGCTTCCCACCTCCCCCTGCGTGATGCTAGGAGGCTTACACAAGTTTTACCTTGGATGTTACATGAAGGTGTTCGGTTTTCCTTGGCAGGGGCAACTCGATCCTCATTCCTTAAACCAGCACGCCTGGCTGCTTTGTTTGTTTTGTAATAGGGGACCCTAAAGATGCTTTGTTTCCTATAGGCTTCCCGTGGATTTTGTTGGGCACGCGCGAGAACCGCCCCGTGCTGGTGGTGCTGGCGGGGAGGCACTACGATGCCAAGGACAGAGTTGAAGCAAATTTTCCTGAAGCAAGAAACAAGTGGGTCTGTCTTTTTTGAGGGTGTCCCGTTTTGGTGGTCTCAATATAGAGGTCTCCATTCACGGCAGCAGTGCCTTTTTGGTCTACCACCACCCCTGTTATGTTTCCAGCGGACCGGTTCCTTTGGTTTTGATGTGTCTAGTTGGTTTAGTGGTTTAATTTACTTCACAAGTTCATCACTTGTCGCAGGGCATCCGAAACGGACAGCCCAGTTAAGGGATTTGTATAGTGGTGTCCTTTTGGTAGAAAATAGCCGTCCTGGTTAAAAAAAGCCGCCCTGGTTGACCTGGTTGTTCACTAGTCTACCAGTGAACTCCTTTTGCCAAGAAGACGCCTATGGTTCTCTTGTAGTTCGACCGAAGTTGTTTCATCTTCCAGTGAACTCCGTCTCTTTTGCCAACAAGACGCCTGTGGGTTGACCTGGTTGTTTCATCTTCCAGTGAACTCCATCTCTTTTCCCAAGAAGACGCCTGTGGGTTGATCTGGTCGTTGATGAATCTACCAGTGAACTCCATCTCTTTTCCCAACAAGACGCCTGCGGGTTCACCTGATTGTTGATGAATCTACCAGTGAACGTCATCTCTTTTCCCAACAAGACGCTGTTGGGTTGACCTTTTTGTTGATGAATCTACCAGTGAACTCCATATCTTTTCCCAACAAGACGCGTTGGGTTGACCTGGTCGTTGATGAATCTACCAGCTTACCTCTTTAAAACACAACTTTTCAACTTTTTGGGTAACATTGGCTATATGTCTGTAAAAGATTAACTTCCCCCAGGGCTTGGAGTTTTAAGGGGTAAGCCAGTGAACTCCATCTCTTTTTCCCAAGAAGACGCCTGTGGGTTGATCTGGTTGTTGATGAATCTACCAGTAAGCTCCATCTCTTTTCCCAAGAAGACGCCTGCGGGTTGATCTGGTCGTTGATGAATCTACCAGTGAACTCCATCTCTTTTCCCAACAAGACGCCTATGGTTCTCTTGTAGTTCGACCGAAGTTGTTTCATCTTCCAGTGAACTCCATCTCTTTTCCCAGCAAGACGCCAGGGTTCTCTTGTAGTTCGACCGAAGTTGTTTCATCTTCCAGTGAACTCCATCTCTTTTCCCAAGAAGACGCCTGTGGGTTGACCTGGTCGTTGATGAATCTACCAGTGAACTCCATCTCTTTTCCCAACAAGACGCCTATGGTTCTCTTGTAGTTCGACCGAAGTTGTTTCATCTTCCAGTGAACTCCATCTCTTTTCCCAGCAAGACGCCAGGGTTCTCTTGTAGTTCGACCGAAGTTGTTTCATCTTCCAGTGAACTCCATCTCTTTTCCCAAGAAGACGCCTGTGGGTTGACCTGGTCGTTGATGAATGTACCAGTGAACTCCATCTCTTTTCCCAACAAGACGCCATGGTTCTCTTGTAGTTCGACCGAAGTTGTTTCATCTTCCAGTAAACTCCATCTCTTTTCCCAAGAAGACGCCTGTGGGTTGACCTGGTCGTTGATGAATCTACCAGTGAACTCCATCTCTTTTCCCAACAAGACGCCTATTGTTCTCTTGTAGTTCGACCGAAGTTGTTTCATCTTCCAGTGAACTTCATCAGTTTTCCCAAGAAGACGCCTGTGGGTTGATCTGGTTGTTGATGAATCTACCAGTAAACTCCATCTCTTTTCCCAAGAAGACGCCTGTGGGTTGACCTGGTCGTTGATGAATCTACCAGTGAACTCCATCTCTTTTCCCAACAAGACGCCTATGGTTCTCTTGTAGTTCGACCGAAGTTGTTTCATCTTCCAGTGAACTCCATCTCTTTTCCCAAGAAGACGCCTGTGGGTTGACCTGGTTGTTGATGAATCTACCAGTGAACTCCACCTCTTTTCCCAACAAGACGCCTGTGGGTTGACCTGGTCCTTGATGAATCTACCAGTGAACTGCATCTCTTTTCCCAGCAAGACGCCTGTGGGTTGACCTGGTCCTTGATGAATCTACCAGTGAGCTCCATCTCTTTTCCCAAGAAGACGCCTGTGGGTTGACCTGGTTGTTGATGAATCTACCAGTGAACTCCATCTCTTTTCCCAAGAAGACGCCTGTGGGTTGACCTGGTCCTTGATGAATCCACCAGTGAACTCCATCTTTTTTCCCAAGAAGACGCCTGTGGGTTGCCCTGGTCCTTGATGAATCTACCAGTGAACTCCATCTCTTTTCCCAAGAAGACGCCTGTGGGTTGACCTGGTCCTTGATGAATCTACCAGTGAACTCCATCTCCTTTCCCAAGAAGACACCTGTGGGTTGACCTGGTCGTTGATGAATCTACCAGTGAACTCCATCTCTTTTCCCAACAAGACGCCATGGTTCTCTCGTAGTTCGACCGAAGTTGATTCATCTTCCAGTGAACTCCATCTCTTTTCCCAAGAAGACGCCTGTGGGTTGATCTGGTCGTTGATGAATCTACCAGTGAACGCCATCTCTTTTCCCAAGAAGACGCCTGTGGGTTGACCTGGTCGTTGATAAATCTACCAGTGAACTCCATCTCTTTTCCCAACAAGACGCCATGGTTCTCTTGTAGTTCGACCGAAGTTGTTTCATCTTCCAGTGAACTCCATCTCTTTTCCCAGCAAGACGCCATGGTTCTCTTGTAGTTCGACCGAAGTTGTTTCATCTTCCAGTGAACTCCATCTCTTTTCCCAAGAAGACGCCTGTGGGTTGACCTGGTCGTTGATGAATCTACCAGTGAACTCCATTTCTTTTCCCAACAAGACGCCATGGTTCTCTTGTAGTTCGACCGAAGTTGTTTCATCTTCCAGTGAACTCCATCTCTTTTCCCAAGAAGACGCCTGTGGGTTGACCTGGTCCTTGATGAATCTACCAGTGAACTCCATCTCTTTTCCCAAGAAGACCTGGTCGTTGATGAATCTACCAGTGAACTCCATCTCTTTTCCCAAGAAGACGCCTGTGGGTTGACCTGGTCCTTGATGAATCTACCAGTGAACTCCATCTCTTTTCCCAAGAAGACGCCTGTGGGTTGATCTGGTCGTTGATGAATCTACCAGTGAACTCCATCTCTTTTCCCAACAAGACGCCATGGTTCTCTTGTAGTTCGACCGAAGTTGTTTCATCTTCCAGTGAACTCAATCTCTTTTCCCAAGAAGACGCCTGTGGGTTGATCTGGTCATTGATGAATCTACCAGTGAACTCCATCTCTTTTCCCAACAAGACGCCTATGGTTCTCTGAATAGTTTCGACTGAAGTTGTTTCATCTTCCAGTGAACTCCATCTCTTTTCCCAAGAAGACGCCTGTGGGTTGATCTGGTCGTTGATGAATCTACCAGTGAACTCCATCTCTTTTCCCAACAAGACGCCATGGTTCTCTTGTAGTTCGACCGAAGTTGTTTCATCTTGCAGTGAACTCCATCTCTTTTCCCAAGAAGACGCCTGTGGGTTGATCTGGTCGTTGATGAATCTACCAGTGAACTCCATCTTTTTTCCCAACAAGACGCCTATGGTTCTCTTGTAGTTCGACCGAAGTTGTTTCATCTTCCAGTGAACTCCATCTCTTTTCCCAGGAAGACGCCTGTGGGTTGATCTGGTCGTTGATGAATCTACCAGTGAACTCCATCTCTTTTCCCAAGAAGACGCCTGTGGGTTGACCTGGTCCTTGATGAATCTACCAGTGAACTCCATCTCTTTTCCCAAGAAGACGCCTGTGGGTTGATCTGGTCGTTGATGAATCTATCAGTGAACTCCATCTCTTTTCCCAAGAAGACGCCTGTGGGTTGACCTGGTCGTTGATGAATCTACCAGTGAACTCCATCTCTTTTCCCAAGAAGACGCCTGTGGGTTGACCTGGTCGTTGATGAATCTACCAGTGAACTCCATTTCTTTTCCCAAGAAGACGCCTATGGTTCTCTGAGTAGTTCCGAGTGAAACGGCGGAAACGAAGGCGCCGGTCTTCTTGTCGCACCGGGGGCTCCTGGTGGGTTCTGGCTTCCGCCTGCTGAGCTGCGGCAGTCTCTCCGAGTCTTCAGAGCACGAGGAGGCGGTGGTGCAGGCGGAGGAGATGTTCGTTTGACCGGGCTCCTTAAAGCCTTAAAAGAAATTCATTTTGCAACCAGTTGAAACATGGCTTTTTCAACACCAAAATAAGTTGCAACCATTGGACACATTGGCTTTTTCAACACCAAAATAAGGGGACACCACCATTTACAAGTTGCAATGTTCAGGTGTTTTTTTCATGTAAGGATCCCTGTTGAGGCTTGGTGTCCAGCGATTGCTTGTTGGTTCAAGCAGCTTGTTTGAAGAAATGGTTGCTTTGTCTTGGGCCGTGGTTGCTTAAGCCACTCAAACCAAGCTCTGTGGTTCTGTGTTGCCAGATTGGTTTTGGTCTGAGCTACTGAGAAGGCGTGTTTCTCTGTTTCCAAGTTGCTTTAACTCTAAAAATGGGTACACTCCATGGTTTGCCTTTTCCACTGCTGAATTGAATAAGTAGGAATGGAATAAGCAGGTTCAATGGAGGCTGTTCATTTCAGCAGAAAAGGCAAGGCCTGGTACACTCAACCCATAAGATGGGGTGTTCCTGTTTTGGAGTTGGCACGCTGGAGGTTGCTGTTGGGGGAAAATTGCTGCCAAAAGGAGGTTTTGCGGGTTGCTTTCATTTGGCTGTGGGTCAAAAACCAATGGTACCATTTTGGGGTAGGTGCACCACCCATTTTAGTCGATTTTGGTGGGGATTGGGATGTTCACTGCGGGTACAATTTGGATTTTGACCCATGGTCATTTGATTCTTGTGCGAGAAGGGAATTTGTTCTGAAGTTGGACCTCGTGTGAGCTAAAAAGTTGGTTTTCTACTGTGGACCAAGAAGAGCTCCGGATGGTTTTGGGCGGATTGCTACGATGGCTTCAAGGGGATGACTGTGCCAAAAGCAACCTGTCCATATTTTTATTTTTTTTGTGAGGAACCGTCCACGTGTTTGGGGTTGCTGGATCCAAGGGTACTGAGCCCTTTCTGGGACTGGTGCCCGGTTCCAACTACGTTTTGTTTTGGCAAAAAGAAGGACGCCTCACTCCCAAGTTCCTCAACTAAAGGTCCTGTCCACTCAGGTCCATTGACCAGCGCCCATTCAACATTTCTGATGTTTTCCCTGGGTCAAGATTCGGTACCCCGCCCCCCCCCCCCCTTCTGGCGGTTTCCTTTTGGGTCCCCCCCCCCCCCCCCCCGCATTTGTTTGGTAGTTGTTGAGTCATGACCCCAAAAGGTGATCACCTTGTATTTCTGGGTCCTGGCAAGTGAGTAAAGTTCAAAAAACATATCTTTTCAATCGCCCCCTTTTGCCGCCTTCGCCCTAGCTGTTGGTTAGAAGGGAGCCGGACTTGGAGCTGGTATCCAAATTTGCTTCTAAACAGGGAGCCTAAGGAGCTGCCAGGTTTGTAAAGACATGCCTGGAGCCCCCCTTGCACAAAAAATCCTACCAAAACCCAGGGTTGAGCAGATTGATCTGTACCAAAACACCCGGCCCAGGTGGTCGTTTTCGCCCGTGGACAGGTGGACTTGGACCTGGAGCCGGGCGCCTGGGAGGTCTTCCAACAGCTTCAAGCCAGCCTCTGCCGCGAGAAATCCACGGGCCGCGTGTTGGTGGAGGAGCTGGACGGCTTTCCCGAAGGCGAAGCCGGAGGTGTTCGAAGGTTCGAAACCACGGAAGGGGTGGATTTCCATTTGCTGAAGTGAATATGCTTTTGATTTTCCCTCGTTGATTTTCAATTGAACCTATCACTACTGGGAGTGTTTTTTTATTTCGAGGGGTTTTAAGCAAATGGAAGTTGACATTTGGGGCGGGGGGTATGCTGGACGCGGGTCTATTTTGCAACCCAGCACTATGAAAAACGGTACCTCCTTTTTTTCGTGTTCTTCTCTTTTTGTTGTTCGACCTCATGTTTGATAAAAAGGTAGGGTTCAAGTATATTTATTGTTTTTAGGGTTCAAGGATGACCATGGCAGGGGTTGGGGGGGGGCTTCGTTTGGCTACGAAAAATTGGCCATAAACACCCATGGTTGTGGATCGGAGATATTGAGACAGACACCTTCAAATGGCTTTGTTTAGATATTACGAACACTCTCTCAAAGCACTCCTCAGACGACATGGAGCCAAACAAAGCACCATGTGGGACTGAACGGAAACTCCTTTTGGGGAGTGGGCCAAACATTTTTTCGGGGAAAATGCCCAGCAGCTTGTCTTCGAATTGGTGGGAAAGGACATGGAAGCCTTTGACACAAACCACAAATCTAGGGGTACTGAAAAAAACATTGGTCCAACACATGAACGGACTATCAACCATACTTTCTTGAGTTAGGGGTTGATTCCAACCATTCTATTCAATCACGGTTTTGTTCAATAACAAAAATGGAGGTTTTCTAGAAAAATCCCCGCAAAGAATGGGTCCGTACCCCTAGAAACAGGCTTGGCCAAGACCGCTGGAACATCTATCCGGATCTGACGGAAGATATGTCAAAGCCAGACACTAAGAAAGACAGGTGGCCCTAACAAGGCCCCCCCCCAAACAACGGTCCTAGGCGTGGCATGCGCATATTATGTGTTGAATACATGAACATGCCACACTTGGTTTGGGCTTAGCCTAAATTGTGTTTGAACATTGTTGACCACTTCAAGCCATTTGCGAGGGTGCTGGATTGATTGTTTTACCAATCGGTTTGTGGTTGAGACTTTTCCTCTGAACAATAGAGGGGCCCCTTAGTGCAGAAACCCTCTTCCAGGGAGTCCCTTTGGTCCCCCTCACAAAAAGGCGGATTTTATCCACTTGGATATAACGGGAAGGGGCCCATGAATCTGCAGTAATACCTTTTTTCCCCAGCCGGTTTCCCAAAATATGTCGTGGACTGGCTTTTTTCTAGAGAGGAACCCTCCCCCCCACTCTCCAGAAAAGACTCGGAAGGAACCCGCGTAAAAACACCCGCTGTTTCAGGTTTGTTTTTGGGTTGTTCGAGGGTCTTTGTCAGGTCTCCCACTGGTCTTTTCCGCAGATCTTGCCACCTCTCAAAAAATGGGCCTTGGTTTTGGCGTCCTTTCCCAGCCCAAACTCCCAAACCCCCAACCCAACATCTTCCAACCCCCAAGCCCCTTGCCTGGGAATTCGGCTCTGAAACGAGGCAGGCTGAAGATCCGGCTAATGCCGCAGCTGCCTAGTGCCCACAGCCTCCAACTGCTGGGGCTTTGCGTGACTCGACATGTCAGGATCTTCGTTGTGGGTGTGGGCGGTGTGGGTGTTAGCAAGTTAGCAAGTGAGAAATGGAATGACCCAAGGAAAGCCTGTATGGAATCTCTATTTGGGTGTGGTTGTCGAAAATTGGTACCCAAAATGGAGCCCTGGTAAATGGAAGCAAGAACTAAACCCTGCGGTCCCCTGGTGGTTAGCCACTTGGCATTTTTCACCCCCAGGGTAGCTGGACGGTTGTTGCGACATGCCCGAACACTCAAGTCCCAGCCCAGTGGATCCCTGGCTGCCTGGGTGTCCTTTGACCTTTCGGTAGCTCAAGTACCCTTTGAACCCCCCACAAAGCGAAACAATCGTATCTGACAGCCAACAAACGGTTTCGCTGTGGTCCATTGAGTATCACAAGGTGCCAACCACCCAGCTGGGTAGACATCTTGTCCACGCCCAGCAGCTCACATGGATGAAGCCTGGGATAAGCCTCTCAATCGGCGCCAGTGGATTTCATCCTAGCTCCTAAACTTTTAGGCTTGTTGTTTTTTCCGCACGAGTTTTATGGGAAATTCCGCTTTTTTCGGGGGGACCCGACACCCCCACAACAAAAAAGAGAAACGACAAGAAAAACCATCATATCGCGCGTGTTCTTTTGATTTCCCTTCAACACGAGGGGGTACCAAGCCTCTCGGCGCTTCGGAGCGGAGTGAGGTGGTGGGGGACGCCACTTGGCGCCCGAAGATCATGTTGGAGGAGTGCACCTGGGAGGCTTCGCCGATGGCCAGCGGCCGGAGTGAGGGAGTCCCCATCGGGTGGATGGTCCTTTTGATGTGCCTTTAAGACCACGAAAAAGGGGGTAATTGCCCGGAAAACAAGGGGTTGAGATTTAATGTAGGTGTTTTTTGGTGTTTGTTTTTGTTTTTTTGTCTTGGCCAGCAACATGTTGTATTTTACAGCATGGTCTGACGAAATGTACGTATTTCACACTAGCCCGTCAACATCCTCGGCATCGTTTTTCAACATCCCTGTATGTCCTGCCAACATTCCCAGCATCACCAGCCCCCCCAGGATGTTCGAAAAAGTGCTGACTCGACTAGAGATGCATGTTAATCTGTGTGACAATTGTAAGAATCAGCAGGGGGGATGTTCAAAAGAAGTGATGATTCAACTAGGGGTGCATGTTAATCCATGTAAAAATTCTAAAAGGCAGCCGGGGGGGTGGGGGGTGGGTGGGGGGGGCAACCCCCCAAGATGTTCGAAGAAGTGCACACGTACAGACATACATACATACAATTCATAGATTACATAGATTACATAGGTTACATAGATTGCATAGATGACATAGATTACATACACACATACAACAGAGAAAAACATAAGTAACAAAGACTTGCCGAAGATGAACTGGTGATGCCGAGGATGCGGAAAGCCAAAGCCAAACACAAAAGGCTGCAATTGCCAAAAAGTCACCTGCCAGAGAGGAACTGCGACAGCAGAGGAAAAACGCCGTCCAAGAATAGTCCTGTTTTCGGCGATGTAAATATACGTATGGTTTGTGTTTCGGACGTACGCGGGCTTTGGGGCAGTGCGCACACTGTTTTGTTGTCCGAAAGTACTTGAGTTTTTCTGTGGCGTAAATATGCGTGGTGAGTTTTTGTATGCGCGCGAAAGCCGAAAGCAAGCCTACTGCGCGTTCGGTTCGGTTGTTGTTCTGCTTTTGCTACGCAGCTTCGCCCTTGTCCGATCTTGGCGGAGCGCTGTCCAGGGATCATAGTTTGCAGTGATGTGATTGCTCTGTGAAACCACCACTAATGTCCTTCAGCCCATTTCAGCCCTAAAGAATGCAGGCCTGGCTGCGGCGTGATTTTGATGCAAGGAAATGCGCTGCTGGCGTCATTGGTCCAATCTGGCCCGAGCTTGACAGCAACAGTTTGCCTGCTGTTCTCTCCTCCGCCTGGCGTCATGGCAATGAGCTCTAAGGAGAACGAGCACAAGAACAATCTCCCTTTTTGCCTTAATCCAACGAAACAAAGTAGAGAAAGAAAGAGTTGGTATCCCCAAGCCTTCCGGCCCCCGAGCACCTCGGGGGATCGCGGGGTCGACCGGCAGGGCATTGGGCAGCCGTGGGCCTGCGAGAAGCGGGGCTTGCAGGTCTTGCGCAAGGAGCTGGCGCGGACCCGGGCGCAGTATCCGGAGGCGGGGTGTTTGGTTGGGCCTTTGTTGGGGGTTTTCGTTTTGGGGCTTATTTGGCTGCGGGCCAACATTCAACAGCCAGGGGACTGCAGATTTTAGTTCATATTTCCATTTACTAGGGTTGAATTTGGGTACCTATTTTTGACCCGCAGCCATTTACTTCTTGAGTTCCTGGACTTTCAACTTTGAGAGGACTATTTTAGTGGTAAAGAATAAGTTCAGACTTTTTTTTGGGCCATCCACTCAGGAAGTGAGAGGAAAACCCAAGCGAGAACCACATCGCTTGTTGTTTGTTATCATTTTTCCGGGAGGCGGGGTCTTTCTTTGAGGGTGCCCCTTTTTGGTGTGGTTTTAAATGGAGAGCGAAAGGAAGCCACCATTGTGGGGGTCCTCCTACTTTGAGACATACCCATGGTAAAAGCTCGCTTTGTTGTTTTTGTGAGTTTTCAGGGCCAAAGAGTCGGGGGTTCTCCACTTGGCAAGTTTTCAAGACCTCACTCCCTGAGTTCCCGGGTCCTGGCTGCTGTCACGCCATGGGCCACGGTACTGCGACACGCAAGAAAGGCTGGACTTTAGGCATGGTTTGGAGATGAGTGGATTTGTGCATACAAAGTCTGACTTGTTTTTGGCCAACGCTCGAAGCAAGCTACTGGGTCAACGTTTGATACCATCCTACATGTTTGCTAGCCATTGAGGTGTTTGTTGTTCGCCAATCTACTCAAATGGGTCGAATGGCCCTGGTCTTCAAAACAATTTCAAATGGAGCATCATGTTGCATCCGAGAGAATGATTTCCAGTGTACCCCTGCATGTAGGCCAAATGTAGAGAAAACCGGTTCGTGAGTCGTAGTCTGCCTATAGATCATGCTGAGCCCAGGCTACTGAACACCTTTTGAAGGCTGGTTATAACCCACTTAGGATATTATAGCCATAGTAAGTGGGTTGTAACCAGGCTTACTAACCACTGACCAAGTACCCTGCCCCTCTAAGTAGTTGATGCATGAGCCGCTGCGGTGTCTCATGCTGGACCAGGGAATGATATCTTTCGCAGTGCCCAAATCAATCCACCTGGCTTCAACTAGGCAGTTGTTCCCAACCGGCGGCAAATCGACTAGGCATAACTGCAGCCATGGCACCTGCTTTCTATGGGGGATACCAAATTGCAACACTGCCCACTTGGTTCAATTCAGATCTATAGAGCATCCAGAAGGGGGTTCGAATTATTCGACATCACCAATTTGGAGGTGGGTGGCCAAACATGCATCGGCTCGGACTGCTGGTTTGGGACATTCAGGCCCAACAAGTTGGTCGACTTCGTTTTGTGAGCCCTCCACTTGGGACACATCAGCGCACCATATTGGCACCATATCAAACCTCCCAATAAACCCACGTGACTCTGAGTTCCTTTTGATGTGCGGGTATGTGAAAAGATAGAAGGTCCTCAAACATGGTGGTTTTCATGTTTGTGTCCCTTTCAGACACTACGAGGGTGTACCTTGGATGACTCCATATCACCCACACGTGGCCCGACTGATGGCCCGACTGATGGCCCGACTGATGGCCCGACTGATGGCCCGACTGATGGCCCGACTGATGCCAAAACAGGGGGGCAGCTTCTCAACGAATCGAGGTGACCAAGGTCACCATGGAACATGGCCTTTGCCTTTGATTGATCAGGGTTCCCTTTTTATTTCCCGTTTTGGTTGGTGTTGCCCATCTTTTTTGTTGCCATGTTAAGGGGTGTTTTATTTTCGGATGATGTTAGGGGAACCCTTGGGCTCTCTGTTATTGATGCCTGGTTTTGAAACGGTAGCCTGATGCTTTTCCCGCCTGGCTGCCAATAAATTGATTCCCACACGAGATGGAGGCTTACACTTGATTAAAATCCTTTTGAGCTCACATTCACAACAAGCAGTGGTTCCCCTTTCTTACCTGAAACTTGATAGATATTCCTGTCCCCAAACCAGTAACTTTTCACATTTAGGAAAGTTAAGTCTTCCCATGTGGCTGAAATTTATTCCAAAAGTGGTTGTTGGACACGAATTCCCACCGATTTTGCATGTTCATCACTCCGGGCCCCCAATTGAAAATCCTGCTCATTTGCTCGTCGTTTGAGGGGTTTGGCCCTTCTCCCTGGGTGTGTGTTTGGGTACCCCCCCCCCCCCCCACCATTTTCGGGTTTGAAAGGGAACCCAAGCAAACCAGCCATGTCAAGGACCTTTGGATTAACAACCCATTACTTGGGTATCCCTTGTTCAGGAAAATGGGTTAAGGGAACCCAAAAAACACCCATGTAAGGGATCCAAATCCATCCACATACACCCACCCACCCACGCACCCACCCACCCACCCATCCATCCATCCATCCATCCATCCATCCATCCATCCATCCATCCATCCATCCATCCATCCAGTATCGAGTAGTGCCGTTTTACCCTTTTGTGGGGGAGGGCAGAAGAAAATCGGGTACCAACCTATTCAAGCCTCTCAAATCTAGAGGACCCAGTCAACCCAACCTCCCCCCCCAAAAAAGAAAGAAAGTCGGGTTAAGGGAACCCAAAGACACCCATGTAAGGCATCCTCATCTACCAACCCATCAACCCTTCTCAGGCGACCGACATCGAAGCGGAGGGCGTCCGCGGCCTCTGCGCCACGCTGCTCGCACGGGAGCGTGCCGTGCTGGACGCGGCCATCCACCTAGCAGACGAGCGCCTTGAGGAGAAGCAGGCGGAGGAGCTGTTCGCGAAAGCAAATCGACCGGGCCTCTTCTTCCCTTGTTTACTTACTTATGCATGTGTTTGTTGTCGTTTGTATTTTGTCGTTATTTATTTCCTTCTTTGTTTCGTTCTTTCGTTCTGTCTTTATTTTGTTCTTTCTATTTTTCTTTCCGTCTTTGTTTCTTTATTTATTTATTGATATATTTATTCCATTCTTTCTTTCTTTCTTTATTTCTTTCTTTCTTTCTTTCCTTCTCTCCACGTCTCTCTTTCTGTTTGTTTGTTCTTTCTTTCTTTCTTTATTTATTTCCTTCCTTGGTTCCTTCCGTCCTTCTTTCTGTCCTTATTTCCTTCTTTCCGCCTTTCCTTCCCTATTTGTCTATTTCTTTGTGTCTTTCTGTCCTTCTCCTTTTTTTCCAGCTTTCCGTCTGTATTGCTTTCTTTAGTTGTTGTTTATTTTCCTTATTGTCTTTTTATTGTTCCTTCTTTCTAGTGCTCTCCGTCTATTTTAGCACTCTATCTATCCAGCTTTCTGTTGCCTATCTATCTAACTATCCATCTAGCTCATCTCTCTCTCTCTCTCTCTGGTATCCATCTCTCGATCCATGTACTAATCTAATCTATCCATCCATCCATCTACTAATCTATCTATCTACCTACCTTAACTTTCTTATCCATCTTCGCTATCTAGCTAATCTATCTCTCTATTTACCTGTCTATTTCTCTGAATGTCTATCCGTTGACCTTGCGAAAGTTCTGTGCCTGCCACGAAAATCTGCACATGACCTTGCGACAGTGCTGCACCTACCACGAAAACCGTACCTGACCGTGCGAGAGCGCTGCGCCTGCCACTCAATCTGTACCTGACCGTGCGAGAGCGCTGCGCCTGCCATGAAATCTTGCTACAGTTTGCCCGGGTCCCCGCGTAGCCGATTTTTACAAAGATGTTCCGCGTACACCCCACGTAGCCAAGTTCGCTTGGATAGAGCAAACGAGTGCCTTTTCCAGGGAATTGCTTACAGGTCGATGGGAGGAGAATTGAATTGGTAACCTTTCTTAGGTTGGTTTAAACGGCAACTAGAGCGACAACAAAATCCATTTGTTGGGGGCTTTGTATTTTGAGCACACGCCCATGTGACTACCCTTCCGGCAGGGAACGGGAGCAACCCTTGCCACTTCCAGCGGAAGCCCGAAAGGGGATCACTGACTTGAAGACTAACTTGGTTAGTTCTCCCAGCCCCAAAGAAAGCCAAAAGGGAATGGATGCGTTGGGTTTTTCCACCCTATACATCGCACATGGGGACGGGTGCGGGAGCTCCAGGGTTTGGAGTTTGAAGGGAGGGGGTGTGGCATTCTCCTGGGCAAAACATGTCGACCCCGGAAAAACAAAGGCGCTTATCAATATGGGGCTGGGGCCCCCTTAGACTTTGAAAACTTTTTGGTGCCATGTTAGTGTTACCCCCTACACCCAATACCTGTTCTTTTTTTTACAGGGTATGATGTCAACCCTCTACTAGGAGGTATTTACCTTGGAAAACCAGGTCTTCCCCAAAAAATACCCTAAAAAATGCGGGTATTTGGTGTAGGGGGCAAATGTAATGCTTGGAGATCTTTCTTCTCGGTCCCGCCTTTTGCTTCCAGGAGCCCGTGGAGGTGGAGGAGTCAAAGGAAGTGCAGACTGCGGTGCTTCAGGCGCATGCGCTAGAAACCAACCGGGGGTCAGCTTGCCCGAAGTAAGCTGCTGAGAACCTAGGCTATCCACTTGCAAGTTGCCCTGAATGGGATTAACCTTGTTAGGGGGTTACCACTTACTCACTTCCGAGTAGGTGACTTTGGGGAAGTTGACGGGTTCCGCTCAAGGACACCTAGGGTTTGTATGGTTCTTCTGGATGCACGGCTTCGATTTGTTTTGGGGTCCACCCCAAATGGTTGCTGGTCTCGCACCCCTAAAACAAGCAAAAGAAGCTTTAAACGCGGCCCAGAAAGGACTTTGGTGCTTTGTCAGGCGTTGCATTGCCATCAATCTTGGCTTAGAAAAGCTCGACCTTCAGGGAACCTACCAACAGACCTGGCGGTTTGTCCAACCCCAACCCTAGGTCTTTGGGCGGTCCCATTTCCCGAGGTAGCACCCGCTTTTATTTCACTCTTCACGTTTGTTTGCTCGAATCATCAACCGACAAAGATTGACCTGTTTTGGGGCGCACGGGTTGCAGCACCTCGCAAAAATCCACCAACCGAGCGATGGCGCCCGTTTTAAGTCTCGCCCTTCCTCGTTGTGCTTCAGGCGTTGGAGCGGCTGACCAAGCTCTTTGAGGAGTGGTTGGCCGATGCAAGCTGGTCAGTTTTTGAGGGTCTGTCTTGGGGGTTGGTTTAAAGGGAAACCAGGAACGAAAAATGATTCAACTTCCATTCTCTGACATGAATATGTGTTATGTTCTCTTGTTGGTTTTAAAGGGAATCTGTCACACTGTCACTATAGTGGAAATATTTGTATTTTTCCCAGGAAACTCAAGCAAATTGAGGATCGGGGTGCCGAAATTCACGCACACACTCCATGTGTTGGAATATCTTTGGCTTCTGCCCAAAGGTTGGAGCCAGTTCTCCAAGGACCTATCTGAGGTAGGGACGCTCATGCACTCATGGTAGGAACCATTGTTAGATGTTGTTCTACCCTTTGTGGGCATGAGTATATCTTGGGCTTCGTCCCCCGGTTGTGTTCCAGGTTTTGTTCGAAGGACCGTAGATTGGATATTTTGACCGGACCTTACGTGGTTTTTCCTTGGCTGTTCCTTGGCAAAGGCCCCCCCCCTTGAAAAATTGCAAAGAAATGGCACAGCCCCTGCCCGAGATTCCGAGTCACACCCACCTATATAGCCTTCAGCTGTTTAAGGGAAAAAGAAAAGTGCTCCCGCCCTCAGAAACACAAACAAACAAAGGAACCAAGATATTGAAGCAAACACACACACAGAAACAAACAAACAAACAAACAAACAAACAAACATACATACATACATACATACATACATACATACATACATACATACATACATACATACATACATACATACAAACAAACAAACAAACAAACAAACACACACACACAAACAAGCAACCCCAACAAAGAACCGCACAAACACAGGAAACAAAAAAAACAAGAAACAAAGAAACAAAGAAACCAAGAAACAAACAAACAAACAAACAAACAAACAAACAAACAAGCAAACAAGCAAGCAAAGAAACAAGCAAACAAACAAACAAACAACCACACAAACAAGCAAACCCAACAAACATACACAAACAAACAAACAACCAAACAAGCAACCAAACAAACACACAGACGCACACAAACACACACACAGAAGCAAACCCAACGAACGATCACACACACACAACCACAAAAACCAAGAAACAAAGACACCAATAAGCAAACAAACAAACAAACAAAGAAAGAAACAAACAAACACACACAAACACAGAAGCCAAGAAACAACAGGAACAACGAAACCAAGAAACAAAGAAACAAATAAACAAACAAACAAACAAACAAACAGTCAAACAAACAAGCACACAAACAAGCTAACCCAACAAACAAACACACAAACAAACACAGAAACCAAGAAACAAAGAAACCAAGAAGCAAGCAACCCAACAAACAATCAAGCAAACAACCAAACAAACAAACAAATCAATCAAACAAACAAGCGGACAAACAAACTAGCGGACAAACAACACATGCCATAGCGCCAGATCCGTGTCTGGCGTTTTTCCGCGTATCGAGGAGCAGCTGGAGTCTCCGAAGGCGTCCTTTCCAGGTGCTGGCAGTGCGGTGCAGGCCGGGGTGCGTTGAGTCGAGTGCGTCGGGCAACGCTACCAGCAGCTTCAATGGTAGGGTGGGGCTATCCATTGGTTTAAGCATGTTTAAACCATCGGTTATGATGATGATTTCTTGTGAAGGCGGTGTTAACCATAGTGCAATGGACACCATCAGTGAATTGCAACCATGGGTCAACGGTTGATATCATTTGGATCTGTTTTTTTTCTCTGAGGGTACTGTTGGGACCCTCGGGGCTGGGGAGGGGTGGGGGCAGACGGGGTCTGTTCCGAGGCCGTTTTTAGGCCCTCGAATGGAAAGCTTTGCTTTGAGAGTTACCCTTGCCACTCCCTTTGGGTTCTGTTTAGGCTTGAGAAACTTGGACCAAAGTTAGACCTTTTTTTGCCAAATCCACTAAGGAATTGGGTTACCGGGTCGGCGTTTGCTACCATCATACATCTTTTCCCTAGACTCAAGTGATGGCAGAAAAAGTGTGAAAGACCATTTGAACATGTGATTGAGCAGCGGAGGGAGAAACACATACAAAATGGTGGTTTCTGGTCCAACCATTGTCTTTTTGCGAGGGTTGAGGCCCATGTTTTTTTTGTTGGGGGGGTCCGATTCCCTATTTTACCGAGCAACATTGGAGCTCTGCATTCCGGTCAGGAGCTTCAGATTTTGCTGGCGATCTTACGCGCGAATGTGGAGGTTGCCTGCGAGCCAAAGCGGGGCGCCAGAGAGTGGGGTGGAGGGACACTGAGCCACAATAAAAACCTGGGTAGATGAAGGTTTGTAAGGGACAATCCAACCAAGAATAGCTGCGGCCGCCTTCTTAATTCTTTACATGGTTCTGGGTCAACCATTTTAATACCGGGTTTTGATTGTGACTCAACTGGGGTCTGAGATCAAAGATGTGTCAAACTTCTGGCGGTACCTTCCATTTCCATTCTCTCCAGGGATCCGAATCTTTCTACCTCCGCAAACCCAGACAAAGCCGGTTTTTGGAAAGAAGGATGGTTGAAAAGAATGGGGAATCAACCCCTAGAAAACTGGGTGTGTCACTGAACATGCCCCACAAATGGCGTCGGTTGTCCAATTGGTTTCCCTGTGAAACTTGTCCACAGTAGGAGTTTTCCAAAAAGGGAAGTTGAAATAAGATGTGTCAAAGAAGGATGTGCCCGTTATGTGTGGGATGTTCTTTCAAATAGATGTTTGAGATTCACTGAACATGCGCCAGAATCAAAGATTGGAATGGTTGGGGCGCACAAGCCGAGGTAGATATGAACCTGTCAATGTGGAATTTAGATACATGATAAGAATCCTATTCAAAGGACCATGCCCATGGCTCATTTCAGGAGTTTTGACGCTATGGGACCCAAAAAAAGGGTTCCATTGATTTCCCGTTCAAACGACCAGACAAAATAAGGGTACCAACTCCAGAAACAGACACGCCCATATACCCCCCAAAGGGGGAGTTGAGCATCACCCAGAACGCCGTTGTTTGAGTTTCGCTTCAGTTGAACTTCCAGTTGCCTAAGAAGATGTTGCTTGTTTGTCCCCCAGTCTCAAAGGGAATCCATCACCGCAAATAGCTGTTCATGTGTTCCCTTTGTGTTCCAGGCTGCTTAAGCAAATGGAGAGTTGGTAGAAGGAGACCGGAATCGGTCGGCGGTCCGCACCTTGGAGCCGATCTGGACCCTGTAAATTGGGGGGTGTTCAACGGATTTTCGCCTTGAGACCCATCCGGCGAACTGGGGGCAAGTCTTTTTTGGTTTTCCGCATCTTTCTTTCCTTGAAACCAAGCTGCCAGGTACACCTTGGTGGTTTGCATGGATTTAGAGCCCTGGTTCTTGGGGGAAGGGAACCCCCTCTTTCAGCTCCAAATCCCCGGGCTCCAAACCGCCCAAGTTGGGGCGAAGCGGCAGGCGAGTGCTCCAGGACTTAACGCCGCGCTCGGAGGTCCAGGTGCGCTGGGTGGGATCCAACACGAAGCTCCATGCAGCCGGTGTGTCTCAGAGAAGTCTACAAGATGGAAGTCTAAAGATGCTCCCTTTGAGACAGCCTGTGATATCTCTGGCAGCGCCTTTCGCTATCATTGGGGGCCTGAGCCAAAGCCACTAGATGGGCTCAGGCCTGGCTGACATGTGCTTGGATGCCTCCCATTTCTTCTCTGCATTTGACTTGCCAGATCAAAATGGAACCCTAACAAACACAATTCAGAGGAGTCTCCTGGCAATAGAACTTAAACCCATTGGTTGAGTTTCACTTCAATTTGCAGGGGGGGCCCTTCGAAACCCCAAAGGGCGTTCTGTTTTTGCTTGAGGTGTAATAAGCTCACGCCTAGAAGGGCACCTCATATTCTGGAAAGAATGACCCCTTAAAAGGGTGTCCCTCTAAAGGCAGAAGCAATTGACACCCTCATAAAGCAACAGAGCCCTATCAATGCAGGTTTGTCGCCAACTATGGGAACCCCAAGTTGGATGATGTTGTGAGCGGGTTTCTTGCTGGGGCCGTTTCTTTGGGGCTTCAATTGCTCTCCAAGCATGCAATCAAGAAAGCTGACAGGACTTGGGTGTGTCAGTTTTTGAGTTGGACGCCTCAAAACGGCTTCGGTGTTCCTTTTGATGTCCCTTCAAAGCCACAAAACCAGGTGGCATTTCATCAGGTATGGACTTCGAGGTACGGAGGCTTATGCAATGTCAGCTTGTTAAGCGCCAACTTGTACAAGCATATAACCTCCATGTCTCCAAAACCCATACCTGAGAATGACGTTCAGATGTGTGGCCCGGTAAACTTTTCGGTTTTCCCCTTCAAAGCATCCAAACTGGGTTCCCATTTTGGAGAAGAACACCCACAAGGGCCGACTCGCATGAAGCGGGAGACATTAGGATCATCGGAAGATTCTAAGAATGTGTTGGTTCTCACTCCCTGAGCAAGAAAAAAGTTTAGACATGTTTGGGCCAAACTACTCAGGAGGTGAGCATTGGAACCTCTTCCAAGCAAGTTCCCCGCGAAAAGGGGGGGTTGCCTTTACTCTTGGAGAACGCCTGGGCGAGTCTCGAATGCCATTGATTTCAGCACGTGGGACCCCCGAATACGGATGAGTTGTTTATGCGAAGACCAGGACAGCAAAGCAAGTCGAGAGGAAGCCAAAAACAACATTGGCTTCACTACTTCTGGCTCAAGTTCTATCTTTTTCGCCAATGTACATTACAGGAGGCAAAACCAAGCCATGCCAAACTGCAGGATTTGTTTTTCTCCGGAAAGGGTGACACGTGTATGTGTTTTCTGACAGTAGCCGCTTGTTCGCAAAAGGAGGCCAAAATCAAAGCCATCAAATCAGGGTCCCGTGTTTTGACACATGGGATTGTCTTTAGATACGGGAACCTTCACACTTTGTGTGTTTCGTGTTGTTTGCCTTGTTTTCACCAACCCCAACTCGGGCACCGAGCCCCAGAGAGAGTCACACCGACATACCCACCAACCCACCCCCCTTCCCATTTTTGGGCGGCCACGCGATAGCAGGTGACGGCCCTAAGGGCGTTGCTGAGCTGGAAGCTTTGGGAGCCTTGGACGTTGAGTAGACGTAAGAGCGGAAAGAGGGAAAGTAAGAGCGGAAAGGCAGTAGTAGTACTAGTAGCATCCAAGTACAACTCCTAGTAGTAGTACTGGGGCCCCTTTGTTTTGTTGAAGGAACTAGAATGGGACTGGTTTGGCGTGCAACCAAATTACCTGGGAGAGATGCGGTTCCCCTTCCCCATTCAAGGTCAAAAGGTTCCTGCTTCTCTGCAGTCACCGGGGGGAACCAAGGGGAACTATGGTAAAACAGCTGCAAAGTATCACTCGAGCCGAGTTTCGAGAGGTGGGGAAACTGTAAATCCTCTTCTTCTTCTTCTTCTTCTTCTTTTGGGGGCTCACCATTATTTTTGAAAGAACCATCAAGCGAGAAAAACAATTGCCGGCCCACTGGGTTCAAGGTGGTTCCAATGAAGATTGGCTACGCAATGACTTTCGAGAACCGCTCAACATGTAGCCACTTGAAGGGACCTCAATTTATGAGAGTTATCACTCCAAGGGACCTCAACATGTAGACACTTTGAGGTCCCTCAAAGTGATTACATGCTGAGCAGTTCTCAAAATTACATGTCCTGCGTAGCCAATCTTCCCTGGATTGTCGCCGGGAAGCTTGTTGGTGTTGCAAAGAATGGGAGTTGACTAAGCTGGTACCCTTGACATCATTGAACATCAGGTTCTCGCTCGCTGACTTTAGTCATAGTTACGTTTCGGGCTTGGACCCAGGATGTATCATAATCCTTTCCATAGGCACTTGAAGAGAGGAGCTGTGCAACTATGGGCGGAGATGCCCATGCAGAAGAGTACCCTCAGAAAAGTAATTGTCCGTTTCAATTTGCGTATTGTGTGGACACCTTCTAAATCACCTATTCCGATACGCAGGAAACTCACTAGGCACTTCAGTGTCCAGTTGGTCCTTCTTGTTTCCTTGCTGACGAGTCCCAAGAAACGCCGATTCAAAAGAAATCCTCTCTCCAATGGAAGTGAACAGGAAGGATTTGGAAGAACGACGATCGATCCTCTTGAAAAGGCCCCTTGTCCACTTTCAAATGATTGAATGGGTGCTTTGCTTTCCCGACTGCCAAGCACAATGCTACGTGCATGCGCTTAAGGAGGCCACCGCTATACACGACCCATGGATTTCTTCGAACTTGGAAAAGGGTAAAGGCTAAGTTCGGGTAGGCGTTAACCCGTTTAAGGTGGCGTGGATTGGTGGCTTGGATTTGAATTAAAGCCCCTTCTTTTAGGGGGGCCGGGCACACCTCCAATGCGTTCGACATCAATGAGAAGGAAGCTGAGAAAGGCTACTCTCCCACCAATTCACATGGAACCTGACGTTGGAAGATGGTCTTCCAGGACCCCCCCGCAACGTCAGCTTCCATGTTACCTGGAGGGTCAAGACCCTGAGGAGCAGAAAGATGGGCCACCTGCCGCTTCACTGGAGGAGAGGAAGCGCGGAGGTTCTCGTCGGCCTCGAGTGAGTCATTGCCAGACGGTCACATGGCATTTAGCCCGTTTTGGGGTCTCCTTCATTTGCCCTTTCAACTAAGGGAACCCCTTGACATTCTGCAACTCAAGGTGGTGTTTCTCAAAGTCGTTCCTTTTCCAGAATGAGCAGCTCCTGTTGCCTCTAAGACTCTGCTATATTTGTTGGTTGACTAAAACTCAATCCGCATCCGGAAATATAATCTTCCATGTACCTCGGAGTTGGGCAAAAGGAAATGCAGGTCCAGCACTCCCTGCCAAGTCACCATGTCTGTCAAAATACAAAAAGACGCCTCCCTTGTAAACCAACACCTCGCCAGGGGACCCTCACTTGCTGATGCATGCCCATGTTACTGACCAACCAAGATTGTCTCCTCCAAAGCTCTGTTATATTTTGTTGACTAAAGATACATCCGCCTCCAGTTCTTGTAAACCAAAACCTTGCCAGAGCCAAGGTGGCTGACCAATTCGCCCTTTTGAGAACCTCGCTTCCGGAGTTCCGGGACTTTCGACGTTTTGGGTTGGACCATTTCAGTGGTAAACAACAAGTCCTTCGACGTTTTGCGGCTCGACTCGATTGGAAGTGAGGCACGGGGTTTTCAAAAAGCCCGCAAGATCCACATCTTGATTGGCCGGTTGAAAGAGCCCCCGCCCCCCCCGCCGGCCGCCCCCCCCCGCCCCTTTTCTGTCTCCCAACTGGCTGGCCAGACTGGTGCTCTGCGACTGCAACTCCGAGACTCTCGCGCGCTGCGGGACCTCAGGCACTCGCTCGGTCGCGCCTCGAAATTGGCGGCTCGTCGTCTTTTTGTTTGGGTTCTTTTGAGCCTTTTTTTTCAGGGAAACCCGGGGACAACCACACTTTTCGGGTGGGTTTTATTTTATTTGGAGGGTGCCCCCTTCAGAGTCTGTTTAAAGGGAAGCCCAAGGAAAGCCAGCATGTTGTTTTTTTGGCGGGGATTCCCACAAAAAGACATACCAAATGGTGCAAGAGTTGGTTGTGGCGTTCCTTTTTTCTTTTACAACAACAACAAGAGTACCCTCAACAAAAAGATCACGATAAAGGGAGTTTCCATGTTTAGGCATGCCCCTCTCTGTGTCTTTTTCCTTGTCTCTGTGTCTCTTGGTGTGCATTCATGTGTCTCTGTTTCTTTCTCTGTCTCTGTGTCTCCGTGTCTCTTTGTTTCTGTCTGTGTTTGTATGTGTCTGTGTGTGTGTGTGTGGGCGCCTGTGTGTGTGTGTGTCTCTGGGAGTGTCTCTCTGTGTGCGTGTCTTTGAGAGCATACCCTTCCCAGTGATTCCATGCACCGCATAGGCATGCATAGGCAACCAGACTTTACTGGTTGCCCACTATACTCTGGGGTCCAGTGGGCTTAGACAGAAAGGTACCACCATTTGCAAACCGGTGCATTTCTGAAGATTAATGTGGAGCCCACAATCCCTGCCATTTTCCTTATTGGGGTGCCCCTCCTTTGGATTCCACTCCAATTTGCTGGCAACCATGTGTCAGATCGAGATTCGGACCTAACCATGGGTGGGACTTGCGGGCGGTTCCCTTGCAAGGCTCAAAAGGGGGTCGAACGGGTCAAAATCGTTGGACGCGTTGCCAGCGCTTGCCTGTTTGAGCTTTGCTTGGAAAAGTACGCTCTGGTGAACTTGTTGCAGGTTTGCGTGGCCTCGCTCAAGAACTGGAGATTGACCCAACGATATGGGGTGTGGTTGGGTGGTCTGAGTTTGAGGAACGCCAAGCTGGACGCTTGTGGGAAAGAGAAGGAGACCAATCATAGGGGTTGTTTAGGGGCCTGTCTTTTGAGGCTCGGGATCCCTTTGGAGGGAAACCACGGGGAAACGTGCATTTTGGGGGGCCACCGATTTTCAGACACACCCGTAAGGGTGGGAAAAGCAAGTGCACCCCCACACCCCAAGACCATAGTCAGGGGAGATGAGGCTCGCTGGTTGGCCTGGCAAATGATTGTGATTGAACAGACATGGCCTGGCAAAGGAACTCGATATTGTTTGGTCTTTTTTTTTGCCAGCCGCGATCGAGGGTCGTGCTTTTTAAGTGTCTTGTGCCGTGTGTTTGGTGGCCCTTTTCGGGTCGTCAGCGGAAAAGGAAGCCGATGCACATGTTCAGGGGTCCAGATAAAAATAGTCCAGAAGCAAACCAAGTCTAGAAGCCTAACATGGCAGTTTTGTTCCCTCGGTCGCGGAAGTGTCGTTTGTAGGGCTGGATTCCCTGTTCATTTCTGGCATGTCGCTTCCTCGAAAGGATCGATTCCCGTATTCAGAATCTCCATGGGAATCCACTGGGCTGAGCAGAATGCTAGGAGTTTGTTTACTATTTGGTTGGATCTTTACTTGTTTTTGGCAAAATATGTATTTTCCTACTAACTACTGGATTTGGACTCACGCGAGGCTTGCAGTGCAGCAAGACCCGGGCTGCAAAGAGGCGGGCGAGACTATTGTTGGTTTGCTGTCACGCCCTGGGTCGGCGCAAAGTAGGACAAAGAAGAGGTGGCGGGCTTTATACTGGGAAGACAAGGTGAGTGGCAGAAGCAGCAAGCGTGGACTCTTTTCGGTCAATGCACTCAGGAAGTGACACTCCCAAAAAGTCGGAATGGACTCACTTCCTGACTTCCTGGACCATTACACTTTTGTCCAAGACGCTCAGGAAGTCAGTAGGATTACAACTTGCCAGATGGAGCCCCAAAGCCGCCAGGTGTGTGCAAGAGAGGACCATCCGTTTGGGCATCCTGCTTTTGGGAGGGGTTCCTGTTGATTTTTTGCAGGGGAGGTAGTTCAGCAGCAACTCCCCCAGATAAAAGTCGAGTGCCCGGGTCAAAATGAATTCTGAAATGACCCACGGGTGCAGAGAATGGGGGATCAGCCCTTAGAATAAGGGCCTAGATGCTCAGAATGGGGTTGTGGCAAGGCTGAAGCCAGATAGGATTCTCAGAAGCAAACTGTTCTTACTTATAAACTCAACCCGCTGCAACCAGAACTTCACCCAACGCAAACCAGAACTTGTCATATTGTTTGGCAGCGTGTGTGCACGGAAAAACATATTTGTAGAGTGTCGTAGGATTTGTCCATTTTCACTTCCCATGACTTGTTCTTGCTTCATGTGGGCTTGAGTTGTTTGTTCACTGCTCTTGGCAGCAGCTGGAGCTATCAGAACTGCTGCATGCGCAGCTCTTGCTGATTGGTGTCTACGGGCATCACACCGTGCTTGAATGCAAGCTACACTATGACTTGCTCAAAAGCGCCCCACAAGCCCATCCACGTAGGGTTACATCCCGGCAACCGTAAACCCACTCGCTTGCACTCTTCTTGCGTTATCCTTGCTTCAAGCCTCAGTCACTTTGATCATGCTGCCAGTTTCCACCTGGTAACATCCATTCGAATTCTAAATGTGCATCTATACATGTATGTGTGTGTGTGTCATTGCCAGCACCCATACTCTGCGTACACGTGCTGTTGTTTCCTGATCGCTGTGTTGGAGTTGGATCATGAATCCAGAAATGTCGTATGCTTTGTTTCTTTTTTTTGCCCATTCGCGTGTCGGAGTGTATGTGTGTGTGTGCATGCTTGCGAGCTGCTTTCTTGCAAAGGACGTGTATCATGTCGCGACCAATTCGGACACCGCGTGCCCAGAACAGCGCATGGCTCAGCGCGAGCTAGTTCTGGAGGGCAAGCGCGTGTGAACACTCCTTTTTCTCAAAATTTGTTTGGCCAAGAAACTGTCTTATCAGAAACACGGCCTTCATTGGAAACCGACTGGGGGCTGCCAAAGCTTAGAGGCAATGGGCAACGCACGCGCAACCGCCAACCAACCAACAGGAGTGCAGAACGGCGGCAGCAACCTAATCAAGAGCAAAAAGCAGAACTGGCTCTGGCTGGAAGGCACAAGCAGAACAGAAGGGCAAATCTGTGAAATGAATACACGGTCACATCAAAAATTCATCGCAAACAATGCGCAACGGGCAGTTCAAGATTTGCGGCACGCCTGCAGGACACGTCAGATCGTGCAAGCTTTCATGTGTCCAGGCCCGAGCAAGTCTACTTAGCAGGTATGCGTTGCGCTTGTTGATGAAAAGCAGCGCGCAGTTGAGGATAACAACAATCGCTTTTTTCGTGTTCGGCTTACCGCCAAAGCTGCCACAAAACCAAATGTCAGTACAAGCAATCAGGGCCGGTTCAACACCTGCTGAATTTTAGATTCACTAGTTCGCAGCAATCGCATGCTACCGTTTATGACCAACTCTGCAGGGGCCACGAACACATCAAACTTAACAAGCAATTGTTCCTTCCAGCCACTCAAAATCACTTGAGAATCTTGGAAGCAATCAAGAAAACATCAATCAGGCAAATGCATATGCTTATCTACTGATTAGACACCTCGTTAAAAGGCAAGCCAAGCCATGGTTGACGTGTAGAGTACGATCTGCAAAGGACAAACATTATTCGCCACAGCATGGTACCAACTAAGCACACCGGATTCCAGAAGCTAAACCTCACATAAATTGAAGTACATGGCGTGCATGATTTTGAGAGATATTCTCTAAAACATGCTAGATATAGCTTAGGCTGTGTGTGTTTCATGTGCTCTCCCATTGACTTCCAGTAACATGGCTTTACGTTCCAGCGAGGCAAACATCAGCTAGCTTTCCACATTGTGTTACATTCCAGCAGATTCCAGCAGGGTTCTATACGAAAATCAACTGTGTTGCGCCTCCAAAGCGCCGATGCAATAGATTTGGGGCCGGCAAGACACACCACTGATTTCTTCCTTGCTTCTGAGGTTATGGTGTTCGAAGTGCCTATTCTGTTCCAAGTACCTTTTCAAGCACATGTTGAACAATAGAACATCTTGTTCACCCGGTTTCAAGAGCTTGAGCTTCGTTTCAAGGAGCCGCGCAGCCGAATTTCGGCCAACAGAATATCGCTTACATACTTTTGGCAACACGCCACAGCCAGATCGGGCCCAACAGGATGTCTCGGTTTTATTCCCAAGGCATCTCCGCAGCCAAATTTGGGCCAACTGGATGTCTCGGTTTTTTTCCACCGGCCTCCGAGTACATGGTTTTGTCCCCAAGGCGCCTTCGCATCTTGGTGGCAAACACGAGCAAAATCTGAGCCGCGGCCAATGGCCCCAAAAATGTCGCGGTTTTTAAAAACCACTGTAAAAATTCAACGTGTTCAAGCCCATCAATGACTTTTAAGGGCTTGTCGCATGGGCAGGAAAATCACAGCTGAGCTTTTACAAGTGGAAATTATGCAGCGGTTTTTACAAAACCGAGACATTTTCCGGGCCGTGGGCCGCTGCTCAGAATTTACGCAGTTTTGCCATCAACGTGAAGGCGCTTTGATCACAAAATCCAGGAACTCGGAAGCTGCCGGGGAAAACAAACAACATCATACATCCGGTTGGCCCCAATTTGGTTGCGGAGACATCTTGGGAAAAAGAAAGCGAGACACCCTTTTGGCCTATGGCCAAGCCAAGCCCGCGACCACGTACTCGGAAGCTGGTGGAAACATACAACGATATTTCTTCTGTTGGCCGAAAGTTGGTTGCGGAGGCGCCTTGCGTCATGCCATTGGGCAATGTATGTGTCATTGCATCATAGGCTCCTTGCTAAAGGAAATTGTGTACTTGGAAGCCGGCAGCAAAATGACATGCTTGACTACGTTGACGCTGTGCTATGCTTCTTTGATGCCTGCAGCGGGTGCCAAATACTGGGTAATATTTGTCGTCGCTGGCGCTTTGAGCAAACCCATATACTTGACTTGGCGATTATGGAGGTATGCACTCAAAGACTGAACAGCAGCAAATGTTTTTCACAAAGGTGTCTACAATCCAAGGAACAGCACACGCAGAATCAACACAACATTTGGAGAAACAACATTATATGCACCACAATTCAACATATGCGAGAGAACACACCTGCAATGTATGCTAAACTTTCGTGCATGCGTGTTACTTGTTGCTTTCCTTATTGTACAAAGAGTGGATGTACATGAACGCACGCACGTGCTTGACTCATTGCAGCTTAGGTTTAGCCGTGTTTTGCAATGCCTCTAGAGACATCGAATGGCGTCAGGGAATAATCGTTGCTTGCCTTGGTCGCGATACAGATTTATGGCTCGCTTGTTGTCAAGCATAGCTCCGCTGCTGTTGTCCCATCTCTTTACTCGGATTTCAATGGTACGTCCTGTCAAGAGCTGCGAGACCCGTATCGTGCCGGCGTTTATTCGCGCATTATCACGCATTGCGGGAGACTCCGGACCCATTCAAAACTCAGTTCAGTGTTGTTTGCTATCATGGAACTCACGTTCAGAACCTGGACGCGTAAGTTCCTCAGTGTCTCCGCAAAGGACCCACAAACAATTTGCGTTGTATGTAAGATTGTGGTTTGGTCATTTGTCCTGTGGGCCTGCTGCTGGCAGCGCTCAACCTTGAAGAGCTTGTTGCTTACTGTGTGCCAATGGCTTTGAGTGTGTGTGTGTGCCTTGGCTCATTTCACATATTTGCCCTCCTGTTCTGCCTGTGCCATTCAGCCGAAGCTGGCTGTGTCTTGGGGTTGCTGCCGGTCGTTCTGCGCCCGTGTCTTCTGGTTGGCATTAGCGTGTTTACGTTGCCCATTGCCCACATTTCCAGTTTGGCCTGCGCTTGTTTTTGGCAATCGAGTTTCACTTGGCAACAACTGTTCATACGCGCTTGCCCCATACAATGTAATTATTTGTACTGATTCACGTGCTGTTTGGAACATATACTGTACTCACTGAAAGCCGGTGCGCTCATGCTGCACAAGCAAGCGCGCTGTGCACTGACACGTTGATAGGCAAAAGGGCAGGTTTGCTCTATCACCAAAGAGAGCCAAAAACACAGACACGAATGCAAAGACGGAAAAGACGTACGCGCACGGCAGGCATACACAAACAATTTTCAACAAATTATTACATATCTATTTAATCATATATGTATCATATCTATACACAGGTATTAATTCATTGACACTGCAACCAGCTTCAACATAATCAACTGCGCAAAGTGCGAGATCACAGCACGAAAGCAGCAAGACGTGATGAGGGCATGGATGCACAACTGCTTGAACGAATGCGGGGCTTTCCTGATTGCATTGCAGTCTCTGTTTGGGCATGGGCTCCTTCCGCAACAATAGGCGCACAAGGCAATAATTATCACGCATTTCCGGATAGTTGCTGTGCTCATTGAAAAGACGGCACGAGCTCACACGCATGGGCATGTAAACTACGTGTTTGGCAAGAAAACCATATGATGTTAGGCAGCAAGAGCAACGGAACTACAGAAGTGCTATGATTTCCAGCTACTTCAGGCGTAGCAAAGTCAAGAAGCAAAGTATAAGCATTAAAGGCTTCTAAGCATGCAACAACCAAGTGCCAGAAGGCCGTATTTGAAGCTTGCGTGATAAGTTCCGATTTGTTTTGGGTAAAGTTCCGGTTGGACTGGCTTGAGCTTTTATGTATCGCCCCTTATAGTAACCGCCTTGGCCCGAGTTGCGGTTGAGATTGGCGGGAACTCAAGATTTGCAACATTAGGTATGCCTTAGCCTCACCAACCTTAAGCTCACCAGGCATCACAAAGAGTTTCGAACGCGGAGCAGCGCGGAACCATCGAGTTAGGCTCAGGAGTAGCTCAAAGAGGGTCTTGTGGGGGGAAGAAGCCAGTATGTGCCCCTTTTGAAAAGTCAAGATGTGTGGTGCGGGTTCTACTACAGCGGCAGCATCCCTTTTTTTGCCCACTAAAATGGGATAAACCGCCAAAAAGAAATGGGTGTGTCTGTTGGTTTGCTTTAAACCACGCCCAAATGGCTGGCTTTTCTCTCTACCGCTCGGGGCGAGAGTCCTGCAATACGGTCTCATGTTTTTTTGTTTTTCCCCGTTTTTTTCTTCGGGACGGTTCGCCCTTTCAGTTGACTCGGGAAGCCAGAAGGAGGACAACCATTTTGGTTGTTTTTTGTTTGAGGGTTTCAAATGGAAGCCAAAAGGAGATTCACCATTTTGGGGGGTCCAACCATCAAACGACACAGGGTCACGTTCTGTGAGGAACACCCTTTGGGGGCTCCAGATTTAGCCAAAGAACTCCCAGAGGTTCGAACCAAAGGGAAAGCGACAGGAAAGCGATTTAGCCAAATGTCCGAAGGGAATCCTGTAAAACAGTCCACAACCATCTTAAATACACAGGGTTCAAATCCAACAGCAAAACCGCCCAAAAGAGGAGGTTCCTGAAACAGAAGAAAGCCACGCTTCTGCGTGTTTCCCCTCAAGAAAAATGTGTTTGTTCTCATTTCGGGTCTAAACGGCCCCTTTGTTTCCCTTTCAAGCTGCCTTATTCACGAGCTTACTTAGGGGTAACACAAGCTCATCATGTAGGTCCTTCTCCTTGGGATCCAATTCTTCGTTCAGGTTTTTCGTTTTTAAATGTGTTTCCTCACTTCCTGAGTTCCTGGACTTTGGTCACTGGGGTTTGGACAATTGTAGTGGCAAAGAGAAAGTTGCTGGGCTTTTTTTGTCTTTTCTTTCCTTTTTTTTCGGCCAGTCCAGAACACCAAAACGGGCCCCCAATGCGCTTGCCAGAGGCGCGAGACTTGCTTCGGCATGCGGAAGCCATGCAGGCAAGCCGTTCGGTCTGAGGATTGACCCTGGAAGCGCTGCAACTGCAACATTTGCTTGAAACATGGCTGGTTGGTTGGTTGGTTGGCTGGCTGGTTGGCTGATTGGCTGGCTGGTTGGTTGGAAAACTGGCTGGCCGGTTGGTTGGTTGGTTGGCTGGCTGGTTGGCTGGCTGGCCGTCCGGTTGGTTGGTTGGTTGGCTGGCTGGCTGTTTGGTTGGTTGGTTGGTTGGTTGGCCGGCCGGTTGGTTGGTTGGTTGGCTGGCTGGCTGGCTGGCTGGTTGTGGCTGGCTGGTTGGTTGGTTGGTTGGCTGGCTGGTTGGCTGATTGGCTGGCTGGTTGGTTGGAAAACTGGCTGGCCGGCCGGTTGGTTGGCTGGCTGGTTGGCTGGCTGGCCGGCCGGTTGGTTGGTTGGTTGGCTGGCTGGCTGGCTGTTTGGTTGGTTGGTTGGTTGGTTGGCCGGCCGGTTGGTTGGTTGGTTGGCTGGCTGGTTGGCTGGTTGGCTGGCTGGCTGGCTGGCTGGCTGGCCGGTTGGTTGGTTGGTTGGCTGGTTGGCTGGCTGCTTGGTTGGTTGGTTGGTTGTTGGCCGGCCGGTTGGTTGGCTGGTTGGCTGGTTGGCTGGCTGGTTGGTTGGTTGGCTGGTTGGCTGGCTGCTTGGTTGGTTGGTTGTTGGCCGGCCGGTTGGTTGGCTGGTTGGCTGGTTGGCTGGCTGGTTGGTTGGCTGGCTGGCTGGCCGGCCGATTGGTTGGTTGGTTGGCTGGCTGGTTGGCTGGCTGCTTGGTTTGTTGGTTGGTTGGCCGGCCGGTTGGTTGGTTGGCTGGCTGGCTGGCTGGCCGGCCGGTTGGTTGGTTGGCTGGGATATTGAGGGTTTGAGACAGATCATAAAACAATCAAACAACAACACGTGGGTGCATTTGTCCTTTGCATGACCCTTTCTGTTGCTCAGTTCGGAACTTAGCATCCCGAGTTTTTCAGGCGACGTGACTCCAAATGTTGAGCACGAAGGCACGAGCTTGAGGTTGCCTGTCGGGTGGGCCCATCCTTCCTTGTGCCCAAATCATGATGGGGATGGGGACTAAATGCGGCGGAATGTAAGGAGCCGTTAGCTTGTGTCAAAGTGATGGACCTCCAGCATGGATAGCTTCCTGCTTTGGATCTCAATTCAACGTCATACACGGTAGAGCCGCTTGATAGACCGCAAGGATCGATCGGGTTTGTGCCGTCCGTGAGAGGCTCAGGACTACTCCCTCGACTGGGAGCAGGGAGAGGAGGCGCTCACATGGAGAAGTTGCACTCATCAAAGGCTGATTGTATATTTGTTGTTTATTGTATGTTTGTTGTTTATTGTGTGTTTGTGTGTTTGTGTGAGGGGTTCCTTTTCAGATCGCTAAGACAAATGCTTCCCTTTCAGCCGAAATCGAGCAACGCTTCCCTTTCAGCCGAAATCGAGCAAACAACGGTTCAATTCCTACCAGCGGTTCATACATGATTCTTCCAATCCGTTGGTTGATCCGATTGATTGAAGTTGTGGATAGAAATCCCTTCACCAGTTGGTAGGATGGCCCATTCACAGGGTTTCATCCATCCCAAGGGTTTCATCCGTCCCAAGTTGGCAATATTTGCTTGTTTGTGTTTGTGTGTTTGCGTGCTTTTATTTTTCGTGTGTGTGTGTGCCTCTGTGTTTGTGTTGTTTTGCTTGTGCGTGTTTTTGTGGCAGCCAGCCGGTACCCTTTTGTGTGGTTTCTTCAGGTGAAATACAAGCTGGAACCTTCTGTGGCACCCGCTATTTCCCACGAACATTGTCGGTTTGGTGGCGACAACCGATTGGTGGAGCAAAAGCGGGCAGCATTCAGTGGTATAAAATAACCATTGGGTTTGCATTGGGTTCTTGAAGATTAAAATGCAACGGGAATCAACCGCAATGGAATCAACCACAATCGATGTCTTCCATGAAATCAACCACAATGACATTAACGCAATGACAACTTTAGAAAAAACAACATCCATCGGGGTCTACATGGGTTGTTTTGACGCCCTTGCGGCAATGGAATCAGCCACAAGATCCGATTCTTGTACCAGTGGCAGCTCCGGTCTCGGGTCGCGCGCTTCAGGATGAGCCTTCGGAGCCTAAGGTCGAGAAGGCGGGGGGTCGGGGCGTCGGGGCGTCGGCGGATCCCGTTTTGGCCGAAGCATCGCCGTGTTTGTGTTGCGACCCCTAGCGATCAGGATGCCCCCCCCAAAGCACTGCCTTTTAGGTTCCCTCATCAAAGGGATTGTCGGACAGGCTGGGGGTGGAAGTATCCAGTCTGACTCAGAGCCAAGTTGCAAGAGCCATCAAGTTGACCGCTGCTGTTAAGAAGCATTTTGGCGCCCTGTGCCGTCCCATGCCCTGGCCCTTTCTCTGAATCAGTGGCTCCCTTTGGAGGAATCGGATGGCTTGCCTCAAACAGAGAATCAGGACCAACGCGGAGGTATCACTTGAAGACTTTCAAGATCTTGGATACACATGGTACCCCGAACATTCGAATTGGTGTTGCGCAATTAGAAATGTGTTTATCTGCAGATCGATGCAAACAATATGTATGTATAAAAACACACACATGCGTCAATACGGGTGTTCCTCAGGATAGGGGTGTCCTTCAAAGATGGGTTTCTGTTTGGCTTCCCTTAGAATAGTCGCCAAAAGGGGGTGCGCCATATTCATCCAGATGAAAAGTACATATATATATATGTATATATATACATATACATATATATATATATATATGAAGCACATATATATTATGTACATATATATATATATGCATGTAGATATTTGCATATCACATATATGTGCATCTATGTCAGTTCCTTCGGCTCTCATGCGCCCAGACCAGCCCAAGCCCGCGGAAAGGAGGCACCCGCAAGGCGGGGCCGGCATGCAACCCCAGCTCGGAGATTCGCTTGGAACCAGGTGTTCTAAGGATTTTCCTATTACACCCTGGAATTACACCCTAGGGAAGTTACCCAAATAATCCCAAATAAACCAAAACAAGCAGGTTTATCTGGAAATAGGCTAGGATAGGATGATTCCCAAGAGGTCGTTTTCCCAGGGAGTAATAGGACAACCCTTGGAGTTGTGGGGTTGGGATTCCCACAAAAGGTGGAGATTGGTTGGGGTGTCCTGGCAAAAACGGCGGGGGGGTAACCAAGGTTGGGCAAAAGATATTGAACCACCAGCCTTTCAAAGGAAGTTGGTGCGTGTTGAAAAACAGGGCTGGGCTGGCCCCCAAACCCAAGTGATCAACGTTTAGGCTTCAAACCCCTTAAGTCCCCTTTGATTTGCATTGATTCTTGTGCATCAACACGTCGAGAGCATAGCCCGTGCCTGGAGCCCCGGTTTGGCGCTTGATTCTGTTCCGGGCCGACCTTCTTTTTTTTCCTGCTGGAGGAACTCTCGTTGTTGGGCTGCTTGCCTTGGCAGACTTTGTTCAAGGCCTCTAGAATCAAAGGCTTCCCCGAACAGTTGGATGCATGTGATGTAAGACGGCTGAAGCTAAGAACTCTAATGGGGACTGAGAGCCCAAAGAGTTATGTCAACACATTTGGTCGGGGGCTCGCTTATGGACAACCCCCCGTGCCAGCGCCAAAGCTGAGGGCTGCCGACCGAAGGGACCCTTCGGCTTGGTCCCGGTTTTCAAGACGGGCTTCCTACGTGTACGTTTTCTTTTAGGGTTTTTTGCCGAACGGGAAAAGACGCCTTGGGCGAGCTCTTCGTGAAGATAAGTTGCAACATTATGCCCGTCCCGTTGAAGATTATGGCTGTTCCATCAACAAATCCAGAATCTCGGAAAGCACCAGGACAAAAAGTGTGCTAGACCGGCGTGTGTCTTTTAAAGGTACCGTTTTTGGTATAGTGTTTTTGGCAAAGCAAAAGGAAAACCATATTTTACGACACATCCAGATAGAACCCCGGTGAATGTGGGGCCCTGTGAACCTTGCGCAGGTCTCACAGGCCATTGCAAGCCTGCGGCGGCAAGGCCAGGATGGGGTCGTTCAATGGCCTGAAACAGGCTAGGTTGTTCAAAGCTCTGTCAGATGGTAGTGGTTCCCGTTGATTATGTTGATTTATTTTCTGATGCAAACTGCAAGGGGAGACATTGCAGCCTTTCTTGTGAGTCACCTAGGGTTGAATCCAGTGGATTTATAGCCTAGTTGATCAATTGGGGCCCGGCCCCAAATCCTTCACCTTCTGCGTTCACAAATGGGACAGCTTGGCAGGATTTGTGTGGTGGTTTTAAAGTTTTCTGGCTTTTCACATGGCCTCTGGGGCCTGTTCAGAGTACGACAAAGTGAGTTGGTTTTGAGTGATGATTGCAGAGAAATACGGGGCACCCTGAAAAGCTCAGTCGCTCTGCTCTTTGGTGGTTCTCTTCTATGTTTAACCTTCTGGACGACTGCATCTCCCCCAGCTAACCCAATATATATATATATAGAGAACATTTGGGTATGGGTCAAAATAACTTATCAGGAGACCACGAGTTTTCGTCCTTGTTTCCACTTTTCAGGAAAGAACACTTGTTGGTTGCCTGTTTTAGATACCCATCTGAAGGGCAGGGAGCTCTCGTTTTTGTTGAGGGGGCAGGTCCTCCGGCGCCAGCCTGGCCTTTTGCACGAGGCCCGCTGAGGCATGTCTACTTGGCCTGGGGCTGAGAATTCGGCTTGACTAGTTGCAATGCACTGGGCCCAGAGTATACCTGGACCCTCCAACTACCCACACAAAATGGAATTGACGCCATCATTTTGAAGCAATGAACCCATTTTTTTTGATGAATCGTGTTGAGGGTCCAAATATACATTTGGGCTGACTTCGCTGAAAGACCGGCTGACTTCGAGGATTCCTGGGTGCTCTTCATCTGTCGAACTGCCGGGTTTTTTGATGCGACCATGGCAGCCGTTTGGCCATGACCATGGGTGAAGCTAAAGTGTTGAGATATAGGTTCATTCCGGCTTTCGGCCTGTGATTTTTATGCCACTCTGTATCACGCGCGCGGCTAAACAGATCATGTAAGGGGCAAGGGTTTGGAATGAGGGTCTGGGGTTATGGAGTTCCTTCGGCCCCTTGTACTGAACAACACCCGTTGCAAGAGAGCACCTCTTGTCACAGACCGATGATTCGGTTCGTTTCCAGCTCTTCTCTGGTGAAACCCATGGTGTTTGCGTCCATGCGTGCCATGGCAAAAGACCGCGGTTGGCAGGGCTCGTCAGAAACCCTATAGACAACCCTTATTAGGGTTCCTAATTACTAACCACGGCTGACATACAGAGTTTTCGCCCATATGGTTGGCGAGCATAAATCCCTGAGCGAAGGGTTCCCAGTTCAAGTTCACTTCTTGTGTGTTTTTCTGTGTCGGTCTTTGTTGAGGCTACCCTTTTTTCGTGGTTTGAAGGAAAGCCAAAAGGACGGCCAACTGTTTTTGGGGTCCCTTTACAGAAGACACACAATGTCCAAGGATCGCAGGTCTGATGGGCGTCTGGGCCTCCGTGTCACCGAATCTGCCCGGGGCCCCAAAACACGCGCCGCTGTTTTGCCTCCGACAACCTGGCAGAGGTCGACGTTTCTGGGGGCAAACCGAAACTTGCCCCCTGAGTTCCTGAGATTTCACATCTTTGGCAGGTTTAGTGGGAAGCAAGAAGTGTTTCCACATTGTTTGGCCAATCCAGTCGAGCGCAAGTGAGATCATCTTTTGAGGTTGAGTGGAATTGCCTGTTGGTGATTTTTGGTGTGATGTTTCAAAGGGGAAATATAAGGAGCCCTGAAAGAACTGGCTGGTTTACACATAGTCACCCGGAGGCGCTCGGTGTGCCACCTTGTGTCAAATCGCCCTTAACGAAGCGTTGCCCAGGTTAGGGTGTCCTCCATGTTAAAGGACCTACATGTATATATGTATTATTATGTTTGTTAGTATCATTATTATTGTTATTATTATTATTATTCGATTATTATTATCACTATTATTATTATTCTTATTATTATTGCTCTTGTATGTTTAGGGGACCAGGTGGTTCTCCCCTTGGTTTCTCATTCATTTCATTCGTTTCACCAAAAAGATAGGTACCCTCACACACCAAAAATTATATATACATACCAGGGTTTCTGATTTTCTGCTTTTGCATCATGGTTCCCCATAGCAATTCAGTTGTCCAAAGCGAATCAACCTGAAGCTGCCTTTTTGTTTCCCATTTCGGTGATCAGCTTCATTTCCAGCACTGAGTTTATTGCAGTAGGGGCCCTTCCGTAGCGGGGACAAACGGGATAAACTCAAAAAACATCCCATGAAATGCGAAGTTTCAAAGTCCACTACGTTCTGGCGGAAGACAAAAAGTGTGACATCACATATTTAATCCCATTTAACGGTTGTACCCAATGAACATGACTCAGCAGGCCCCTTGGCCGTTCTCCTCGAGAAGTCGGCATGCAAAAAGCTTGGGAGCTTTCTGGCCAATCGACTCGATCGGACACGAGAGAAAGGTGCCTGGGTGCGTTTCATGTTGGCCGGGAGGGCTTTCGCGCACAGGATTCGAAGAAGTTCTCCGACAGGAAACCGAAGCATACCTTTCCATTTGCCGAAATGAATATGTGTTATGTTCCCTTGTTGGTTTTAAAAGCAATTTGTCGCTGCTGGAAATATTTTCTCATTTTTTCCAGGGGTCTGAACCAAATGGAAGTATCCTGTTTCGCACCTGGCCTTTCATTTCAGCAGAACTCAGGACACGATAGGGGTGCCTGGTTGGGGGGGATCAAAATTAGGGAGTCTCTGAGGACATACGGCCCGCTTAAATTTCAAGCGCCCAAACGAACCCCTGTATCGCTTGTTGAGGGGTTGATTTATTGAGTGCAGGGAGAATGCTAATTGAGTTCCCTCATTTTGGTTTGAAGAGAAAGCAAAGGGAAGCTACCTCTTGTTGGCACCTTCTTCAAATGTCCGCAATTTTGTCCATCAGAATCACCGTGCCAGTCATTTTACGGGCCCAGCTAAATGTGGGATGTCCGATGGGAATTAGGTGATGTTTAGAAGGGTAATACCGCCTAAATGAGTAGAATGGGGTTGATCACAAGAGAACCATGTGGGTGTGTGTGTGTGACTTTTGAACCATATGGAGTCACCATCGGAGAACAATGCGTGTAGTTATTTCGCCATGTGTATTAGTTCCCCCAAATTGGTGGTTTGGATTGGTGTTTTGGATTTGGATTTGAAGCCATGGCTCTTGCAGGTATTTGATCCTCAGGTAGCCCGTAGTTGGTGATTGATTGGTGGTTTGGGTCCCGGTTTGAACCCTCCAACCCCTGGCTGTTGTAGAGGGCAACTGGGAAGTCATCCCGAACCAAACTACCAGGCAAGCTCCCAATCAAAAATGAGCTTTTCTCCTCACGTTGGCACCTGGCAGGGGCTCTCTGCATTTTGCATGTGCCCTCCCATAGGCGCTATGTGAGCGGAATGGAGAGTAAGGTCCGAGTCACAAGCAACACCATGGGCAAGCCAATGAAGGGAAAGCTGATTCAAGACTTGGTTTTTCGGGGAATTCCCCTCCCCCCCCCAACGGACACTTCTGACAGTGGGTAATGTATAGTGTGAGTGGAAGTCGCACCGATTCGTTTCGCATTTCTTCTGCTTAGGCCAGTGGCTTGGAAGTGGAGGAAGTGCTGGAAGGCCTCGTGAAGGCGGGAGCCGCTTTTTTTTTTCTTCTTCAGTGCCTTTGACAAGTACCGCTGTACTGTAACGTAAGGTATGCCTTTTTTTCAGGGACTTTAGTCACTTGGGTGTGGTTGCCCTTTTAGGTTTGTTTTTAGTCACTTGTTTGGTTTGGTTGCCACTTCAGTTGCAAATGGAAAGTTCAGACGGTTTGTGGTCAATCCACTCGGGAAGGGACATGGCTACCAGGTTGTACATGGGTTCCCCGGTGGAAACCCTATGGTAACTGGAACTGGGAAAGCTTTCCAACTTATGTATAGAGTTGACCCAGGGGAGAGGATTTCACCATGACACGTGAACCCAAATTTGTGTGGCTCAAAATTGAACAGCTGGGGATTGCCATAGAACTGTGGAACAGTTCTATTTTGGGGTAGAGTATTAGGAGACTCAACCTGAACATAGGTGTGTTCTGTGTATCTGGACCCTCCAAATTCCCCCCCCAAAATTGGTTATTGGCCCCAAGCTTATGAAGTTAATTCGCTTGTGTATGGGTTGTTCGAGGGTCCTGGAGCGGCGATGTCTGCATCCCAACTCACCCGGCTCCAAAAACAGAGCGCCAGGACTGGAACACGGCAGCACCGGAGGCGGCTGTGAGCCAGGGCCTCGCCAGCGGTAAA
The DNA here is from genome assembly GCA_963377175.1 of Effrenium voratum. NCBI lineage: Eukaryota > Dinophyceae > Suessiales > Symbiodiniaceae > Effrenium > Effrenium voratum. Next base: position 228,733 of record CAUJNA010003572.1, read on the forward strand.
GCTCAGCCATGAAGAAGGTTCCTTTCGCGCCAGGGCTTTCTTCCATTAAATGCATATTGGATCATATTGGTTTATTCCCCCGGTTGGTTTGAAAGGGAATTTATCACTACTGGAAATACTTTTCCAGGGGGCTTAAGCAAATGGAAGCTTTGCTTCATGTTAGTTGCGAGTTATAAGGTGTAGTGATTGCTCAAATGACCTCCTTAGACCAGGGAAGAACGAGGGATGCAATTTTGGCCCGTGTGGGTAATGGGAATGGAAAACTGATGTGTCGAGTGCACATTACTGACTAGCTCATGGATTCCACTGTTTGAGCAATATTCATGAAACGTCACAAGTTGGATGACCCTAAATGAGTTCTAAGAAATTGGCTCTAGGATTCTTCAACTCGGACCATGTCACGTCTTGTTTTGTTCCGCTGCCGCCGGGAGTGAAAGCAAACTCATGGCGAGCTCGATGTGCTGTGGACTGTTTTCTCCTCCTTCCCTTGGGTTGTTGGGGGGGGGGTCGCAGGTACTTCCCCCGGAAAGGGTTTCGATTGTTGTTCTACAAGGTCTCATTCAGGAAGCAAGGAACGCCTTGCCCATGCCAAAGCTCGGGATTTGGGTTCATTTTCATTGTGGAATCACAAGGGTTTTGAGGATGAACGGTTCTTTTAAAGGACCCCCCCGTTGGAAGATTTCCTTAAGGACAAACTCACTCAAATCTGAGAACCAGCAGCTTGTTTTCTGAGACTCGAAGCAGCTTGTTTTCTGAGACTCGAACAGGTGCAGGTGATCGGATTGTGAAAGCAGGGCACTCAGCTCGAATCATAGTGATGCTCTGCCTTACCAGAGAATGGGAGGTCCCCCATCAAGCAGGGTTCCCCCGTATGGCCTTCTAAAAATCACCGCGCCAAAAGGAACATCACGTCAACTTGCCGCCCAAAGGCGATGTTTGAAACCACAGGTGGGAACAGGGACTGCCAAGTGTGAGGCTTCAGACACGCTTCGCAGTGATTCAGAAGCCCTGGAAACTAATCCCTTCTCGTACTAAGGCGGTTGGTTGTCTTGATTGGCAGCAGAAAATAGGTCTGGCTTTTTGAGGGTGCCCCGCCTTGAGTGGATTTAAAGGCAAACCAAGAGAAGAAACACAATTTTGGGGGGTCCCCTTCATCCCCTTCATTAAGACATGCCCACATCCGACGCCAAAGTCAGACGTACAGGTAGAGACAGCCTGTTGGTGGCATGCTGGTCCAGCTTGGATCCATCATTTTTGGGGGTGGCAAAAGGTGAGGTTTGAATCTGATTGTTTTTGGCTAGAAGCCGAGGAAAAACATTTCCATGAAATGGAAGTTTGACCATCAAGATACTGGCCCTGTTGTTCCGCCTTTTAAGGTGGCACACAAAAGTCGTTGGAATCCTGGAGAGGGACTCGAATTTTGGATAACCTGCATTCAATGTTGGTGCTGGAAGGCGACGGTCCACAGGCAGTCAAACATGGCCTCGGGATGAGTCACATCGATTCACGACTTGTATGTGTCTTCTATTCTTTTTGGGGGGGGGGGGGGGGAATTTGTTGGTAGGTTTGAAGGGAAACTAGTGGAAAACCACCCATCTTGCGGGTTCCTCGATTTCGAAACAAACCCACGTGTCATTGTCTGGGCCCGGACTCCGGACTGTAGTTCGGGAAGCTATGGCCGGAAGGATCGAGATTTGAGCCTTTGACCTCTGTGGCTGTGGTGGTCAAAACCGGTTTGGTTGATCCCATTTTGGTAGGTGAATTCACCACCCATGTTAGAACCTATTTTAGTGGTTGGATTGGGACATTCACTGGGGGTACGATTTGGCTTTTGACCCATGGCCATGTAAGCTCTCAGGTGAACGATGTCAGGGGTGAAGGACTGCTGGCAGAGTGCGGCAAGCAGCAGGCAGGGGACCGCTTCTGAACTCGCGCAGTCTTGGTGGGGTTTGGCCCTGGCACCGGCTACGGAAAGCTTTGGGCCAAAACAAAGCCAGGGTCCCCCGCCAGCGCCTGCCAACTTGCCTGCTTTTCAACCGGTTTGAGCGAACTGTCCTGCAGAACTGCCTGGCAAATCAACGGAAGCACACCACAGACCCTCGTGTCGTTGGCCTTTTAGCTTCCGCTCTCGGGTCCATTGACCCCAACAGCTTTTATTCTTGGCCTCTCTGCATGATTTAGACTCAAACCATAGCAATGCTCAAGCCTCCGATCGCCTCGGATCCATTCCGAGTGACCCCCTTTTGGATTTATAAGCTGAAGCCATGGCTACCTTCCATTTGCTTAAGAATATTGTTTTCCCCTTTTTGGTTTCAAAGGGATTCTATCACTACTGGAAATATGTTCTCATTATTTTCTAGAGAACGAAAGTGCAACTGGATGTTACCAAGTTTTTTGGGCAGCCAACTCATGTGCGCCTCCATGCCCACGGGCCTCGTCCGCCTTTTGCACGGGTCCGTGCCGAACCTTCCGCCTCGAATGCCAGGTGCTGCGCCTGGTGGTAAAGCCACGGGGCGACGAGTTCGCGACCTCGGCGCGTGTTTCGGGAAGTCCCGGTGGATCGATCCGGCCAGGGGAAACCAGGGGAAGCCGGAAAACAAAAAAAAACACGCGAGGCTTAGGAGCTCTGCTTTCAGGGGAGGGGCTGAGTTATTGCGGCAAAGGGAAAGCCATGAGCGCCGCCCAGAAAACCCGGGACCCACGAACCGGAAGTCCTGGCGAGATGGAACTCGATGCTTTTGAGGTCCGGGAGCCTCAAGAGGAGCTTCCTCTACACCATTGCTGTGTCTTTTTATTGGGGGGGGGGCGACTCAGGTGGTTTCCTTGAAAAAACAGAGGTGCCCTCAACAAAAGCACACGGCACACATGATTGGTTGGGTTCCGTGCTCATTTGGCAAGTACACCGAGGGGCTAACTGATTGGCTAAGCTTGGTTTCTAAAGTCCACCACAATCGCATTTGAGTAATTAGTCCCTTCCATTACACACAGTACCCGTTTGCATTACGGGGTTTAGTTTGAACTTGCAAAGCCGGTGGTTGGAATTAGTAGGAACCACTTATTTATGTGAGCCCTTTTGCAAAGAAAACAGGAATCCAACTGGTACGCTGCCTGTTCCTGTGAGACCCAGCTCTGAATGTATCGCTTGCATGTATCTTCTTGGAAGCCCTGAATATGCTTCACCCAACCGAAAAACAGGCCCAGACAAAATCTCAACAGCGAGTTTTCGGCGAGCTGAGCATTTTCGGGATCGACCTCAAAGCTGAAGCTTGGACAAAAAACAGCTCGCTCCCGTGTTCGTTCCGTTTCAGACTTGAGTCACTGCCAGTGTTGTGGGTTGATGGGAACTAAGTGTCAGTTCCTGGGCTTGCCTGGAGTCTCCATGACCCTTCAAAAATGGGTTCATTACCCAAAATTATTGGGTTATGACCCCTTTCTCTACGGATCATGGAGACTCTAGGTGGAGCTTTGTGGGTTTCGAGCATTTTCGCGGTAGGCAAAACGGTTTGGTGCCTTTTGGCCAAAGTCGATGGGTGAGACATCGTTCCGGCGCCGACTGCCAGGTTGCTGCAGATCCGCCAGACATCCAGGAGGCAGAACAAAAAGTAACACTTCTCTCTCTAGAACTCTCTCGCTGCCGGCATTCTGGTTTTAAGCGCTGGCGATGTTTCAAAGAGAAGTAGGGGCACCCCTAGGCAACACAGGGGGGGGGGGGGTGGGATTATAGCGCATGTCGCTTGTCTTTCTTGGCTCGCCCGTTTTTGCTTCTGTTGAGGGAAACCAAATTAGGCACCATTTTTTTTTGTGTGTGTGTGTGTGTGTTTGTTTGAGGTGCATAAGCCTCTTTTTACCTTGCGAAAATCAAAAGGACAACTCACCCGGTCAATCGTGAGAACCCTATGTTGCGTCCATTTGGGACAGGACAGTGTGCAAAAAGGGTCCCTGTGAAGACATTCCCCAAAGAGTCCCATTTCTTTGGACGGGACCTATCCAAGTGGACACGGCCATTTGGCCGTGTCCTCGTTCTTATTGTATGCTTTGCTCGGTTCTGTTCCTTGGTGTCTCGTGGTTGGTGGTTTGGATGGGTGGCTTGGGGGGTTTAACCCCTGGTTCTTGTAGAAGGCAAGCGGGAAACCCCTATCCAAACCACCCCTTTTTGAGGGAAGCCGAGTTCGTGTTGAGCGAGGGCCCGCAGAAAGGGAATGGGGATGTAACAAGGTCCCCTGAATACCAAATGGGTGTGGCTCAAACATAGGGGCCCAAAATGGTGCTGTGGTAAATGGAAAAGCATGGACTAAGGCTTTGTGGCGCTCTTAAATTTTGAGCCACACCCAAATTCGCTACCCTCCTGCCTGACGGAACTTGAAGGGAGCCTTCCTCAAGTGGGATCCATGTTGGGCGGGTGACGAGTTGAACTTCCCTTGAAGCAAATCCGCAAGGAAGTTTGTCATCAGCATGACTCAACCATGACCTGACATAGGATGGTGTCAAGGGTAGTCAACAAGACCCCCCCTCTTTTTGGGGTCCAAATCCTTATTTTGACATATGATACACCCCAGAACGTAGCAATCAGGGGTTGCCTTTGAAGGGAAGCAAATTGTCAAAATGGTTGTGTTTTTGTTTTGATTAGGGTCTTTTAGATATACCCGCTATAAGTGGGTTAAAGCCCTCATAGCTCCAACAACCCCATATATGGGCCCCATACCTGGGCAATCTTTCGGAGATGGATGCTTACATCTCACCCGCTACATAAGTGGTAGCTAGTCCCCAGAGCTCCAAACAAGCCCCATACCCAAAAATCCCAACTTCAGGTGGCGCAGCACCCTGAGTCGGCCGCCTGGAGCGCGCGCGGCTCAGATTTTTCGATCGAACTCGATTTGTGCGCTGAGGAACGAATGGGATGGGGAAACCCTCGAGACTTCTTTTGGCAGTCGTTTTTGTTTGGAGGTGGCTTTAAATAGTGAAAACAACACATTTGGTTCCGTCTTTGTGGAGTTTCGTATTAAACAAGCGCATATTGTGCCAAGTGGCGTTCCATTGATATTGGCCGAGCCCATATGGTCAACCCTTCCCAATAGTGTTTGCATTTTAGGGGGCGTACCACTTGTAATATGGTGTGGCAGCATGATGTACTACAGTGCAGCAGCGCTTTTATTCTGGTGTATGGTTCACTTACATGAACAATTTATGGGTTAATCCATGGCCACCATTTCACATCGAACTATCCATTCTCCAAGTTGATCATGGAAGTCCCTGTCCACTTCCCATTGCAAACAGGATATCAACAACTTGGGTTTGCTCTTCGACCAGAACTGCAGTTTTAGTTGATCAGATTTGAGTTTTCCCAAAAATAGGGAACCCTCCCAATTGGTGGGTTTCCTGTTGTTTCCCTTTAAGCCCACCCCAGAAAGGCTGCCGTAGAAAAATAAAAAGACGGACTGATTTGGACCTCTGGTGGCGTTTTCAGCCCAGCCCAAAGCTAGGTCTTCCAAGCACTAGTGTCCCCCCCAGGACAAAGAAAGGAGTGACTTCGGGTGCCTTTGTGACTCAAAGACTCAAAGTGCCCAGAAGTTGGGCCTAACTGTGGGCTGATATGAATCAGGGCAAGCCGCTCCCCAAAGAAGGCTCTGAGCCTTGGAGCGTGATAATTTTATGATGCTGCTGTGATAAAGATGGAAGGGGCTTGTCAATGACGAATTTCTCTATAAGGGGTATTGGTTTGTGGCAGAAGTGGGAGCCAACTCTCACGGAAGTTGGTACATCTAAAGCTGAAAGAGCGACTTGTGGTTCAATGAACATACAGTGGATGGACTAAACAAGCTGCACCAGGGGGTAGGCGGGGGGGGGGGGGGGCTGGTGCCAGCCGCTCGCTATGCGTGGATTTTTTGGTCCATCCAGATGACAACTCTCTGGTCTCAGAAAAACAGGCGGCGGCCCTTCCAACGTCCCAGTCAATTGGGTGAGGGATCCGCCCGGTTTCTGGGTTTTAAACAGGGAAGTCACAAGGAAGACCAGTGCGCTATTGTTATTTCATGCTTTAAATATGCACGTTTCTCAAAATACAATACACTAGAAGAATATACATATGTATGTATATTTGTGTTGTTTTCTTTCCGTCTTTCTTTTTTATAGGGGGGGGGCAAAACTCAAAAGGACGACGAGCCACCAAGAAAGATGGCTAGGACGTGATCTTGCAGAAGCTCTTGGGGTTCAACCCTCCGTGCCTCTGCGACTGGCGCGGCGCTCGGCGTCGGACGCGTTGGAGCTGGGCTCCCTCGTTCCCCCCAGAAAGATGTTCAGGGTAATTACCCTCCCACAAAAACATGGCAGTGGGCGCCTTTTGGAGGTTTCCCCAAATGTTTGCAGGGTACCCTCCCTCCCACCAAAAAAGAAAACACCAGTGGGAGCCGCGGGTGACCAGAGGAGATGAATTTCCTCTTGGAGGGAGCCTCTGTCAGGTGCTGTGGCAGTGAAAGGGAGGGCCGAAATCTGGGCGGGTCTCCTTTCCCGTAAATCAGTTTGAAGGTGTAAATCTGGGCGTCTTAGGTTTCTTTTCCCTGAATCATTTTGAGGGTCGAAATCTGGGTGTCTTACCCTCCCACCTCCCACCAATGAACATGGATCCCGGCGTTTTCGGATTTTCTCCATTTTAAAGAGACCCCCAAACGTCAGGTCCAATGTGAAGTGTTGGGAGGGTACTGTTCTTTTGGAGGTAGCTTGTTTCGGAAGACCGAAATCCCGGCTTTGAATAGAGCCAAAGGTCACCAGATGGGCACCACAGACCTTGAACTGACCCCGAGAAAAAGTGGGACCGGGGCTCGGGTAGAGAAGGGAGCCGCAGTCGAGCAGCCTGGCGAGCCTTCTGACTGTGACTCTCGCAGGTTGTTTTTTTGTTTTGTGTGTGTGTTAGTTTTTTGGCGCACCCTGGGATTGCCAACTTTCGATTGTGACTTTTGACGGATGGCTGTGGTTGTCAAAACCAAAGGGGTCATTTTAGAACCTATCTTAGTGGTTGCATTGGGATGTTCACTGGGGGTACGATTTGGATGTTGACCCATGGCCACAACCGCTCCATTTGCCGCCGGACAGGCCTTTGAGGACAGTTTGGTGTACCCTCCCACCAGTTCGCATGGCACCAGTTAGGATTGGGATGTTGACCCTTGGCCATTGCGAGACAAGTAATTAGCCAGGGCCCCAAGCTTAGGCAGTGGCACGCCACGGCTCCTCTGTCGGAAGGCGCGCAGTCAGTTGAGTCTCGGGGACTGCCCCACCCGGCTGAGGGCTGGGCAAGCTGAAATGAACTGCTCACCTCCTGTTGGTTTTCATTTGTTGCTTTTTGTCTGTGGGTTTTTTCCTCTGGGCTTCTCCTTTGTGTTGGGTCCTTTTGGCTCGCCGTTGTTCCTTTCGGTTTCCTCTTTTGGGTTCCCCTTGGTCACCCGAAGGGGCCTTTGCTCAAATGAGGCACTGACATGGTACACCCAGCTTCGGATGGCCGAGGGCACATCGTTGGAGCTCCGATGCGCCGAGTTTTCCTGACCATATGGGCGTGTCTGAAGATAGGGAATCGGACCCCACAAAAAAGAGTCCTCCAAAAGTAGACCAGCCATCCATGTCTCAAAACAGGAGAACCCCAGATGTGACCAGTCAGCCGAAAGGAGCTGCAAAATCACGGGCCTTGGGCGGACACCGAAACATGGTTCTCTGGTCGCAGCTGGGCAGGCAGTAGGCAGGTAGGCTGGTTGTACCCAGCGGACGAGTGGCTTCGCGAGAAGGACAGCTTTCGCCTTCCAACTCGGATCGTCAGCTTCCATCAGGAATCCCTCCATCTTCCTGAATTCCTCCAAAAGTCCAGACTTGGTAGTTTCGATGAAACCACTGGTAAATTCTAACTTCACGGGGGGATCCAGTGACCCAAGTGCATGATTCGAGGCATTCGAGTCAAACCGGTTAACACTCGAGGTTCGCGGGACTGGGACATGGCAGTGCTTCAGCCGAAGCCTTGGCTCGTCGGGTTTCGGGTTTCTGGTTCAAGGCTCGACCCTTACTTCCATTTGTTTGAGAATATTGTTTTTTGTTTCCCTAGGCCTCGCTTCCAAGTGGAGACGCGTTTTGTTGTATGGCCATCAAGTTTTTTGCAGGTTGCCCCAAGCTGCTTTCCGGTGTTGGGGTTCCCATTCCTGCGGTTTTCGCGTGACTGAACTCGCCTTATTGCCAAGGGCCCTTTTTGGGTATTTTCTTGGGATGCTACAAACAGACTAAAGCGCGGCGCGCTTTTGGTCGCACCTGGGCTTTGGCAACCTAAAAGGTCACCTTTCAGCTTTCGGGGAAGCAAGGTTCTTGGAAAAGTGGCAAACATCGGGTACATCCCTCCAGATGAAGGCCCCCCCTTCTCTTGTCAGCTTGGCAGGTTGCCTCCTTAGCGAGGCTTCTGAAAGTGAAGCAATGCTTTTTTTTTGTTTTTTTTACTTTTGGCATGAGGGACATACGGCCACCACTTACTAGTTTAATAGGCCATGAGTTTTGGCTTGCAGCATTGCATGGAAGGTGGAATGCAGCCACGAGATTCCACGAGTCCCCGCTATCGACGGTTTGACCCCCCAGGCTTCTCCATGCGCTGAGTGCATTTGCGAGGTCAGTCCGTGAGTTCCGCTCCGCTGCTGCTCGTACGGGTTGACTGAGTACTAAGGTCAGAAGCAGGTTTCGTTTGTTTGTGAGTGTCGGTGTGTGTGTGTATGTGTTTTGCTCTGCAACATGGCGGTGTCTCAAAGAAAGCAACGTAAACTCCAACATAGGGCCAGAACCCCAAACTCAGCCGCAAGCCCCAAGGGTATCTGGTTACAGTTCTAGAAGAGCAGGATCGAGCTCTGAAACACGAGTTCAGCCCTGAACCCGGAACTTGAAAGGATCAATCCCAATCAGATTGATCAGCGGTCCCTTGGCACCACGCCTCGGCTCTTGGCTTGCCCCGAGGCTGCCGGGTTGCACTTGGAGTGTGGCAGTGGACGACATCTTCAGGGGACCCTTGCGGTGCAAGGTGCGAACCTCAGATCTTAGAGTGATGAATGTGAACGGAGTTGTGGTTGCATAGAGCTCCTTTTTGGTGGATTTTGGTCGAACCTATAGTTGCATGGTTGACCTGGTGGTTTCATAATCTACCAGGCTCATCTATTTTCCTGTGGGGTACTCCAAAAAACAATATTTAGTCATGAGTCATGACTATAGGAGTAAACCAACACACAGTTGTAAGTGTCGCGGACCCAACATTAGACAACCAGTACAAGAGATCCTATCAAAGAAGCCATGCCCACGTTCCTAACTGGTTTCGATAGGGTTAGCAGGGCCTGTAAAAGTCTCAATAACCTATGTTGGTAGAAACCCACACCGGACCCCAAAGGATCAGTTGTTTAAAGCGAAACGACCTGACATGATCTGGTGGTTTCCTATGTTGGTCCATTATTGGTCGTGACCCCGAGGTAAACCTGTTTATTTCCAGGTCCTTTGGGCAAGTGAAGCTATTTTCAGGGTCACGCTTTTCTGGCATATGCCTCAAAACTCACCAGCTATCACAGCCAACAAAATCACAGAATAGGCTCTGTGTGTGTGTGTGTGTGTGTGTGTGTGTGTGTGTGTGTGTGTGTGTGTGTGTGTGTGTGTGTGTGTGTGTGTGTGTGTGTGTGTGTGTGTTTGTGTGTGGGAAGAAGGCAGTGAACCAGCACTTTGTTCATTGACCCTCTAAGTGTGGATGCAAAACGTGACGCCTCCTTCACAATTCCTGTAACATTTGCAACATTTGGATGGCTTGTCCTCGTTGGGTCGTCGCAAGGAGCGCCTCAGCTTCAAGCGCTCGAGCCTGGCATCGATGCGGCACGAGGTGCTCCTGCTGCCGCTGGAGGCGACTCGATCAGATCCCGCGAAAGCGCCGCCTCCCCACAAACATAACTAGACAGGGTGTAATTATAATGTAAGGATCCCTGTTAGACTTGGTTTGTCCAGTGCCCTTTACCCTTTTTTGGGGGAGGGTTCCAGAAAAAAGGGTAGCCTGGTTCTAACCTCTCTACTGGACGGCCTAGTAGAAGTTTCCGCTGGAAAACTTTAAAAGAGGAAGCCTCTCTGGTGGGGCCAACCTTTTTTTTTTTCAGATTCCCACCTTTTACAGTGCGGGGAGATGCTACAAAAATCCTCGAAAATCGCCTAAACCAATCCGCGAATCCTTCGCCACTTATAAGGGCAGGCCCAGCACAAAACGTATGCGCATGGTCCGCGCATGGTCCTTTCATGGTCGGCGGCATGGGGCGCACGGCCTTATACCTGAAGGTAAGACGCCTGAACCTTTTTGAGCTAATCGAGGCATGTACATGTCAAAAGGTCTGCCTGGACCTTGGCACTCCCCGAACAATGGAATTCACCCCAGAATTGTGGGGCAATAACTCATGGTTACAGGAGTTGTGTTTGCACATGAATCCCACCATTGTGGTTATGTGTAAACATATTTTTGGATCAACCACTACGCAGCCTTCCAAATGGTTGTGACTGTTGTATGGGCAGGGTTCAGAGTCAAGACCCCCTTTCTGGGTTTGTCATTGCTTTGGTAGGTTCCCTTTCCTGGTTTGTTCTTTCGGGAAAAAAGGGAGAAGCTTTAAAAAGCCGTCCCCAAAATGGAAATGAAAAGGGAATTCATCTTGTTGTTTTCTTGGGCCTTGATTGAGAAGCCACCCAAAAGGTCTGCCTTATCTTCACAGTCCTTGAAGTTGTTGTGTTTTTTGTTTTGTTTGGTTCTGTTCGTTTCAGATTTCTGGGGGTGCAAAAAATAGGACGTGTTTGTTGCAAGTCCATAGCGAGGGTTGTGGGTCCCAGGAGCTGAGTTGAGAGCCTTTGGATCGGAAGGTCCGGAGCTGCAAGACCTTATCTCAGCTGCCCATTGAGGCGAGCGCGAGTGAGGGTGAGCGATCAAAGGGGTTGCTTGGTTGGTTGCTTGGTTGGTTGGTTGGTTGGTGGTTGGTTAATAAGTGGTTGTTTGGTTGGTTGGTTGTTGGCTGGCTGGTTGGGTTGGCCGGTTGGTTGGTGGTTGGTTAATTAGTGGCTTCTTTTGGTTGGTTGGTTGGTTGGTTGGTTGGTTGGTTGGTTGGTTGGTTGGTTGGTTGGTTGGTTGGTTGGTTGGTTGGTTGGTTGGTTGTTGGCTGGCTGGTTGGTTGGTTGGTTGGTTGGTTGGTGGTTGGTTGTTGGCGGGCTGGCGGGATTGGTTGGTTGGTTGGTTGGTTGTTGGTTGGTTAATTTGTGGTTGCTTGGTTGGTTGGGTGGTTGGTTGGTTGGTTGTTGGCTGGCTGGCTGGGTTGGTTGGTTGGTTGGTTGGTGGTTGGTTAATTAGTGGTTGCTTGGTTGGTTGGGTGGTTCGTTGGGTGGTTGGTTGGTTGGGTTGGGTTTGTTGGTGGAAACCCTGAAACTACATACCTATAAATTGAACATGTGAAACAATCCCATGTTTTTTGGGCAATGTCATGCTTGTTTTGTTGGTAGTTTGAGGGGGCAGCAATGAATCTAAGTGCCTCAGGCTAAAGATCAAACCCTCTATATTGTGAGCTCACACAACGTTCCAAGCATTCGAGGCGCTTTGGTGTTCAAAGGAAAAAACATTTAAACCGCCAGCAGTTTGTTGGGGTCTAAATCAGAATCTGCTTGGTTGGAAGTCGGAAGTACCCTCCAAACCGGTGCCCGCCCACAGGGTCCCAAGTAAGCGCCATGAGATGTCCACCTGTTGCGCTGCGCCCGGGGGAGTTGCATGGTCTGGCAAGACCCTTCTGGGTCCCAGAGACTCCTTCCGGACTCCTCCCCTTTCCGCACGAAATGGCTGGGGTTGTCAAAATCAATGGGATCCCATTTTGGGGTAGGTGCGCTAGTCTATTTTAGTGGGGATTGGGATGTTCACCGGGGGGTACGGGATTTTGACCCATGGCCATTAAATGTCATGCCGCATAAGGCCTGTATGTTTGACAACCTGATCAAGCCGATTCGGCCCGGTCTTTGCTACAGCAAAAATGCCATTTGCCCAATCAGCAACTGCAGTGGTCCGGACTTCTCGACGTTGCAGCCTTCCTTTAAAAGGCCCTCTATCATCTAAGCTTGTATCACCTAGTGTAACTTGGTGCAAGGGTCATGCCTACTGTGGACGAAATCTTGCACCACTCTGGAACCAGCTCGTTGGCATTTACAGAGGAATCATCATTCCAGGGTTTCTTAGGTGATGCGAAATGGATTTCGTCCACCCACAGTATGTCAATGCTTTCTCTAGCGGGGAGGTGTGGCACTTTCTTATGGAGCTCAAGAAAGCTGGACGCCCAGAGCAAAGCAGCGCAGCCGGTCATGAGTTTCCGGCAACGCTGGTCATTTCCCTTCCAAGGAAAGCCACACCAAAGTTTGGTTGGCCGGGCCCTGTTTGGTTCCATGATTTTTTGTTGTTTATGTTTTGCGCCTATCGTTCTCTTTCAGCACACATTTCTCAGGATGTCCATGTTCGGAGAAGGATCTCTAAAGAGAGTGTCTTTACAGCTAGACATTTGGTAGGTGTTCTCTCGCTCAGGCGGGCTTGAAAACCGCTTGGTTCGCCCATGTTCCGCATGTTTCTCAAAGTGCCACTAGGTTGCCTTCTGACATGCTTACTTATTTGTCAGCTTATCCCCAACAGCTTGGATTAGTACTTTGGAAATTTGAACCTGTAGATTCGTTGAAAACCATCCCTGAACCACCAAACCACCTTGTTTGAGTGAAGCAGAATTTGGGTGCACGGGGGGAGTCCGACCTGCCAAGCAGCCGCGGTCCTGAAAATTATCGTAGCCCAATCGGGGCTTTCCAAAAATCAGGGGGCGCCGAAGGCAAGGGAGCAACCAGCCAACTTGGTGTGTGTCAACAACATGTCCTTAATAGGGCCAAGCCTTTGGTTCAGGGAAAGCCCCTTTGATGTGAGAAATGGCCACTTTCTGCGATATCCTTGGGGAAGTAAGTCCCCATGTCAGCGATAAATTGTGGGCGCTGAGAATCAAGCACTTGCCACTGTCAGAAGGGGACATTGTTTTCCACAACCAGCAAGACACCCTCCTTTCCCTTGCAAGATGCCATCACATGAAGAGCCTTGTTCCATGATTTGCAGAGCAGAAGTCCAAAGTTGAACCTAACCGACCTGAAGACCCAACGAAGGCCATTTCTTACACGCCCGTCGCAGCCGAGGCCGTTTCCTCCTGCCGGATTGTGGCGTTGACCTGCGGCGCCAACGGGCCGAGCGGCGCTGGCGCGCGGAATGACGGGCCATGGGCCCATGGGATCCAACGATCGATAGACAGCGGCGTTTTGTTGGTTTTTTGGCAGAGTGGGGTTACCACTCAACGGACCTAACGCAAAAAAAAGAAAAATAAAAGTGAAATCCAAAGCAGACAAAAAACTGCTACAAACCAAAACCAACTCATAGGGCCGCAGAGCTTCTGCTTGGAAGGAAAGCAGCTTTCGGTGTTCACAGTGCCCTGTGCAAGAGGGTCAACCACTAGTGGGTGCCAAGTAGGTGTTCAGATGTGTTCAGCCAATGGCTTACTTAGTTCAACTACCTTGACCTACCACTATGGGCAAACGTCCCAGAATTGTGGGTTAAGATCAATGTAAAGTTAGCTTGAGGGTTCCATGGTCTTAAGCCTCCAAACTCCAGACGTCCGGGCCACTTCCAGCCGAGCCATTCTGGCCTCAGAGCTCGTCTTTTCACATCCCCAAATGCATAGAGAAACCCGAGAGCATTTCACATTTCTCAGCTGACCCAACCCCTTGGCAATTTTGGCAGCTCGGTTCCTACCTGGTTTAGGGCGTTTTTAGTAGGGCCTACACAAGTGGCACCAAGCTGGCCCCAACCCCTTGTTGGCCATTTTAGCAGGTTCGCGGTTCCTACCTGGTTTAGGGCTTTTTTCGTACGGCCACAAATGGAACCAACAAGTTCGTGGAGTCTCCATGACCTGAAATCGGTGGTCTCCCCCTTTCGTTTCCAAACAAAACAGAAAAACCCAAGACATCATCCATCCCCACAAAAAGAGGACATCCTCCAAAAGGCTCCGGGTACCATCTCAAGCACCACACGCCCTTTAAAAATGGGGTCATTACCCAAAATTGAGGGTTATCACCCCTTTTTCTAGGGGTCATGGAGACTCTACGTAGAGCCGGAGAAGTCAATGGGTTGCCTCAGGTTCGGCATGCCGGCGGCCTCCATGGTGCGGGGGATGTTCCGGTGCTTCCGTATCGAAGCGCCCCAGGCTGCACGGGGGGGGGGGGGAGTTTCTCGGTGGCCCTGTTTTGGGACATTGGCCAAATGGCCCCCCTGTTGGTTGATATTTAAAGGGAAAGCAGGAAGCCCACTGCTTTGAGGACCGATTCCAATTCGGGCAACCCTTCCTGCAGCCACCTTCCTCAGTTCTTGAGTTGCGGGGCGGGGCAGCCTGTGGGAAGCCGAAGAGAAGCTTAAGGACAACCTTCGCCCAAGAGGATCCGCACATTTTGTAAGGCACCCTGTCTGCCAACGAAGACGCCGAGTAGTCAAGCCGAGTGTCGTCCATCTCTGATGCCTGGATTGTGTGGACTTCGTCGTGCATCCACACGGCATGGGGATTTCGAGCCATTTGGTTTGCAGATACCCATTCTGCACATCGACACAGACGCCCTGGGCAAGCGCAGCTCCCAGTCTTTGGATTCTTGAACCCGTCTATTCGAACATGTCTTCACGGGCACGAGAGAGCGTCGGATGGATGTCGCCAACCCGGTTTCACCAAATATGTTCCAATCCGCAAGATCCTAAAATGCCATGGTGGGTGTGTTGTCAGTGGTAGTGGGGATGCCAGTACACCAGTACACCAGTTCCCTTCTGGAGGCCTTTTAACACCCATCGTGATTCTCTTCAAGCCTTTACAGGCCAGCAACAAGATGCATTTGTTTGTTTACATCACCCCTTTTTGGAGCCTATTAACTGGATGGTCTTCAAGCCTTCAAGCGATTTTCTACATCACAGTACCCTTTTTGGGGGCCTTTTAGCACCCATCCCGACGCCACCCCATCCGGCGGGGCCTCGCACGCCGCGCGCGCCGCCGGGTCCCGCCGCGTCCGAGGCCCGGCCGGGCCTCGGACTTGGAGGCGCAGATCCGCGACGAGCGCCGCGCTCGGGTGGCGTGGGACGCGAAGAACGTTGGGGGGGGGGGGGGAGAGAGATGCTCAGTCCCCCGCAGTGTTTTGGACTTTAGACAAGTTGTTTTTTGGGGAGGTTTGAACCATTGTAGTAACACTAACTCAACAGATACTGGAAGCAAATCGACCGGATCTAAGTTGTTGGTTTTCGAATGATTTGGTCATTTAGTCATTTAGTCCTAGGTTCCAGAGGGTAATCTGTTATTTTCAGTTGGCCTTTCGGCCAACTGAGGAAGAGGCGATTTGTTTCGCACATTGACCAAACGAGCCCAATGAGCGGACCTCCCCCCCCAAAGAAGGAGCAAGACGCCACTGGCAAAACTGGCCGTCCTTTGCAAGTGAGCGCTTTTGAAACCGGCGGAAATCATGGGGAGGAGATGGGGATCAACCACATTGGCACCGTTTTGGTTGACTTTCCACGACCAGAGGTAGTCAAGGGTTTTGAAATTCTGAGTGACCCGAGCCGATGAGTTAAGTGGCCGGACGACCATCCTGCTTTTCTGTTTGCTATCCGCTGTGGTCGGCAGGGTTTCAGCTTTTATCAGCTTTTCTTGTCCATCTTGGCAGAAGTTCCCCTTTGCTCGGAACCCCTTTGAGGTATGCTTGGCGTAGCTGAGGTTGGAGCTGAGCCTCGACGCCTCCCAGGGTGTGCGCTGCCGGCTGGCTTGCGCCACTCGAGATGCTTCGGGCTTCTATTGTTCGGTTTGATGGGTTGCAACCCAAAGTTGGGCTAGAGTTGGGGTTGGGGTGGAGTTGAGGTGGAGACTTATGGTGTGTTGGAGTGGGTGGTTGTTGGATCAGCAGCGAATCGACCTTTTGATTTCACCGATCTTTGATTTCCCCGGTTTGGTCATGTTTGCGTCACCCCTTTTGGTGATCACCTTTGATTTCTAGGTCACTGGGCAAGTGAGGTTTTTGGCATCTTGGTAGAGCCAAAGATGGGCCAGCTGAGAGCTGCTCAGTGGGGTCCCGCCCCGTTTGGCAAAAAAATAAGCAGGTTATATCCCCAGCATGCGTTGCTCTTTTAGTGCTCGCACCACCCCGCAGCCCTCGTGGAACCCTGGTGGAACCCTCGTGGAACCTTACCTCAGGGTCGCCCTGGACCCCCCCGGAGCCTGTCTGGGCTGAGACCCCAAAGCTTCCAGCTGTTGGGGAACAAAAAACAGACAGCTCCTCATGTCCAAATGGGCTTTTGGGTTGCCTTGTGCAACCACCCAGTGGTTTCAGCGGCCAAGAGTGCGCAGGATTCCATTTGTTTAGCAAACCGCTAGCTAGACTTAATGCATGTCTCTGACAAGAGAGCTGCTGAACAAGTCTGTAACAAACGAACCCTGCCCCTTTCTGGACTGGAGGCTTGCCACATTCAGTGGCACCCTCTTCCCCCACTGTTTTGGTCCGAAAGGGTAAGGCCGCCCAGTCACCATTCATCTTTGTTTTTGTCAGAACCAGCCGTTTCCTTCCGGGTTTTGGGGTTGTTCATAATCTCAGGTGATATCCCCAACAGCAAGCCGTGCTCTCTTTAGTGCTCGCACCACCCCGCAGCCCTCGCAGAACCTGGTGGAACCCTGCCTGGTGGAACCCTGGTGGAACCCTGGTGGAACCCTCGTGGAACCTTACCTCAGGGCTGCCCCGGACCACCCCGGAACCTATCTGGGCTGAGACCCCAAAACTTTCAGCTGTTGGGGAATTAAGAACGATCCTGAAGGATCCCAAAGGATCCCGAAGGATCAGAATGCCAGGGGAAGATACCCCTATGAAAGAGAAAGCTCTACAGGCCTTGTACAAGAGTCTTTGCTGCTTGGTTTCGCGGAGGACCATGGCGCGCTTGCCATCAAAGGTCTGCACAAGACCCAAACAGAAGCGCGCGCTCGCCCAGAATGAAGCTCTCCAACTTGGAGGGCCCTGAACTCATACAGGTGAACGGTGAGCTAACTCTTTGTTCAGAATAGAGTGGAATCCCCGTTGTGTACGAAATGTGCCGAGTGCATTGCAAGTTGCCCAGCCATTTGAGTTGCGTTATGATCACCCATTTCTCTCCTTGCAGCTCTGCCTCACAAAAAAGGGGGTCTTTTTCGAGGTTGCCCCTAGGTTTGATGGCTGTTTCTCAGCTGCGAGGCGAATCGCCCTGAAACGATCTTTTGGTGACCCCCAAAGGTTTTCCAATGTGAATTGCTCCATTAGTGCCCCCAAAAGTGATCACCTTTCCTACATTCGATGTTACATCATTGATTGTGTCCTCTCAAGCCTGAGATTCACGGCAAAAGGTTGGCTAAGCTTCTATCTGGTCCCGAACGAAGAGGAGCAAGCTCGGAATACACCCACTGGGTATTGACCCCAAGGCACATGTCCGGATTTATCACCGTGCGATTTTTTACAAACCATTCTGGGTCATGTTTCAAGGGTGTAATCCCAGGGTGTAACACAAAATCCCTCAAGTGAGATCAGAGCCCCATGAGACGACTTTTTTCCTGCCAGGGCCTCCGCTGGCCGGGAGGACGGAGAGTTGAGTCACGGTGTGTCGCCTTTGGCTGGTCTGTCGGTACACGGCTGTGGCTCAAAATTGTCAAGAGCTAGGGCTACGCAGGTTTTAGTCTTTGGTTCCATTTACAAAGGTGCCATTTTGCGTGCCATTTTTTGAGCCACAGCCACATGTCGGTACCCCTTCTTTGGGGTTGGTGTGAAGGGAAACCAAAGGGGAACCAGCTGCTTCTGGATTTTGGGGGGGTGGGGGTTCCTTATTTCAAGGCGCAGCTTTTGTGGCTATACATTTTCTTGGGGAACCACCTCAAAAGTAGTTTGTGTTGATATCCAATACCAGCAAGACCCCAATAGGGCTGGGTTCCTCTTGCTTTCATCAAGCACAAACCCAGTGGTAATACACCCTATTTCCAGGAGACGACTGCTTTGCCTCACCAAACCCGGAAGATCACAGTGGGTGGTTTGGATGTCTGGATTTGGATCTGAATCTGGTTGAGACTCCAGCTCCAAACCACCCTTCGAAGCTGAGTCATTTAGGATCCAAAGCCTGGCTCCTGACTGCTATTGGGTTGGATTAGACTTTAACTTTTTGGGAAATCAAGGTTTGCAGCACAGTTGCAAATCACCCGGAGAATCTGTTGAGCTTCTATTTCGCAGGCTTGATTTGTTTGGACGCGTATTTTAGGGGTAAGCAGAAAATATGGGCTTGTTCTGACCAATCCACTCAGGAAGGGATCGAGTGTTTGGCTGAGACATGGTTCAACACAGATACCAAGAAAATACCAACAGTTTACATAGGTGATGTTCAGGTGTGTCTACCCACTTCCTGAGTCCCTGGACTCAAAGCTTTGTGGAAAGACCATCTTAGTGGACAATGCACAGGTTGAGTGTTTGCTTATTTCTCATCCACCCGTGAAAAACAAATCGGGCAAGACAAGAACCTTTCGGATGCCACCTTCGGACCAGGTGGCCTACCGCAAGAACCGGAGGTACTATCCAAAGCCACCGTCTCAGAATCCGGAAATCCGGATCTGGTGTTTTTTGTTGTCAGATTTTCCACTTTTGATTTCTCTTTGATGGGAACCCCTGTGTTTGATTTTGATCCGGTGTATCCGCTAAATGTGAGGAGTCATCACTTTTGGAGGGAACATCCCACTGCACTATTTGATGGGACGGGTTGACTCATCCAGGGTTCCCTTGAAAGCCAAACAAAGGTATATGGGGGTAACCTCATCAATCCAACGCGAACCGCATTCTTATCAGCCTTCCATCCCTTGTCTTTGTAGGGCATCGCGATTATGAACGGAGCTCTTGTGGGAATGGGGTTTAGGTTGCCGCATCAAGGCAGCCCCCGTTTAAAGTAGCCATGAAGATGGCAGCGCACCACTTTGGCAAATCACATAAAGGGAGCGGTTCTTCCCCCGGGCCGAGGATTCCTCCCTCCATGAAATTGGGCTCGTTTACCTGAGCCAGCCTCGAAGTAGAAGTTTAAGAATGGGCGGTCCGAACCAAATCAAACGGTACGACATTCCGAATCAAACGGCACGACATTCCGCTCAGATTGACAAGATGAGTTCGTCATCATGGCATTAGGCATCGGATTTGAACTACATGCTTGAATTCCGAACTTCTCCCATGGATGGACTCACTGAAAGACGGAAGTAAAGGATTACGAATGCACCGCCTTAAGAGTTTGGGTGACAATGGCAACGAAATCGGGCCCCAGGTTGGACGTGTGCCGACGGCGCCCCGCCAAGCAAGGCAAGGATGACTTAGTCTCAGACGGGGATCTCTGCTGAGGTAGAGTGTGTTGGGTTGAATTCCACGTATTGTGATATTATTGGGCAATCTCCTGTAAGGTGATCATTGATGGACGGAAATCAACCACTTCGATATATATATAGAGAGAGAGAGAGATAATTTCCATGGTCCAGGTGCTCGTTTGCTTTTAGGCAGTGAATCCAAATAACATTAAGAACCTCCTTTTCTGTATTCAGACGCTTTCTTTTGGTACTAGTGCAGTGGGTTATTGCAAAATCAGAGAAACAACACGATCCGTTGGTAATGGAGCGGTTGTTTTCCTGACATTTACCCTTTGTTGAGCCACAATGTACTAGGTTTGGGTAGGCCATTTCAATGCCAGGTTCCTGGATAGCCTAGTTGCTGCTTTTTTCAGTCACTGTTTGCTGGTTTTTGGGGTAAAGCGCATGGAAAAAAGCGATCGCAACTGGCGATCCAGGTTTTGACTTCGACTCGGTAGGCATGTGGCCCGTTCCCCAATCGATAGGCCGCTCCGAAGCTTCCGACCGCGACGGCGTGGCGCTGCTCACCGGCGGCACGGGCGGTCTTGGCATCACCACGGCCGAGGCGAACGAAGACGCGGGACCGTCGTGAGCGGGGCCAATCCCCGCTGTTTGGTTCCTTCTTTCTGGAGGAATCCCGTTTTTTGTTGTGTTGGTTTCGTTTCGTTTTAGGAATCCGTTTTGTTCATTTCGTTTTGTGTTTTTCTCCGTTTGTTTTTGGAGGGAATGAGTTTTAACGAAAATGTTTTTTTTTTTAGTTGTTCGGTTGTTGTTTTGGAGGGGTTAAACCCTTTAGCATCAACTGGGAAGAAAGCGCGCAAACTGTTATTGATTTCGCCCCGAAGCCCGTGGATGCAATGTGGGTCTCATCAAACCCTTATCAACCACTCCCTGAGTCCCTGAGTTGCTGGCGTCACTTTTGGGTGCCAGATGTCCATATGATTCTCCATAATTATGCCCAGAATGCGCTACTTAGCCCCCATATAGGCATACAACGAGTTGGGTGTGGGTCAAAATCACCCCCCTAGGGGACCGCAGGTTTTAGTCCATGTTTCCATATAAGGTTCCATTTGGGGTACCTATTTTTCACCCACAGCCAGTTCGGACTTTTTGCCCATTCGTTCAGGAAAGAGATATTACTCTGCAGGACGTCGCAAAACGGGGGGGGGGGGGGGCGGCACCGGGCGCTCCCAGCTGCTTCGGTTTGTTTGCTTTTCCCCGACACCGTTTGGTGCATTGGCCCCTGAAAGAGCTTGCATGTTGGGGTCTTCTTCTGTTGTCTTCTGCTGTTTGCCTTTCAGTTTTGGGGTTGCCGCTTCAATTGACCCAGCGCCTGATTTGTCATTCGCATCATGCGTTTGGCGTTTCCATTCACCTTTCTATTCTGATGGTCCTGATTCGATGCTCAAACTGGCTATCCGTGAGTGCGAGAGAGGTGACTCGACAAGCATTCAACAAAACCTGTTTCAAGCATGTCGATATGAGGGCCAGCGAATCAGGCCTGTCTACATTGATATGCATAATATATATATATATATGTGCTACATGTGCACATACATGCATTATGCGCATTGAAGCTTTCAACATGTGTATGTGTACATGTGTTGTAAATGTGTGTAAATGTGCTACTCACGCCCCACCATTTAATTTATTATGACATGTATTAAGATATATATATATATACAGATGTATATATATATATACACATTACAGTATACACATGCACTAATGCTGTGGATGGACGAACACAACTTTGAAGCCATGCTTGAATCCGTTGTTTGTTGGTATTGACGCTGGGTACTCGAATCAGAAGCCAGGCGCAATGGACTTCGTAACCATCCTTGAAAACCACGGCTAGAACTTTTGTTTGTTGGTGTTTACAGGGAAATCATCATTCCAGGGTGTGGTAGGTGTAGGATTTGGCCACCATCCACAGCAGCACTGGTGCAAGAACCGCATTTTGCCACCCTTTCCAAGCGGTTTTTGTTGCACCCATATATACTCCACAAGGTGAAGTTATTAAATGGAGGCCAAAAGACGCGTGGTCGGTGTGCCAGGCCCTGGTGGACGCTGGCGTGCGCCGCCTGGTGCTGTGCTCCCGCTCGGGCCGCATTTCGGCGACCGCCCCGGGGGAACTGCCGCGGAGGCGCGGCGGAAATCGCGGGGGGGCGGCCTGCGGGGGGGTCCCGCGGGGGCGGGATCTTCTTAGAATCCCTATTACCTTGTTGGGGTTGCTTGAGAGGAAAGCCAAGCAGGTCGATGAGACAGTGTACTATGGTTGCAATGGCTACTGTGGTGTATCTCGCTTGCATGTTAGGACTTCAACTTTTTGCGAACGAATGGGTTTTCAGTATTAAACCACTAAAAGTTGAACTTTTAGCGGGGAAGCAGTTCCATGGAAGCTCCCAGGGACTTTTTGGGATTGCTTGGTTACATTTACACAGGCCTTCTGGGAGCTTTTATGTTAATTTGAGGGAGTGTAGTAGGTTAGCGATCTAGGTTATAACTTATAACCCAGTCCCCCTAGCTATTGTTAACCCACTTGTCGGTGGTTTAGTGTTGTGGCCCGGGGATGACAAATCCCAAGCAGTTTTCCACTTACTAACTTGGCAACGAACATCCAAGTGTGGCACGTTTTCCGAGGGGTGAAGACTTGGGGATTTTCAAGCAACATGCGTGAGCCGATTTGTCGGCGAGAAGTTGGCCGAGATTTTCGTGAACTCAAAAAGGGTTTTTTTCGCCAGGGCCCCAAAGATGCCCAACTCGTTGGGGCAGACAAATTTCCAGACCGCGAAGTAGTCAATTAGATCATCTCACTTGCCGAACGCGAATCGACCTGGCATGACCTTTCAGTTGGCCCTTTTTGGCAACCGTTTTGAGTCATGGCCCCAACAGGTGAACCTTGTATTTCCAGGTCTCTGAGGGGCAACTGAGTCACTGTCTCTGCGCTTTGGATCTGTTCTGATGGCATTTTCCACGCTCTTCAACAACCCGAACGAGATCCTGCCACTCGGGATGCATGCCGCACGTGCAAACTAGATTCTTTCAGAAAACGGCAGCTTCAACCAAAGTTTCCTGCGTTCCGTTTTGGCCTCCAAAAGTGGCAGGTTAAGGCACAATCCAGTGACCCCTGTCAACAGCCAACGGCCTTCAGAACTCTCCATTCCTAGGCTGGCAAGGCTGCAGCAGCGTGCTGAAGTGGTGCTGGAGGAGAGAGCCGTGCTTGATCGGGGCAGCTGGCTGTGCTACTTTTATTCCATTTGCTTCAGATTGGGTTGATCAACCAGTTTCTGGTGTTTCATCAACCAGTTCTCATATTAGCTATGCATTTCATGATGAATACCCTTTGGGTGCGGCAATCTGCCACTTTCTGAAATTAATATGTTTTATCTTTCCCAGATGGGCTTGCCGCCCTTCAAAACCCAAAAGAGAAGTTGTTGGTTACCTAGTACCTGGGATCCACTGAGATATGACAAGCAGCTTTTGCAAACTGTTGTTTCAGCGGCTTGGATGGTTTTAAAGGGAACCTATCACTGGGAGCTCAAGCAAATGACAGTATTTGCGGCAGGGAATGCCCGTTTTTCTGCAAGGGGAACCATACCCAAATATGCCAGGGCTTCAATACTTTAAGCTTGTGGTTGTCCCGGTTCACTTGCAACATACATAGGGACGCCTCGGTGCATTCATGTTACAAAGGGGAAACCAACCGGGCACGGATTGTGTAAACGATATACTATCTAGCACCAGGGGTCCTTTCCATCATCAATTCACATGGAACACCCCCCCAAAAAAAAACAAAGAAACGAAGAAAACAAAGCGAACACCAGAGAGAACAAGAGCAACCTTGTTCCCCAAAGGCAGACACAAAATCATGTTGTTGTTCTCAAATCAACGATCCCAGATTTTTGTCAAACGCCTGGGCCCCTCCAGACTGAACCATATGGTACCTGGTATGCCCTTATTGGTACAATTATGACAAGCTCGCAAAATTTGACCACTGTTGTTACAATTGTACTCCCGGTGCTACTTTGCCCGTTCGGGACCGTTCCAAACCGTTCTAAACCCTTTCAGCCCAAAACGCGTTCAAGAGGCGTTCAAAAGGCATTCAACATGGTGTTCAAGGCCTTCACAGAACCGTACCGTTGTGACAATGTGGTCGTTAGTGCTAGAAAGCCAGAACACATGCAACACAAATCAGATCCATGCAGAATGGTTGCAAATTTACAGGCTGCCGCCCTGCTGCCGACCCCGGCTTGCTGACTGGGGCCGTCGTGACAATTATGACTATGCATTTTTTGTCGGGTCTAACGGCACTCTGAAAGCATCAAATTAGTACCCAACATTAGGGACGCTGATACTTGTGACATTCGCATTGTCGCCAGCAGCTATGATGATAGTTGTTACTCTGCATTTTTAGCATCACCAGCAATTGTCATGATAATTATGACGACGCATTCCCTGCATCTCAAACAAGCTACTGCAGGATTAATTCGCATGATATTGAGCACCTTGTTGGATTTTAAAAGAAGTCCCCCCGGTATATGGAAACTCGGGCAGGAAAACCATGCTGGGGGGACTTTATTTTGTTCGCAATACTTCGTTGTATTGCTGTGGATGCAAGGCGTGGACTTGGTCTTCGCGAGAAGTAAGCCGTTAGAAACACCTCGGGATGCAATCAGATGATGATGATGATGATGATGATGATAATGGACTATGCACCCCGGGATCACCATCAGTTATTATGACAATCATGACTACGCATCCCCTGCATCTCAAGTCCGGTCAAACGGCACAATTGAAACGCAAATGAAACAGAAGAGCACACGATAATGATGATGATCCTGCTGAAGCAAATCATCACCCAACATCAGTGATCAGTGA
Organism: Effrenium voratum; assembly: GCA_963377175.1. Taxonomy (NCBI): domain Eukaryota; class Dinophyceae; order Suessiales; family Symbiodiniaceae; genus Effrenium; species Effrenium voratum. The sequence continues at coordinate 253,092 of CAUJNA010003572.1, forward strand.
CGATGACAATCATCACTATGCATCCGCAGCATCGCCAGCAGTCATGATGAAAATCGTCACTTTGCATCATGTCAAGTCGGGTCATGATGATGATGCTTATGATAATCATCACTACGCATCCTCAGCATACCGCGACAACGTCCTGGTGATAATCATCACTATGCATCCCCAGCATCAGCAGCAGTTCTCGTGACATATCAGCACACTCGACACGTACGACAATGATGATCCTGATGATGCAAATTAGCACCCGTGACAACATCCTGCTGATAATCATCACTATGCATCCCCCAGCATCAGCAGCAGTTATCATGACAATCATGACTACGCATCCTTTGCATTCCCAGTCGGATCTGACGGCACACTTGAAACGTCCATGAAGCAGAAGAATGATGATGATCCGGATGCTGCGAACCATCAACCAGCATCAGTGGTGATGTATACATGATCACTAAGACAAGGACGAAGACAAACCCTTCCCATGCGCCCCCTTTTTGGAGAAAGGGGTCGGCGGATTTGTCGTTTTGTGTTACAATTGTACAATTGAGAGGTAGCAAGTCAAGAGGGTCCGATTGTGAGGCGACGCAGAGTTCCTAGCGCTCTTCTGACGATTCTGTACCTTCTTGTAAAGCAAAGAGTGTGGGCCAGTATTGATGGGTTTGTGGTGTTTGGAGTTTGGAGGGTGCCTATTTGAGGTTTAGGGGGAAGCCAAAAGGAAAGCCACAAGTTGTTGAATCCCAGCGCCATGTATGCGTTTCAAGGCAGGTGTTTGGAGCAACTGCCAAATCAAGCAAAGTCCCTGAGCTCTGGCGGTGCCGCGTTTTCCGTTTTTGGAAAGGGGTTCCCATGCCTCCATTGTGTCCCATGGTCACAGCTGTGCCCTGGCTTCCCTTGGAGAGCATCTTGGCTGATGGAGCAAGCCGTTGCGGCCATCTCTGTTTGCGATCCCATGAAATCCGACCTCAGTCTCATTGAGGCTCTGGATGCTTTTTCAGTGGAAACGGGAAGGGAGCCCCGCACACCATGGATCAGGTGTGATTGAGTTTCCGGCCATTGATCGGCGCCGCCTTTTGGCCGCTTGGATGTTCACTTAGCCATGGGGAACTGACCCCAGTTACCCATGGCTTGGTTGAGCTATGCCTCTCAAAATGATCAACTTAGTCAGTTTAAACCCAAAGGAAAGAACACAGATCATCTCCAGTTTGGTCCATTTGTGGGGCGGTTGGCTTGTATGAAGGCGGCACCTTGGAACCCGGCCACTTAGAACAGGTTTCCTTCCAGAATAGGGGGGGTTGTCCAGAATTTCCGAATGGAACCGACCAGTCACCCCCCAAAACGGACGCCAAAGAAACGCCGTCAGCTTTTTTTGTCTTCTTCTTTTTGCGAGGCCTGTGATGTGGCAGACGAGGAGCAGGTTGCCGCACTGCCGGGGTCTGAGTCGGCTGTTCGGCTGCGCCAGGCCAAGTTCGTTGCAGCGGTAAGAGTTCGGTAAGCCACTGAAATACTGTGGATGGTTGCGAAATCCATTTCGCACCACTGCTCAGAAACCTGAGAATGAGGATTTCCTTGTAAATACCAACAAACAATGGATTCCTATGGATCCAGAGTGGTGCAGATTTTCGTCCATCCACAGTTCCCCGTTCAGTGGAGTGGGATTCACCTTTGGGGCTACCCCGGTGAATTTGGGATTGACCTTGTTAGGGGGTGAGAAGTCCCAATAGGCTGGCCAAAGACACGAACTTGGCGAATGGAACATCCAAGGAACGGGGCTTTCTGATGCAACGGGATTCGAGACGACATTCAAAGCCGGGTCGCAAAAAGGGGGTCCTGTGTGCCAAGATTAGCGACGCCTCTTCTTTTAACTGTGTATGGGCAAGATGCCAACATGAAATCAATCGTATATATCTATATATTGTTTATTATGTTCTTGTTTGTTCCTTGGGGGGGTGGTTTTGGCATGTGCCTATTTGATATTTGTGTTTTTTTTGGGTGTGTGTTTCACTTCAGAACCGCACAAACATGGTACAACCTTCAAGCAATCGGAGCGACGGTTGAGCTGTCGGCCTCAGGCTGCGAAAGCTTCGTGCGCCAACCGCGCAGCAAGCGCAGCGCAGACAGCACTGCAATGTCTGGGTTATGCAAAATGGAATCGGGGGGAAGGGGGTGATGCCGGGTGACCCTTTGTCCCTTTTGTAATTTCATGGTCCTTTGTAGGGCGACCAGAACATGAAAGGTAAAGCCTTTGTTGGTGCGTGTGTGTGTGTGCCGATATGTTCCTGTGGCGCACTCAGTTTATCGGGGCTTGAGTCATTCGCTGCTCAAATTCACAAGCATCCCAGAAGCTTTTACAAGCGATTTGCTTCCTGTGATGCGAAGGAATCCGCGCTTCAGGATCGCACTCGGCAAAAGAAAAGACCACGCAGGTAGAGTGTGATTGATAAGCTCGGATGGTTTTCCTACGTGTTGGTCAGGTACCTTGGGACCTTTGCGCTGGGTGGTGCATGCAGCCAAGCGCTCGGATCGATTCAACCGCGAGTCCAGGACACCTCAGCGAGCTTTGGGGAAGGGGCACTGGAGTTGCTCATGAGCAAGTCAGCCAGGAAATTCGACTTGGATGATCAGAAGAAACCACACGTCGGATGTGTTTAGTTTAGGCTGTGTGGCCTTCAAGTCGGGCAGGATGTGAATTTGCGGTTCTTCCATAACTCATGACTCAGGTTTCCAAGGATCCCATGGCTCGATGTCGTCTGAGGCGGGCATCGCACTTCATGATGACCCAGCGAGGATGAAGGAGCGGAGTTTGATGGTATCCTGAAATCGGAGTGCCTGACAAGTGATCGATTTTGGTGTGGTTGCCTTCACTCCCAAGAATTGATAGCGGTCTGATTGAACTTCAAGCTGGGCATTTCCTCTTTGGTCCAATTTCGCTTTGCGTTGATGGGCTCACGCTGCTTACCCAAATGCCTGTCAAACAAGTTGGACCCCACAATGGCAAGGCCTGGGACATTGATTTAACAAAGCAGAATGGTCCAGTGACTTCAGGGAATCTACAGGACACCCATTTTGGGGGATTCCAGAAACCCGCAGCGCATTTGGGTGGGTTGCATCGTCGCCGCTCGGCTCTTGGGCTCAAGAGCCATGAGTCGAGTGGTTCCACTTCTGGTGGTGGCAGCAGCATCCATTTGGCCCAACGAGCCCCCGGAAGACATCCCCTTCGAGCGCAGCTCCTTGTTTACGGAGGCACGCGGAACGTGGAGGTTCAATCCACCCATGGTCAAAACAAGTGCCTCTGTGATGGACATGGGAAAATGTGCAAGTTGTGTGTCCTCTATGTTGTTTGTGGGAAAGATTTGTTAGTGAGTCCCCGCTACGTGTCTCCAAACGTGAACATAGACTACTAGAGAAGATGATGGAACTGTTTGTCCCTTTGTGAAGCTTGGTCACAATTCCATTGAGACCTGCGTGACTGTATGTCCACCGCAAACCAGGGAAACTCTCTTGTTTGTCATGTCCATAGGAGCAACGGTGTATCTCGACTGTGGCTGACGGCTTATGTAGTTTGAGCGAGGCTCGTCTCATGCATATTCCATTTGAGTCAAACATGCAAGCAAATGTCCGGCTGGATAACTAGGCGTACAGAGCTTTTGGGGTGGCGATTTCTTCTTGGTAGCCTCCAAAAATGCCCTTCAAAGACGGCGCCGTGAGTTTTCGTGTTTGCGGCAAGGTGGAATTCACTGGTCGATTTGCTGCTTATGAGGGCGCTGACACCTGGTACCCCAGCTGGGGCAGTGATGGGAATCTGGGTGTGAAATGGCCAGTTGTATTGCATGGATGCAAATCATGTATACATATGAATTCACTGCGTAGTCAATCACTTGTTCATGTGTTTCTTTTTAAATGCTCATACTGGTTTGTAAAGATAACAATTTGCATCAGGATTAGTTTGCGAGGTTGCAGTTTGTTCAGTTTCAACAAGGGGTGGGTATGGTTTGTCCGATTTGTCCAGACCCTGTGTGGGTAGTTTGATTGCCGATTTGTTCAGACCTTGTGTGGGGCTGCTTACCCAAGACTTTAGCAGCTAAGGAACCATAGGGAGACAATTGCCCATGGTTGCCCCTGATGCGCTTTTGTTTCTCCTAGGGACCCCTTGCGTGAACACCACTGTGTATGCAACCTATTGCGGGGGCCATTGAAGCTTCATCCTCAAAATTACCATCACAATTTGTTCTGTCAATGTCAATGGCAGTTTAGAGGGAAGCCACCCCTAAAAAGTAATTTTGCGCATCGACATGTTCACTTTAAGCGACCCAGTTCCAGCTTTGACATCAGACACGTTCACTTTTATGCACTGTTTCTTTTCAGTTTAAAGGGAACCCCCGCCAAACCAATCAGCAACAACACAAGCACAGTTTTGCACACAAAAAAAAACACAAACAGTAGTTTTGAGAGTTCAGAATGAAGCGGACACGGAGCGGCGCCCAGGAACTTGTACTCCCCCTGGACGGATGGTCGAGTGGGCCACCAGCAAGCCGCCAGCTCTTGCGCCAGTGCAACCTGTCGCTCCACGGCCGGCTTCGCCGTGATAGTCGGGGACGACCCGCTGAATTTGAGCATATCACAGGCGAGCCATGCCCCATAGAGCATTTGCAGGGTGGGAAGAGGGGGGGGATGGTGAAATTCAGAGGAAATCATTATTGAACTTTTGACTTGAGGAAATCCAGTGTCCCCTGATAGAAATCCAGGTCCCTCCCCAGACTTTTTGACATTGGTCTGGGATTTTGTCACATCTAAAGGTTTCGAACTGTGGGCCAGGGGTAGAGAACCCTTTTGTTTTGTTTCTTCAAAATCAGATTCGAAAGCAAAGGGACACCGACTAGTTTGAAGCTTTCGCTTGAGAGGAGCAGCCCGCATGAGAGTTTTGCAGACTGGACCCCTTTTCGTGTTTGAATTTGAAGAGAAGCTAAAGGAATGGACACCATCTTAGGGATCTTATTTTGAGGAAGTACTCCTGCAAATCGCTGGCATGTGTTTGGCTGTTTACTGTTCAAGAGAACAGGGAGGCACCAGGAGCAAAGTTCACCAAACACAGACAATCAAATGTCCCAGGTCTATTTCGGGAAAACCTGGATTTGCACAAGGGCATCATATCAGGGTTTCTTCAACGAAGGGAAGCCAAAAGGATAAGAACCTGCATCTTCCCTAGTGTGGCTTTTTTTGCCCCTTAGAAAAGAAACAGGTTCTTTCTTGGAGGGGCGGTTTTTCAGGCCAGGGGCGGAAATTGCACTTTGCCCGCTCTGGCAGCATTTGGGCACAGAAAGCGTGCCTCTGAGTGTGGCATAAACCGACCTGGGCACATCCCGCATTTCAGGCGCGCCCTCCCGCGCCAATCGCATCAGTTGAGGTGCAAAACAGGCATGCGCCTCGCCTGCGATGCGACCTGGAGCCGCTTTTCTCGAATGTTCTTTTTGGCCCGCAGAAAATGGACTTTTGGAATTGCAGCCATGACGTGGTGAACATAACGAAGGCTGAAGGCTCAACCGGGAATATTGAAGGATCTTTGTGTTGGTTGCCTTTCTGGGAGACCTCCCAACGGTTGCTTTTTTGGGCATGTGACTTCAAAGGACTGCGCAGGGCAGGCAAGGTTCACTCATGCCCCAAAAACGGTTTGGCCCACTGCTTTGTATGCGGCGGCCGTGCCCTCAACAACGAGCAGATCAGGGAAATTGCAACAAACCATCGAAAGCAAGAGCTGATCAAATCGCTGCACCTTTGCTTAAACGGCAGTGGTGCTTGAAACAGCAAGGGCCTCAATTTCTGATTTTCGAAACGCCTTGCGGCCAAAGCCTTCAATGCTGTTAGCTAGGGTTGAGTTCGCAATGCTCACCTTGGATCCGAGACCAGGCCCAAGCTCGAACCGATTGCTTCGGAGCCTTTTTCCGCGCTAGGCAAATCTGAAGCTGGCCTGCTGCCACCTGCAGCAGGGATTGCTCTGACCCGGTCATGGACAGTAGAAAACGCACCGCTGCTGTGGCTTTGGCGCTCGTGCGAAAGTTTGACATTCCTCGGCATGAACCCCCGAGCTGACTAACATGGATCGATCCAATGTGACTACAAGAACCCCTGGATTTACGGAATGCCGCAAAGCCATTATACATTTTCCACAAGTTACGTGCTTGTACACGTCTGTCTGCCATGGAACCCAAAAGGCAATCAAGACAGCCAAAAGGAGTTCCTCTAAGAGTGTTTGGGGTCCGTGTTTCCCCTCTTTAGGTCGGGTTAGTTCAACACAAATGTTAATCAGATAGGTTCGATTCGACTTTCTTGTTTCATTTCATGAAACCTTGCCATGTGCATACGCGAGTTTCATACAACCCTGAAATGTGCGCAGCGCAATTCATGAAATTTGCAACTCTGTGACATGTCTTCGGTCTCAAGAGTTCGAGGTATTCAAGGTGGTACCCGGGCTGCCCTCGACAAGGGTCGGCGAGGAAAAGGTCATCGACAAAAGCGGCTCCATCTGTTCTTGAGCCCTGGCCCCGGAAGACCCGGCCGGCCAAAACCGCCCCGGGACCGGCAAAAACCGCCCCGAGACTGGCCAAAACCGCCCCGGGACTGTGAAACTGTCTTGACTGTGAAAGAGCGTTTCATCAATTGAGGGCACATGCTGCTTTATGAACCCTGCCACTTCATGAGTCCACAGTTCAAGAGTCGATCCACGGACCAAGTTTCATGAGTTTTTGCGGATTGGATTCATGAAATGACGCTTTCCAGGCCGGAATTGTCAACATCTCCGGGCGGTTTTGGCCGGTCCCGGGGCGGTTTTTGCCGGTCCCGGGGCGGTTTTGGCCGGCCGGGTCTTCCGGGGCCAGGGCTCAAGAAAAGATGGAGCCGCGTTTGTCGATGACCTTTGCCTCGCCGACTCTTGTCGAGGGCAGCCCGGTTACCACCTTGAACACCTCGAACTAGAAGACCGAAGAAGTGTCGCAGAGTTGCAAAATTTCATGAAATGCGCTGCGCACATTTCAGGGTTGTATGAAACTTGCGTATGCACATGGCAAGGTTTCATGAAATGAAACAAGAAAGTCGAATCGAACCTAGCTGATTAACATTTGTGTTGAACTAACCCGACCTAAAGAGGGGAAACACGGACCCCAAACACTCTTAGAGGAACTCCTTTTGGCTGTCTTGATTGCCTTTTGGGTTCCATGGCAGACAGACGTGTACAAGCACGTAACTTGTGGAAAATGTATAATGGCTTTGCGGCATTCCGTAAATCCAGGGGTTCTTGTAGTCACATTGGATCGATCCATGTTAGTCAGCTCGGGGGTTCATGCCGAGGAATGTCAAACTTTCGCACGAGCGCCAAAGCCACAGCAGCGGTGCGTTTTCTACTGTCCATGACCGGGTCAGAGCAATCGCTGCTGCAGGTGGCAGCAGGCCAGCTTCAGATTTTGCCTAGCGCGGCAAAAGGCGCCGAAGCAATCGGTTCGAGCTTGGGCCTGGTCTCGGATCCAAGGTGAGCATTGCTAACTCAACCCTAGCTAACAGCATTGAAGGCTTGGCCGCAAGGCGTTTCGATAATCAGCTGTTACAAGCACCACTGCCGCTTAAGCAAAGGTGCAGCGATTTGATCGGCTCTTGCTTTCGATGGTTTGTTGCAATTTCCCTGATCTGCTCGTTGTTGAGGGCACGGCCGCCGCATACAAAGCAGTGGGCCAAACCGTTTTTGGGCATGAGTGAACCTTGCCTGCCCTGCGCAGTCCTTTGAAGTCACATGCCCAAAAAAGCAACCGTTGGGAGGTCTCCCAGAAGGGCAACCAACACAAAGATCCTTCAATATTCCCGGTTGAGCCTTCAGCCTTCGCTATGTTCACCACGTTATGGCTGCAATTCCAAAAGTCCATTTTCTGCGGGCCAAAAAGAACATTCGAGAAAAGCGGCTCCAGGTCGCATCGCAGGCGAGGCGCATGCCTGTTTTGCACCTCAACTGATGCGATTGGCGCGGGAGGGCGCGCCTGAAATGCGGGATGTGCCCAGGTCGGTTTATGCCACACTCAGAGGCACGCTTTCTGTGCCCAAATGCTGCCAGAGCGGGCAAAGTGCAATTTCCGCCCCTGGCCTGAAAAACCGCCCCTACAAGAAAGAACCTGTTTTTTCCTAAGGGCAAAACAGCACACTGGTGAAGACGCAGGTAATGACCTTTGAAATCTTTACAGGGGGACTCTGTTGTTTAAATATGGTTCGTGTTGGGCTCAACTTAGCTCATTTGTAACCATGATGTCCGCTGTGCGCGGCTGCATAAGAGAGCTCGACGGGTCGGAGCCGAACGCAAGGGGCAGTTTTGTTGGTCCGGGGTTGTTTTCTATTTTGGGGTCAAAAACTTTGACACCTAAGCCCCGGGGCGAAAATTCGGCGCCCCCGGAAGATCTAGGAACCATTCCAGCCATTTGACCGCAGGCGGGGACCTACGAATCTTCCCCATGGCCATACCATGGGCGGTACCCCAGTGCCAACTTACACCTCAACGGGGTGTGGTTTTATGGCACCTACGCCCTGGACAATGAGAACCTTCACTGAGGCGAGTCGTTACTCAGTTTTGCCGCTTTCAAGTTTGATGCCTTCATTTGGGTTATGTTTTTGCGTCCTTTTCACGTCTGCTTCCATGTGCGGTCTTTTTTTTTTGCTAGGTGCCTTAAAGCAAATAGCAAATCCTTTTGGGAGTTGGTTCTCCTCAAGCCACCAGGAGGGTACTCTTCAGGATATCACTTTGATAGACCGAGTTTAAAGTGTTTGGTCTTTTTTGGTCCTGTTCATTTGCGGTAAGGAAAACAAGATATAAACTAAGCTCAGGTGCTATCTTCCAGAAGGAAACTCTGAAATCTGGAACCCTCCCTGACAGCTGCCCCAACCTAGCTGGGCAGAGCCCCCATAGCTTTCAGCTGGGGCAAAAGCAACTAATATTCACAACACATGTCATATTTTCCGCTGGGGTCACCGAGTGCACCGTACCCTCGGCACCAAGGAACCATCAACCAGGGCAGCCATTGCGATCATCCGCGAGGTGAAGGCTTGAAAAAAACACCATGAGCGACGCTGGTTGGGCACATGCAAAGAGCGCGGCAACGCGTCTTTCGGGACCTGTTTCAGATTTGTTCGGAAACCAAAAGGAACAGCCGAGGACATGCACCTGCGAAATGGGTTGGATTTCTTTGGGTTTTCCCTCACAGGCGCATGGGCTTCAAAGAGAGGCCACGCACTGCTTGGCTTTCTCAAGTGGGGAATAGGAGAACGTATTCCGCGCCAACCGGGAATTGTCAGTGCTGGGCAATTACAGCATACCGGGGGGGGTGTTTGGAGGGAACAGCTTTTGGATCGTGTTGAGTGGAAACAACAAACGAATCCCACATGTAATGAAATACCCATATTCCACCCGACAGGCAGGCTTGCCTTTCTTCAAATGCTTAGGCGCAGCGAGATTCGGGTTGCCCCTTCTTGACAGGCAGCCAGCGTGCGCAACTGAGTTCGACCACTCAAGCAACCAACACCAAGATAGATCAAGGTTAGTAGTGGACTGTTTTAGATGTGGCAAGAAGCTTTTTGGTTCTGTCCCTGGTTTGGGATCAACTCCTAATCTGGGTTTTGACTCTCCTCGCATCAGCGTTGGGCGATTCGACCCGCTGTTTCAACACGTTCAGTGACACGCATTGCTTAAACCGCGAATCCTTTTGTTTCTCCTTCGGGAGTAACAAGGTCTGGTGATTTCCCCTGATTTGTTGGGATCAAAAAATAGGGGCAGCAACCCCCCCCAAAAAAAAACACACACACACACACACACACGTGGGTGTCCTGGTGATTCCCTTTACACCACCCCCCAAAAGCGGGTACTCGACTCCACATGTTGCAACAGAAGTCCCCCAGGTCTGAGTCCAGATCTGCGGGCTACTGCGGGAACTGGTGCATTCAGGGGCCTTTCATCGGCTTCCGCTGGAGCAAGGACCAAATTCGGGCTTTGTCGTAAAAACATAGGCGGACCCCCAAAAATATTCCCTTTGGTGAAGAATATGTCTTTCATTTTCTCCTGTTGGTTTTCAAGGGAGCCTATCACTACTAGAATTATTTTAGTTTTTCCAGGGGACTTGAGCAAATGGAGGAAATGGATTTCGGTTTCCCTTGATGTTCCCTGTAAAACCAAACAAAGGCGGGTTCCCCTGCAAAAGGAGACAACCCAGTTGTTGATTCAGAACCTTGTGGTTGCTGAAGAAACGGGCAACCCGATAGGAACCCCAGCCCCTCGATCAGGATTCCCTATTTGATTCGACGCACAAAAAACGGAGCTGAGACCAAGGCTTAGGTTTACCCCTTTGAGTTGTGGAAAATCGGGCTGAAAGCATAGGGGTCAACAAACCGTTGGCCAACGACATGGTTCCCTCAAAAAGCAAGTCCTTTATGTTAGTTTGATCAGAAAAAATGGGTTCCACTGGTTATCAGAATAGCCTTATGCTATATATTCCATTTACCAGGGCCATCTATGTTACCAAAACGACACCTACGGCTCAAAGGGTTGCGACTCACGGGCGCCCAATGCGAATTGACCTGTTCGCTTTTTAGTTTCCTGATTTGGTCCATATTCCGTCAAGGCTCCTGTAAGGGGTTCCAGGGGGGTTTTGTGGTGATCCTTTTTTTTTTCTCTCCTGGGTCCAAACCTGGCAATTGAGTTTTCAATTTGTACCTTTCAGTTTCCCTGACTTGGTCCATGTTCAACCAGGGCTCCAAAGGATTACTTGTTTGTTCAGAGTCCTTTGGGTGTTTTTTCCGTTGCATGCATCAGGACAACGGGAAGACTTGGCACGAGCCAAGGCCCGGGCCGCTGAAAGGGTATGGGGACACCATCTTTGGCGAAGCCGCTCAGGCCCCGAGCGGGTCCCGAAGGGGCAGAGACGAAGGTGTGGGAAAAGGGGGGGGGTCTGGTCCAAATATGGGTTTGTCTCAAGATAGACCCCCCAAAATCAAAATGGCGCTTGTCCTCAACATGTGCGTCTCTTTTTTTTCAGGGTGCCCTTCTTTAGAGGCAAATCACAAGAACACTAGCTTACGGTTGGGAATGTCTCTTCGCGTAGACTGTGCGCCAGAATCCGAGCATGAGCTTTTCTTCACCCAGATGTCCTTTTTATACATATATATATATATACAGATATATAGAGCGACTTGGCACTGTTGCACTGGGAAGTGTTCTGTTGAATGGAAGCCACATGAAAGCCGCCAATGTTGGTGCTGTTGTTGACTTAGGTCGGGGCTCGGACAGCGGGGTCTGCGGAGCCGGTTTTTCCAGGGGTTGATTCCGATTCCATTCTTTTCAGCCATCGTTCTTTTCAAAAACCGATGGCCATGTCCCCAGGGTTTTTGGTTTTCTTGAAAGATCCGAATCCCTGGAAAGAATGGAAATGGAAGTTACCCGTAGATCGTTTGGAGTCGGTACCCCTTCTTTGGGGTTTGGTGTAAAGGGAAACCAAAGAGAAACCAGCTTCTTCTTTTTGTTTTGGGGGGGTCCCCTAATTTAAGGCGTAGAGATTTGTGCCCCGAGGACAACCAGACCAAGGTCAAGTTCGGAGCCCCCCACGTGGTGGATCTGGGGCAGGCGCTCAGGCACCGGCCGGCGGGGGATGTGGAGCAGCTGATGCATCTTGGCCAAAGCTGGTTGGCAGAAGTTGTGATTTGCATCTCAGCCTTTTGTCATTTTTGTTGGCGTCTTTTGACATGTTTTTGACCTTTTCACAACTTTTGACCTTTTGACATGTGTTTACCTGTTGACATGTTTTGACCTTTTCACATCTTTTGGCATTTTTCAACATTTGTTGGCCTTTTGACTTTTTTTTGACCCTTTGACATCTTTTGACCTTTCGACATTTTTTGACCTTTTCACATTTTTTGACCTGTTCACATCGTTTGGCATTTTTCAACATTTGTTTGACCTTTTGACATGTGTTTACCCTTTGACATCTTTTGACCTTTTGACCTTTTGACCTTTTGACATTTCTTGACCTTTTGACATTTTTAGGCATTTTTCAACATCTGTTGACATTTTGACAGGTTTTGACCTTCTCACATCTGTTGGCAACTTTTCAACATTTGTTGACCATTTGACATGTTTTGACCGTTTGATATGGTTTGACCTGTTCAAATATTTTGGCATTTTTCAACATCTGTTGACCTTTTGACATGTTTTGACCCTTTGACGTCTTTTGGCATTTTTCAACATCTGTTGACCTTTCGACTTGTTTTGACCTTTTCACATCTTTTGACCCTTTTGGTTTTCCAATTTTGTCAACCATGTTGATTCATGACCCAGTTCAAATTTTGGCCTCAAAAGAAAAGGTGATTACCGTTCATGTCCAAGTCCTGGCAAGTGACGGATGGTATTAGTTTTTCGATGGGCAGACTGGGCTGTAAGACAATTATAGTCTTTCCCCGTGCATTTGGCCTTGTACCGTTTGTGGCGGAACCAAGGAATGGATTTCTTGGGTGTTCGATTCTTTAAGCTAGTGAGCGGTTAGCCTTTTGATAATCACGGCGGACTTATTTCAGTGAGTAATGACCGAGGGGTTTCTGTTATAACTTACTAACTTGGCCGGCCGAACACCCAAGTAGGATATGCCCTTTGTCCGCGGTTAGAAACTGAAACCTCCCCTAAAATGACGCAGGTCAGGCGCGAAGTTGGGCTTTCACACCAGCACGACCCTGGGACCATGGGATTTGTGAGGAACCTTATCGCTGGGCCAACTTGAATCAACTTTTGTCCGAGGCAGGGAACAAGTTGAGCTATTCCCCAGATTAACTCACTATTTTGCCCCGAAAGTTAATTTCGGTTTCCTTCATCCATTCCAAGCAGCACAACACAACATCCGTCTGAGCGCCATTCTCTTGTTGCGAAACAAGGGTATGCGGAAAGCAACAGGTGAACTATGTTTTCAGCGGGTCTTTCTCAAGGGCCAAGTGTCTGGATGCTTTTTGCTGCGCAGAGCCACAGCAACCAGATTCGGGTGCTCATGGATGAATGATTTGGATTGGTAGCTTGGGGTTTGAACCCCTGGTTCTTGAGCCTCAACGGGAAACCACCCCTTAGCTACGAAAAGCTGAGTCTGAGCAAGCAGATGACTTCCCCAGAATTAGCTCCTTTTTTTTTGCATTTTTGGGGCCCCCTTTGTTTTCCACTAACCAGGCAAAACAACACATATTATCTCTTGCTGGGGTCCTAACTCCAGCCTAGATGAAGTGGCGAAGCACTGCAGCCATGACTCGCTGGTCCCAAGGTACGTGGTAGGGCACGGCGCCTCCTCCCCGTACTCACCCACTTCATGGATGCAAGGCTCCGAGGCGATCGGGTTGGGTTTGCCTGTCGAGACGCGTTTGGACAATCAGTCTTTCAAGCAACCTGCTTCCTTGCCGGCAATCACCCCTTCTCAAGAAGTTATCCTGCTTTTTGCAGGCTAGTGGGGAAAATAGAACATGCTTTCCAAAAAGCTAAAGGTTAATGATGATAATAGCACTCAAGCTTTCGCATCCTTTGGGTTCCCTGGGGTTGACCATTCCGAACCTTCCAAGGTCTACATGGCTCGCGTACGCCCGGAGATCGGCAGGGTCAACGACAAGGACGCCTGGGAGTTCTTCGGGGATGGCATCTCGGCTTGCTTTGTGCCTGGGCTAGGTCCCCCAGTAGTGCCCTTTTACGTCCAAACCTCAACTCAATTCTGACCACGTGAGGGATACAGTAAGCCAAAACCGCATGCCTTGTGCTCACCAAGACGTCGGCCCCAAAGGCTGAACCAAGAACCAGCCTTGGCCATTGGCCAAAATAAAACACACCAAAACAGGTTCCTTTTGGGATAAACTTGGGTGCGCCCCGGTGCGCCCCCCAAAAAAACGACACCCTCTTTTTCTGGGTGGCTTCCCTTGAAAGGAACCGCCCAAGTTTGCCCATGATTTGGAGTTTCAAGTAGAAGCAAAGCCGAGAGCCGGTGCAGTGAGACTGCTCCACTCCAAAGCTTCGGAGCCTAAAGGGGGCAGGAGGCCGAAACCAAAGCTTTCAGCTGGTCGGGAAAAAGGAGAAAAGTATAACTGCGCCCACTTGGATGGTCGACTCGCCAAGTTGGTATACATGTGGCCAGCCACTTGGGATTGCTCAGCCCCTAACCATGGCTAATCCCATTGAACGGGGGACGTATGAAGGGACTATGATCGAACGGTTTCCGTGATAACTTACTAACTCGGTTAGCCGCACATTCAAGTAGGATACGCCCTCTCTCCTTTGGTTAGGGAAACCAAATGACAACCCACTCAGAAAGCTGGTTGCAAAAACCAGAAAAGTAACAAATGGCACCCCCTACTTGGATTTCCTCACTTCCCGAGTAAATAGGCAAACCAAAGTCCAAACATGTATTTCTTGCCACTAGAATGGTCTTCCAAAACGACTTGAAGTCCATGAACTCAGGGAGTGAGTTTCCCACTGGAGCCCCACAAGGTCCTCCAGTAGATGGGGCTAGAATAAGGGTACCCTTTCTTATTTTGCTGGTCCATTTTAGTAGGGGAACCCCCCCCCCAAAAAAAAGGCGCCCAAACAGCAAAGATGAAAGCTGATGGGAAACCGACCCAGGCAAATGGCATCAAGGGGACGTGCACTTGGCTAAGCCGATCATCAAGTGGGGCAACAGGACTGGGGTGGTCACAATGACATACATCGCAGCGGTGCAGCGCTACTTTGTGTGCATCTCCACTCCCACATATAGCCCCTTCACCACGAAGCAGTTTGACACCTACTTCCTTGAGAGCCCCAATATTACGGGCCCTTTCCGCTACATCAGCTACCTGAGGGAATTTGGGCCGGAGGCGTACTTTGTAAACATCCCCAGCAAGTTTGTGGGCGAGCTCGATCAAGACGGCTCCCTGCGGCTTTTCCTCAGCTACTCTGCCAACTTTGCGTTGAAACCCAGCGCTCCCAAGCCGGCGGGCAGCGGGTATCATTGGACGCTGCAGGAGGTCAAGTTGAGAAGGCCGAAAGAAGCCCTCGTCGTCTAAAGACCCGGCCTCATACCGTCACTCCGCGGCGGGTAAAAGCGGCTGAGTTCGTCACTCCTGCGCGTTGGAGTTCAATGATGTAGATTTAGAATTGGCCTAAGATTAAGGGAAAAGTCACAAGGACCGGTCCTGAAACACGTCCGGAAACCCAGGGACCACTTATAAGATTTTCTACGACCACAAACAAGGATTAACGGAAAAGTCAGAAATATGGCAGCTAGTCCGTTAATTGCCGCTTGGGCCGGCTTGCGCCCAAGTCACTTCGAGTTGGCCCGGGAGCAGTCGCCTGTCCCGGGTCGCCCCGAAACTGGCCCTCCCGAAACTGCCCCGGCGACAGTGGCCCTAGTGGCCCTGGACCGGTCGCCGGCAGTAGATCCAGGGATCCTCTACTACCACAAGGATTAGCGGAAAAGTCCGTCAATGACCGCACGGGCCGGCTCGCGCCCAAGTCACGTTGAGCTGGTCCTAGAAACAAGGCCGTCGGCGCCCCTCAATGGGACTTGGGACCCTGTCCGGTCCTGAAACACGGGTGCCAGTCCGGAAACAGCGACACTGAAAAAACAGGTGTCTGGAGCTGTTTGAGGTGGCACCGGGTTTCTGCAGCGGTTTGAAGTGGGATCCGATACCAGCGGCTGGGACCGGACCAGTCCTGAAAGCGGTCCTGGCCGGGACCAGTCCCAGGACCAGTCCCAGGACCGGTCCCCTGACTGCAAGTAATCCGAAGCGGCCCCAGTACCAGTCCCAGGACCGGTCCCAGGACTGGTCCCAGGACTGGTCCCAGGACCGGTCCTGGGACCGGTCCCGGGACCGGTCCCGGGACCGGTCCTGTTAATCCACTTTTTGTACTTTCGGGCGTGCCCCCCAGGGACCATCATTGATTCCAATCACTTCCAGTTGCATCCCACGCCGGTCCCCTCTGCAGGAGGCTGGGACGGGAGGCAGAGGGTCGGCGGATTTGAGTTTTAACCAGTGGCCTCCATCAATCTCAACGGACTCCGATCGGCTCATATGCCTTTTTTTGCTCTCAATCTGAACACCTGGCAGCCATGGTTCAGCCGAGCGCGGCGATGGTCGCGGATTCGACGGATCGATCCGTGCACGCAGCTCACTGCATAGCAGATGCCATCATCGCTGTGCTGGAGCAGATCCAGGCAAGGTCTGTGTAAACTTGGGAGACCATCTGGCTGTGGGTAAAAAAATCAGTACCCGAAATGGAACCCCGGTAAATGAAAACATGGACTAAAACTTGTGGTCCCCTGTGGTCCCCTGGTGGTTTTTAACTTTGACCCATACCCATCTACATACTTGGGTATGTGTGAACATAGGGGCAAGCACCCCCGAATGGTGCTTTTCCATTTTTGAAGCCCAGGTGACAAGGGCACCGAGCCTCAAACAGCACCGCCAAGCCCAGTGGCCGCGTGGCGCCCTTTGTCTCTCTTTGTCTCTTCCAATTGTTCAAGAGGTTGTGACAATTTCTTTGGTTTGAAAGGGAAGCTACCACTCCTTTGGTTTCTGTGTTGCTTCCAGGGGACTTAAGCAACTCGGGTTTCGGGGATGGGTTGGTTTGGTGTACCCATGCGAATTGCACCGGAGGCCTCTCCTGACACTTCCTCGGTGAAGCGTCTGGGGCGTCTCATCGAGGACCAAGCAGACCCGAATATTCGGGCTCCGGCGGCTTAGAGCTGGCGGAAGTACTTCTTGCTTTGCCTCACTCCCCGAGTTCATGGACTTTCTATGTGTGGGAAGACCATTTTAATGGTAAACAAACAATTCAGACTTGTTTTGCCCATCAACTCAGGAAGTGAGTAAGTGAGTTACTTTGGTCTTCGACCAAGTTAGTAAGTTGTTGGAAACCTTGCGTCACAACCCACTTACAAGTCCGCCGTGAACGTGGGATATACTTTGCTATTGGGGTGTTATATGCCACAAGGCGAACCATGACGAACCTCCAGACGGGCTTGACCAAACTGAATCTGAAAACATGATTTGCTGACTCCAGATTGGGCAGGGGTTGGTGAGTTTAACCATGGTAAGGGGTTGCAACTGTGTCTACTGGCAAAAGTCACTGTCCTAGCTTCAAGCTGTGCGAGAAGCGCAACACAGGCGGTTTAAAGATGTAGTAGACACATGTTGTTCAAGCAACGAGCATGGGTACATCTTGTTTCAGCTAGGTTTCTCAACCGGGCTTCCGTTTCTTCGGCTTGAAACATGTTCTTCTTTCTTCGTTTTGCCCAATGAAGATGCAGACAAACATTCAGTATGTCTTCTTCAGCCTGGTTTTTCAACCCCCAAACTTTGGAAATTTGAATTCCTTCTAGGGGGGAAGCGGGAAACCCTTCCAAACCTCGAAGCCACCGGGCTCCAAACCTCCGATTAGAGGGAACACTTTGGCCCTTCTAAATATTTTGTCGTTATTTTCAGTTGTGCTAAGTCATTTTGAATGTTTGGTGCTCTGTGTTTGATGGTTCTATTGGTGCTTGGTTGTTGGTTGTTGGTATTTGGTGGTGGCTGTGTTGTTTTGTGTTTGGTTGCTCTGGATGTTTGGTGATGACTGAGTTCTTTTGGTTGTTTTTGGTTTGGTGTTTTGTTTTGATTGGTTGTTGTTTGTTGGTTTTGGTATGTTTGGTTTTGGGGGGGGGGGGGTCACTTTTTATTGGTGCGGGACACCTGCTTGAACGTCACCCACCAAGAGGTGCCGAACCGATTCCACGGGAGTCCACTGGAGCTACCGAAGGCCCACAGAAAAACGTGAAGGACCAGGGGTGTAAAGAGCCACTCTGGTAGGGTAGGCCCTGAGCCCTAGTGAAGTTGTGGCAAAGAACGTTGGGAAGCTCAAGGGTGCAGTGAACCCTTTGGTTTTGGTGGGTGGCTCGTTTTGGGTTCTTGTTGGCTTGGGCCTTGTTTGTGGGTCTTGGTTCTTGTTTGTTGGTTTGTCGGGTTCTGTTTGGTTGTGAGTTTTTGTGGCGTTCTTGCTGGTTTGTTGGGTCCTTGGCCTTAGGCCGCTGGCCTCAGGACCAGCGCCGCGCTTTGGCGCTCTGCGGCTTCCACTCCTTCGCCGCCTTCGAGGCTGCGCTGGACGCGGCAAGCGGCGACCATGTGGCGGAGGCGGAATCGCCGGAATGGGCGGGAAGGCCAGTGCAGAGGTGTCAAACAGATGCAGACGACCCGAAAAAGGCGGTGCCCCAAACTGGAGGACCGAACCCCCCAAAACAAGAAGAGGTGAAACAAAAGAGAAGCATCTCCATACATCCTTGATCTTCGGACGATATCCATGGGTCTGCTTCCGTCGAAGGTCTCAGAGTTGCATTTTGGTCGTGCGGGATCGGGTCAGAAATAGATGTTTGTTCTGGCCAATGCGTGGTGCCTGACGAGTCTGTATCCCTTGTTTTCCCTTTCATCAACTAGAAATGGGTTTCATGTTTCCCTACAACTATGTTGATATTCCAAAACCACATTTCAAGGGATTTCGTTACATGAACATCTCCGGGAAATGACCCCCCAAACACCCTAAATCAGCTGTTGTCCTGTATTCCCTGTAGCCCAAGTTGTTTTTGGCAAAAGGGGATAGGTTCCATTTTCCCGCACCATGATGTAGATTTCCGAGCACCAAAAGTAGATGGGAACTCAGTGGCTTCAGCTTTTGCGGTATCTCACACCACCTGCTCCGATTCGGCCGAATCATTCCGTCTAGTCCCTTATCCCTTGATTTCTTAAGCTGGGGTAATAAGCTCAGGTGATATCCCCAACAGCATGCGGTGCTCGTTTTAGTGCTCGCGCCACCCCGCAGACCTCGTGGAACCCTGTCGGAACCCTCGTGGAACCTTATCTCCGGGCCGCCCCGGACCACCCCAGAGATTATCTGGGCTGAGACACCAAACCTTTCAGCTGTTGGGGAAAAAATGCCTTAATTCGAAGCCCACAACTACAAAACATGGCTTTAGTTAATAGATTCACTCAAAACTCTTCAGTCGTACTCCACCAAACCATCAACATCCAAAAGATCGATCCGGATGGATCCGAAGGCTCGGAAGCGGCTGCAGGGCGCTGAGGCCGCCTGGCGGGAACTTCTGGCCGCCAACGAGGCCGGAGGAACATTCACTCTGGCTCTAGCCCAGTCTCTTCAGGGATCCATGTCTGCCAAAAACGGGCCAAACCCCTGGAACATAGGTTGGTGTCTTAAAAAATACGATGGGTGGTGTCTAGAAGAAGAAGAAAAAGATGGGTGCAAAAAGCAGGCGAATCAAATAATAGAATTTTCTGGAGCTCATGGGGCTTTACTTTTGGTTGGAAGACCAGTTTAGTGGCAAGCATAAAGCTTGGACAAGTGAGCTCACCCGTTCAAAGCGGTTCCAAACCCCTAACCCCAAAAGAATCAAAGAAGAGGGTGGTTTTCCTGTTGGTTTCCTTTTTATTCATTTTTTGAAGACGAAGTACCCCCCCCTCCCCCACGAAAAAAAAGAAGAAAAAACAGACGGACCCGTAGATTTGCCTATTTTATTGCGAGTTTTCTGATTCGGGGGCGTAACGAGCGAAAGCCAAGGGAATGATCGGTTGAATTGGATCCAATTCTTATTTCAGGTTTTTGAAGTATCGTAAAATGTGCAGAAACATCATTAAATTTCAGCCCCTTAAAGGTGGAATTGGGAGAGGGGGCTGTGGAGATCTTTACGGGTCACGTCCCGTTTTCCAGAAGACTATAGAGCAATGGAATTGGGGGACAGCTGTTCAAGCATTTTTAAGCTTCGCACCGATTAAGATGGGCTTAGCAATCAGTACTTTTGTTAGGTGTCATCCATTTGTGGTGTTTGGCCGCTCATTTTGTCCATCCACAGTAGTGGCTACCCTCCCTCCAACAGACTTAGCACCTGTGGGAGGGTACCCGGAAGATGACTTTCCTCTTGGGGGGTACCCTGTGTCAGCTGCCATGTTAGCGGGAGGGTATATAATCTCAGTCAGAGGCGAATCGAAGGGATCTGACCGAATCTGGTGTTCCTGGAGGCAACCCCAGTTTATTTATTACTAGAGGGATGTATGCTGGGCGTAGTGGGGAATCAGACCGCTTTTGGAGGGGAACCCCCCCTATTACTCAACTTGGGCTGATTAATAATATCAGGTCAACCTTATGGTTTTCTTTGAGGAAATCCCCAAACCGGTGAGAATGCCACGGGATTGTGACAGCTCAGGAGATGTCTCATGTCAGCTTGGTAAGCTGTGCAAAGCATCGATGTGGTCCATATATGGGTGTGTAGGGTTGGTTTTGTTGAGGGTACCGTGTTTGCGGTGGTTTTCAACAGAAACCAAAAAGAAATCCCAGCATTTGTTTGGCCCCTCTATTTTGATCCCCATGTCAATCTACCAGTAAAACCGGGGACTGTCAGCTAGGTCCCTCCCTGAGGCGTCTTTCGGATCAATCTCTCGGCTGGCGGTGGGTGACCCTGCGCCCAAGTTAGAGCTGCTGGCATCCACAGGCGTGGTGGGAGGCTTGGGAATTCCTTGTGCTTGTCCAGCTTCAACTCCGAGAATCTGGACGCATTTTTCCAGCTGAAGTCCTGGCTGTTTTTCAGTGGATTCCTTTCGCTTTTCCGGCTCATGTTGGAGTGAATCAACACACAAGTGGCCCCCGGCTTCTACCAAAGTGGGTCAGCAGGCTGACCCGCAAGAAAGCCCCCACTTCTGGGGGCTCCCTTGTCGAGTGAGTCTCCTTCTTCCAGCCGGGACGCCTGAACGGGGCGGGAGGATCAGGACGTGTCAGGAGGTAACCTCAAACAATGACACGCCCATACCAGCTCTTGTATCATATCTCCGCATCCCAAGTGTTTTCGTATTTATGTCCAGGTTCGCCAAATATTGCGAGTTCGTGTGATTCTACACTTCAAGGTTCACCAAGTTGTGAAAAAAACACACGTCTCGAGCACTCACCAGATCTGAGAAACCGGTTCCAGCTTGCACCAAGCACAATCACGTGCGTGCGTGCGTGCGTGCGTGCGTGCGTGCGTGCGTGCGTGCGTGCGTGCGTGCGTGCGTGCGTGCGTGCGTGCGTGCGTGCGTGCGTGCGCGCGTGCGCGCGTGCGTGCGTGCGTGCGTGCGTGCGTGTGTGTGTGTGTGTGTCGCAGCCTGGAACCCATTTGTTAGAATCCATTTGTTAGAGCCCATTTTTGGGTCACCCCAAACAGGTCCCCAAAACCCTTTCGGGGCAAGCACTTTCCAGCGAGGGAATTTAGTCGCTGCACCTTCGGTGTGTGTGTGTGTGTTTGTTTTTGTTTGCTTGTTTGAACAAACTTATTCAAAACACGCTTGGTGTTGTCTGTATTTGGACATCTTCCTGTTCTTTTTGACATTTTCCAACCCACCAACCTTCTTCACTCCCTCAACACGTCCGCCCCGCGCGTCTTCTCTGCCTTTCTTGGCCCGATGAAAGGAAATCATTTAGTTGATGGAGCTTGACCACGTGCGAAGTGGCAAGCAAATTTGGGACTTGTTCTGGCCAACACACTCAGGAAGTGACAGAAATGTGGAAAGCGCTGGTTCAGCAAGTTCATGTACTTATGGACTGTCGGTGGCGTCACGGTGACTTAGGACAGAGGTTTTACTTGCACAATCGACGTAAATGAAGATTCACTGCGGCCCACTTGGATACCGCAAGATGTGCTGTTCCGGGTGTGGGTGTGTGCGTGCATTTGTTTTTGGGGGACCCCACAAAAATGGCTCCGGTGTTCCTTTTGGTTTCCCTTCAAAGCCGCAACAAAGATGTTCCGAGCCTCAAAAAGAGACAAGCCACCCCGCTGAACTCGCGGCATTCGCTTCAGGTCAGCGAATCTCCTTGCAGGAGATCTTGGCGAAAAGCCCTAGTGGAGTGCTGATGGTTTGGCTCCGGCACTTTGGCTGACTTCCCTGAGCCTTAGATTCAAGAGGCGAAGCGACCGGATCTCACCGAATCTGGTTGTCCTATCACCCCAAACAGGTGATCACCTTTGATTTCTGGGTCCAAACTGGGCAAGTGAGAACACCTGTCAGGAGATTGACCTACAACTTTGGCGGGATGTCTCGTGTTGAGGGCAGTTTGAGGTGCTCCCCTTTTGTTGCCAAGTCCTTTGGGTAACTGAGTAGGTGATCCTCTTTCTGTCCGAGATACTGACACTGACGTTCCCATGTTGAAGTGGGGCCAACAGGAAGCTGCCCATGTACCGATTCGCCTCTTTCTGGGTGTTGAACTCACCAACCCGGAAATACGAGCGAAAGCCATGATGTAGGTCCTGCACTTTTAGTTTTTTTTCTCCGGGTTTGGGAATGATTGTGGGTCTTTTTTTGTGACGATCCAGCACCCTGCAACTTGCCTGCTTGTTCCCATGTCCAAACTCCCAAATAAATGCTGTCCAAAAAGTGGTTGGGGGGTCCTGGATCGAAACGCTTGCCTGAGTGGCAACTGCAAGTGAAAAGCCTAATTATGGGCCAGTCATGGAGCACAAATGAATATGGGTATGTGTGGAAACAGGAAGCCAGGGGATCAACCAAATGTTGGTTTCCCTTTGGTTTCTTTGAAGCAACCTCAAAAGGTAGCCTCGAAACATGTTGCAAGTGTGCGACGTCTCAGGACGGCACCATGTCGCCGCCCTCGCGGCGCATGCTGATGAACTGCAAGCACTCAACGTCTCAGTCGTTGTCGACGCTTGGCTCGCCAAAACTTATGCAAAGGGATGCCCTGGGCAGAGGGCATGAACTATCTCCGGGTCATTACAGACCTTCCATTTATTTACGATTTTATTATTATTGTTATTGTTATTATTATTATTTTCCCCTGTTGGTTTTAAAAGGAATCTATCACTATTGGACATTTTTTCCAGGGGGCTGAAGCAAATGAAAGAGACCATCACTGTTTCAACATTGAATCTTCTGGTAAAACTTCCAGACAGTGCCAGACTCAAGTTGCCTTGCCCTTTTTCAGGCCCCTGAGTTTCTTTCCTTGCTGGTGCTCAGCTGGGAATGAGGGAATGACACTTATAAACCATCCAACTGGTGGTTTTCTTTAAGGGGCCCAAAGAAAACCTGGGTTCATTCCTCACATTCCCTGCTGAGCAGCAAGTTTCTTTCAAGCTGCAAAATGATAAAGCAAAAGGAAGAGATACCATTCCTTGATCCCTTTCACCAAACCACTTCCCCAACCAATGAAGGTAAATCAAGAAGTGGGTTAAAGGGAAAGAGGAGTAGAAAGGAGAGGAATACATCTGTGGTTGACATCTTGCTTTCCCAAAGTGATTTGTTTTTGCGAGCCCGCCGGGGCTCGCATCCGTCAACAAAAATCCCCGGGGCTCGCATCCGTCAAACAAAAATCACCCAGGTGAGCTTCTGCCCAGATGCGCAGACAGCCGCACGATGGAACGCTGAGGCAATGGGGTCCCGGGTGCAACATGTGGTTTCAACAACACTCCCATTTGCTCAAGAACTGGACATGTTGTAGCTAAGTTTTATGTGGTCCCGTTGTTTTTTTTCAGGGAAATCTATCACCACTGGGACTCTTTTTGTTTGCCAGGGGACGAGAATGCAAATGGAGGACAACCAAAGCATGGTCAGCCAATCGTGAAACCAAGCTGTTCCAACAGTTACAACTTCTTTCCGCTTCACAGTGTGAGGATCTACAAGTGGTTGAGCTGGCAAGCCCCTCATTCCCTGGGGACCAAGACCATGACAATTCGTTTGAAGGAAAGCCAGAATTGCATGGCTCAAATTCCTTTCACTGATTTGGTTGGAGCCATGCGTCACATGGAGATGGTTGCGGTTGGGTTTGAGCCACACCACCGCCCGGCACCGCGCCCCACTCTCCGAGGTGGGCTGCGATTTTCTGCACCTGATCAATCCCTCTACGCCGGGGCTGGCGGGGGATGCTGGGAGCGCATACGAGCGGGGAGCCCAGCGAGAGGGGGCTGAACTGAGCAAACTGGGGGCCAGAGAGGCAGGGAGAAGTCAGGGTTGTTGTTGGGAAACATTTTACATTTTTGCCTATTGTGGTTTAGTGGTTGACATCCAACCACTTAATTGCTAAAATTTAAATTGTTGCTCCCCTTCCAACGTCAACCAAGAAATCGGCGCGCCTGCTTTTAGGGAACCACAGAATGGATTTGGGCGTCCGTTGTTTTTCCTTGACCAACCCAAGAAGGGTGTCAAGCCAACAAAAGGCACCCAGCTACGGGTCCTTGGAATGGAAGATGGAGCCACACAACTTGGCCATGTCCTCGGGCCGCCTTACTGTGTACACACCTGGATGGTTTCATTTTCTGGGACCTCTAAAGGCGGATTAAATGGGACCTGAACATAGAAGGTGATCGGATCTTGTGACCAAAAAATGTCCGGCCGATTCGAACGAGGAAAGTCGTTGCATTTCCGGAGTCCGGTTGTTGGAAAGAAATCGCTCCGAGGGGTTTCTCTTAGGGTTGCGGGAGGTGTTCTTTGGGTAAAATCGTTGCATCTCCCTGGTATGGGGCAAAGAAGCCCATCTAAACCGCTGGAACCCATCCATTTCTATCCACACTAATCGATCGAACTGCACTTTGAAACCATGGGAAACCACTGTTTGTTGGTATTCACAGGGAAATCATCATTCCGGGCTTTCTGAACGGTGGTGCGAAATGGATTTCGCGTACAAAGGACACCCTAAGCTTGCTTTTGGACGAAGGCGGGGCTCCGGAGATTGCCCGACAAAACGTCTCCCCGCCACGCGGCCGCGCGCGGCCTCGCGGATGCCTTGCCAGGAGCTGGGGCTTCGGCAAGTCGGCGCTGGGCGTCTGGGCGCCCGAGGCGCTGCGCTTCTACGTGGACCAACGGCTGGCGGATGGATCCGACGGTGTGCCCCGCCCACAGGCGCGCCAGCGGGCCAACGTGGTTGTTCTCTTTGTTGTTTTTTGAAGGGGGTGGGGGAACACGTTTTTCCTTTTTTGTTTGAACAATTCAATAGAATTAGTCGTTTGACGGGGAACTGTTTTTTCTGATTCGGAAGAACATACCTATTCCCAAAACCACTATTATCCCAGCTTTCTCTGAAAGGGAACTCCAAGAAGAGTGTGTATATGGTGCTGAATGGCCCATTATTAATTTACCCAAAGGAAAGCCAAATGGGGAGGGTTGCTTTCTTGATTTGTCCAGAGCTCCTATCTAACACCGAGTGGTCGACTCCAAGGGGCAAAATCTGCTCTAACAGTTTGCCCGCCTTCATTACTTGTGGTTTGAAGTGCCCCACCCCATTCTTACTATTTCTCACTGCGCTGGGTTTCATGGACTTTGGTCACTTTGTGAGTTTGGACCATTTCAGTGGCCTTGACACAAAGTTTGGTACTTGTTTTGGCCAACCGACTCGATCGGAAGTGAGGTCCTGTCTACCAGGTAACCCTTGATTGGCGTTTTGGATTTGGATGTGGGCCCGTTGTGTGGGGTGTCTGGGATTTCCCAGCCCAGATCACCCCCAAACCACCAACCTTCAAACCACCTCTGCAACTCGCTTCCTGGGTCGCTGGACTTTGAGCTTGTTGGACTTGGACGACTTGGACCATGTTACTCGGCGGCTCCCAGCCATCCCCTTAGCCTTTTAGCTTTTTAGTGTTTAGTGGTGGTTTCCATTTAACCCACCAAAAGTGAGTCACTTTTAGCGGGGGATCTGAGGGCAGCCCAGGTTGGTGGTAAACCGACAAAGTTTGGGAGCTGCTTTCGGCCAATCCCCTCGATCGAGCCAAATCCCCGACCACCAATTCCTCCAGGCGTTGGGACAGGACCTCCAGCGCATGGGTGGACGCCTGGACGGGTGACGGGTGGAAGTGTTGCTCGGTCCTCGGTGCTTTTATGGGGATCTGTTGGAATGCTAACAAGGAAAATCGGAGGGGTTGGGGTGGGGAAGAAGTCGTGCAAATGCCAGGTGACTTGTTGCAGACACAACCGATGCAAGGGGGCTGGTGGCTGTAGTTAGGACATTTGGTCTGTGTTGGAAGCACATCGCGTGCCCAGCTTTCGCATGCCGGGCCAAGGAAATATCTTCCTGGACAACCAGGCAGGAGCATGGTGCTTGGAGTGTGCTTGGGTCGGTGTGTGTGTGTGTGTGTTTTGTGCTCCTTTCTGGGCGTGTGTTTTTTACGGGTACCCGTTTTGGGGTGGTTTGAAAGACACGCCAAGCGGAATGCGACCCCCATTTTGACACAGGCCCATACGCTCAAATCTGTTTTTTGCTGCGTTGATGCCGGAACCCTGAGGTGTGCATTGTTTATGCCGTTTGCTGAAAAAGCGGAATTTTCAGTCTTGTACTCGAAAATACTCGTTTTCACTGCAAACGTGTCGTTGCAAATTTGGCTGGAACCATGGTCGGGGAAAGTCACCGTTTGGTCGGGTATTGTCGCCGTTTCGCCTTCATGGATTTATCCCAGAAGAGCAACAAAGTGAAAAGTGCGGAGAACTACAAAGGGTTGTTTGTCTGAAAAAGCAGCTTTTCACGAAAAAGCTAGAACATATTCACACTTTGGAAGATCCAGGTATGGACATGATGGAAAAAAGGTGAGGTCACAGTGGCAATGCCCATTTAATTTGGCAATGCCCAGATCCACCATTGCCACCTCGCATGAAGTCAACAAAAGCAGGGCGCTAGGCTCATGTATGAGCTACAGCTGCTGCAGGGGACGATTGCCTTTGTGCACTACTCCCAAACCTCTCAAGACCGGCCTTCGGTTGAGCAACTGCTGGCCCTCGCTCGGAGCTCGAGAGCATCCCAAGTGAGCAGGGCGAGCGGGTCTGTTTGGCTCTGGCGAAAAGTGCAGAGGTGGTGGGAGCTCTTGGGATCGTTGATCCAGAGATGGAGTCGGCCTGTACAGTGCAAGAGCTGACGCTAAAACGATTCGTGCGGAGGCCGGTGCTTCGGGAAGCCGAAGCTCATCGAGTGACGGGAGCCGGAAACAACCGGCTCCTTGAGAAGATGAGCCCTAATCGACTCCCGGGGTGCTTTGTACAGCCATGTTTGGGGTGTGTCGTTTTTTGAGGGTGCCCTTGTCCAGATATATAGCGAAGCCGTTCTTTTCTAATTGTTTATGTTGGGGGGGGGAGGAAGATACCTCAGGGTTCCTCTGTCTGACACACCCATCGCCTCCGGTCAGTTGGAAATCGAGCAGGTTGCCAAAAGGGTGCCACACCCGCGGAGGGTCGCAGACTTGATTTGGTGGCTGGGAGCGCAAGCATTTGTTCCACTGCTTCCAGTATCTTCCAATTGCGGCTACAAGAGCTCAGGGTTTCTTACTGTACTCGCCAGGTTAAGAGCCAAGCAGGGTTTCTTAGTGTTTCTTCCTTCTGGGTTTGAACATAGTGAGTTCCTTGGTTAAGACAACTGGCAGGGCTGGGCAATGGGCCATCCAAGCAGTTTTGAGCCAAACCAACACCGCCCATGTTGCGGTGTTGGTTAGGTGCGTTGTTTGAAGACCCCGTTTTGGTTCGGGACATTTGTGAAAGTCCAGGTGCCCTTTTGTGTGTCTTTTTAGGGGACTCCCCCAACAAAGATTCTAGTGGTCCTTGTGGTTTCCTTGTAAAACCAAGCAAAAAGGGGTACTGTCAACAAAAGCAGGGTACCCCAAAAGAGGGTTTATACAAGCTTTTGTCCTTTTGGCTTCCCTTCGAAACCATTTTTCCCCCAAAAGGGTCCCCTCAGTGAAAGACACCCATCTTCCGAGTAAAGCAACCACACTTAACCCAAGCAAATTACCTTCACTTGCAGAAAATATTATTTTGTATTTCGCCTGTTGGTTTTGTTTACCGGGATTGTGTCTCTTTTTTTTTCTTTTTCTGGGTGCTTAAGCAAATGGAGGATGATGGTCAATTTAGGGGGATTCTACACACGTGACCCGAGAGCAACTTGAGGACATCTTCGACCCCAAGTGCCTTGGAGCCTGGGCTCTGCACAGGCGAACCTCGGGCAAATCGGGTGGGTGGCTGGGTGGCTGGGTGGCTGGGTGGCTGGGTGGCTGGGTGGCTGGGTGGCTGGGTGGCTGGGTGGCTGGGTGGCTGGCTAGGCGGGCTGGTTGTATTTGTGTGTATGTCTCTGTGTGTGTGTTTATGTATTTGTGTGTGTTTGTGTTTGTTTGTTTGTTTGTTTGTTTGTTTGTTTGTTTGTTTGTTTGTGTGTGTTGTAGGTGTGTCTTTGTGTTTGTGTGTTTGTGTTTGCGTGTTTGCGTGTTTGCGTGTTTGCGTGTTTGCGTGTTTGCGTGTTTGGGTGTGTGTGTGTCTGTGTGTCTGTGTGTCTGTGTGTCTGTGTGTCTGTGTGTCTGTGTGTCTGCGTGTCTGCGTGTCTGCGTGTCTGTGTGTCTGTGTGTCTGTGTGTCTGTGTGTCTGTGTGTCTGTGTGTCTGTGTGTCTGTGTGTCTGTGTGTCTGTGTGTCTGTGTGTCTGTGTGTCTGTGCGTGTCTGTGTGTCTGTGTGTCTGTGTGTCTGTGTATCTGTGTGTCTGTGTGTCTGTGTATCTGTGTGTCTGTGTGTCTGTGTGTCTGTGTGTCTGCGTGTGTGTGTGTGTCTGTGTGTCTGTGTGTCTGTGTGTCTGCGTCTGCATCTGTGTGCGTGTGTGTGTGTGGTGTGTGTGTGTGGGTGTGTGTGTGTGTGTGGCTGTGTGTCTGTGTGTCTGCGTGGTGCGTGCGTGCGTGCGTGGGTGCGCGTGCGTGCGTGCGTGCGTGCGTGCGTGCGTGCGTGCGTGCGTGCGTGCGTGCGTGCGTGGGTGGGAGTGTGTGTGTGTGTGTGTCGTGTGTTTGTGTGTTTGTGTGTTTGTCTGTGTGTGTGTCGTGTGTTTGTGTGTTTGTATGTTTGTGTGTTTGTGTGTTTGTGTGTGTGTGTTTGTTTGTGTGTCTGTACGTGTGTGTATGTGTCTGTGTCTGTGTCTGTGTCTGTGTCTGTGTCTGTGTCCGTGTGTGTTTGCCTGCTTGTGTGCTTGTGTGGTTGTGTGTATGTATTTGTGTGTGTTGTTATTGTTTTGTTGTTTTCGCGTGTGTTTTGTGTGATTGCGTGTTTGGTTGTTTGTTTGTTTGTGTGTGTGTGTTTGTGTCTGTCTGTCTGTCTGTGTGTGTGTGTGTCGGTGTGTGCGTGTGTGCGTGTGTGCGTGTGAGCTTTGCGTGCGGGTGTTTTGTTTGTTTGTTTGCTTGCTTGCTTGCTTGCTTGCTTGCTTGCTTGCTTGCTTGCTTTCTTGCTTGCTTGTTATGTGTGCGTTTGTGTGTTTGTGTGTTTGTGTGCTTGTGCGTTTGTGTTTTTTTTTGCTTGTGTGTGTGTGTGGTTGTCTGCGTGTCTGCGTTTGCATCAAGTTGGAGGTTGGGCCATTCCCGGAGGTCAGATTCAGGTCAGCTCCATGACAATTCAGCCTGTTGCATGAACTCATTCGCGACTCTGTGTCAGCAAGCATTTTGGCCACGTTCCCGTTGCCTTCACTTGCAGAAGCCCACAGCAAAGGCTACACAGAAACATTTTAGGGAGGTGGGGCCCAAGGCTTGTAGCGATGACGAAGTATGTGGAAAGTCATTTCAGAAAAAGAGGCAAAAGAGGCATCAGCACGGGCAAGTGGTACCGAAACTCGCGTGCAAGTGCGTTTTGGTTTGAAGGTGATTGGTTGGACTGCTGCCAGTATTCGGATTGAAGCGGGTCCACGAAGGGGTTTTCGTTGATCCCATTGAAGCAAGCAATGAAGCACTGCTGCCGGCTGCTATGCTTTGGTGGTGGTTGGCTTTTCGCCTTTTTTGTGGCGCTTCTATGTTGGGGGAGTGCGTGCGCTGGCATCCACGCCCTTGCGTGGGGTGGTTGGTGTCCCATTGCAGGGGTGCACCCCAGGTCGTGCTGTTTGTCTTTCTGCTCTAGGTGCTTTTGTGTTGGGAGCGCGTGTGCTGGCGTCCACGTGCTCGCGTGGGTGGGTCCCATTGCAAGGGCAAGTCCGTCACAAGCCCCGTCCGCTGCGCGTTTGTGTGTTTTTGTGCTTGTGTGTTTGTGTTTTTTTGTGCTTGTGCGCCTGTCTGCTTGTGTGCTTGTGTGCTTGTGTCTGTGTCTGTGTGTGTTTGTGTGTCTGTGTCTCTCTCTCTCTCTCTGTGTGCTTGTGTCTCTCTGTGTGTGTGTGTGTGTGTCTGTTTCTCTCTGTGTTGAGAGAAAGCATGATAGAACATGAGAAGACACAGTGTCAGACTGTGTCTGGGCACCGGTACCGTTCGTGGTGCCGTGAGCTCGTGATGGAGAACTCATGGCCGTCAGGCCCGCAAAACGCAAAGGACATTATCGCACGATGGGTCCGAAGTGACCCTGCGTGCCTGACTCATCTTGATTGCCGCTTTGCTCAGACTCAGATTCAGACAGAAGACTCTCCTACATGTTGCAGCCCGTTTGTTGCAGCAAACAGACCGGCGAGTTGGTCTTCCTGTCTCAAGTTCTCAAGTTCTCAAGTTGCCACGAACTGGTGCAGCAAACAATTGTCCTTTTCAGAAAGGCACCAGAAGTCGACAAATATTGCTGTAAAGATGAACCTTGGCAGCGTAGCAAAAACAGCATCACCGTTGCCTCGAAAGCCTGGATGCTTCCATACCCCAACGCCATATATGAAGCTCATGGCTACTCGTCAGGTTCGATTTACAAGTCCGATGAGAATAAAAAAGAAGAGGAAAGCAAAGACAGACGCGCCTTTGCATCTGACTTTGTCTCTGTGTCGTCTCTCTCTGTCCCTTTGTGTCTGCGCCTCTAAGTGTTTCTGTGTGTCCCTGTCTCTGTCTCGTTCTCTCCCCTCTCTCTCTCTCTCTCTTGCTCTCCTTCTCTCTCTCTCTCTTTCTCTCTCTCGCTCTCTCTCTTTCTCCTCTCTCTCTCTCTCTGTCTCCTTGTCTCTGTGGCTCTCTGTCTCTTTGTCGCTGTGCCTGTGTGCTTGTGTGTGGCTGCGTTTGTCTACCCTTGCGTGTGTTTTTCTTTGGGGCTACCGTTTCGTGGTGCTTAAAGGGAAACCAAACCGAAAGCCGAAGCTTCTGAAACCCCCCATATTGAAATGTGGATGCCACATAGCCGGGCCATGAAATTAGGGATGTCAACCACTGTTTGCTGGACAGTAACAGCAGTTGTTGGGGGAGGGGTGCTGGCACATATCCTTTCTTGAATGATTGAAATGACAGATGTCAGGAAGTTGCTGTCGGTGGGGTGAGGATTAAGGGGGAAATACAAAATAGAAGCCTGCGTGCATAAACTCAGGACTTCCCCACGCGCGAACCCAGATTTAGTTCAACTTTGAGGCGAATTCCAAAGAGAGGGTTATCAGCCAATGAGGGCGGCCATGTTCTAGTTTCGGCTGAACAAATCAGGCGCAAGAACAATTTCAAGTCCATTACTGGTCAGCCAAGAGCGAAGCCTCCCCGGGCCCCTTACAAATTGGGGAGCCCTTGGTTACCTAGAAGTCTCACTCCTTCAGTTCCTGGACTTTAGCGTCTTTGGGAAGACCATAATGGTGGCCTTGACAAAAATTGGTGACGTGCTTTTGCAAATCCACCCGACCGGAAGAGTGAACTGGAATTACTAGGACAAGTTGCAGCTCGTGAAAAGTGTGCAGATCTTGTGCAGGAACACTCTGAATGACGACCTTGAGGCGAGGGGGCTTTTGGCATGGTCGAAGAGGGAACATCTGTTTGACACTTCCCACACCTTCCCCTGCGGTTTGAAAGGGTACCTTCAAAGCGCAAAGTTTCCAAATATGAGGCCCTGGCTATAATTTTCCCGTAGTTCACACTTAGCTGTAACATTGGCGACATTGGGGGCTACAGGTGGGTTCAGAAAAAAGGACGTGGTTCGAAGTACTTTGTTCAATGTTCAGCCCACTTGGTTCCAAACCCCACTTTTTCACGGGTAACTACTCCCTTAGGGTGAGTACAACAGCCTTTGATTGTTCACATAGCTTAAACCCGTTCAACTTCAGGTGTTTTCGGGGTCAAACCGGTTTGCTTCGGTGTCATGCGAGGAAGGTGGCCAAAAAAGGTCATGATGCCCCCACAGCACTGGGCTGATTTCAAGGGTGTTTCTCAAGGCAGCTAGTTGGCTGTGGGTCAAAAATAGGTACCCCAAATGGAACCCTAGTAAGTGGAAACATGGACCAAAACCTGCGGTCCCCCGGTGGTTGAATTTTGACCCATACCCAGTTGTCTTGGATGGCTTTTGAACCGCGAAAATATACATCAACGCCTTTTTCCCGGTGCCTTAGAAAGGAGAAGAGGCATGAGGGAGGCGGATGGACCTGGAGGTCGTTTTTGAGTCTGGGCCCAAAAACGAGCAACACAAAAGCGTACCCCAAACAGACACGCCCAACTCTTCGGGCCCTCCGTTGGCTTCTGCTTTGGAACTCGGTCCTACAGGGTTTCGAGCTGGAAAAGGGGTCTGTCATTTTTTTTCTGGGTGGCGTTAAAGAGAAGCCAGCAGGAACTATTTTGCCATTGGGGGGTGTCCCTAAGGAAAGACACACCCATTTGGAAGCTTTTCCCGTGTTTTCTCCGTGCAGATTACGCGCTTTGCCCAAAACGGTTGGTTTTGGAGAAGCAAAGACATAGAATTTCTGGTTTTATCCCCAGGGAAGGACATGGCGCTCACCATAGTTGACGGGGTCCAATGTTTTTTTGCAAATTGTATTCCAGGTTTGCAACCTCCATGATACTTTGTTGCTGTCATATTTCCACACAAAAAGATAGGAACATTGTCCTTTTGTTATGGTGTCCATAGAAGGTGAAAGGGGTACCTTCAAAGAAACACGCCCACCCACCCAGCCACCCACCCACCCAGCCACCCACCCACCCACCCACACCCACCCACCCACCCACCCACACACACACGCACACACACGCCCACGCCCACGCCCACGCCCACGCCCACGCCCACGCCCACGCCCACGCCCACGCCAGCCCGCCCGCCCGCACGCACGCACGCACGCACGCACCCACTGAGAGAGAGAGAGAGAGAAAGAGAGAGAGAGAGAGAGAGAGAGACGTATGACCCCCTTGGTGAATAGTGCGTTGCCAATCAGGCGATGTGGCTGTTTTCCTCGCTCTCCGGCGGTGTTGGTACAGAAGGGCGTGGGGCTAAGCGCAAGGTCCCAGGCAACGGAGCTCGCTTTGACACTCGGGAGGCGAAGCCTTGTGCGAACAGGACGCGACGAGTACTCCGTGAATTTGTGTGCGTGTGCGTGTGTGGGTTTGTGTTTGCCATGCCCTTTTTGAATTGGTAGAGAGGGAAGCCAACAGGAATCCAATCGTTTTGAGGGGTTCATCTGTTTTGACACATGCCCACAACAAATGATTGGTACCCAAAAAGATCAACCACTTGCAAGCATCCGGTTTCGGATCGCAGCCAGCCCGCTCAGGTTGTACAACTATGCCGCTGCCAACACGTGCCGCCTTTGAATTTGTTGGGGCCAGACGATGTGGAGAACAAAGCCCTGGTATTGTTCTCGAGTTGCGAAGGGGTTTGGTTCCTTTGTAGATTGTGCCCTTACTTACATTGTGATACTTCCCAATCGGGATTCCGGATAAGGATTGGCAAGCCCTGGATATTTGCACAGTTTATGTGCAGTTGTGATCAATCTACGTCTCTTCAGAAGCGGGCAAACCCGGGCGCCCCGCCACGAGGAGTGAAATAGTGGGTCGGAATTTTAGGAGTGGGATGGTCGTGTTCTAAAGTTGTGGCCCGACGTTGCATTGCGTTTCACGCGGAAAAGGAACCCACCAAAAGTGGGTCCTGAAGTACACACCGAGATGTTCCACCCGCTTCCAACTGAGTGCTTTATAACCCACATGTGTCAATTTCCCCAAAAGGACACCGAAAGGACAAAGAGAACTCATAGCATGTGTTTTTCCACCCCAAGCAAACGCTCAGAAAAGCCCGTGTGCGTTCCGGCCCAATTTTTCCGCCCCGTTGAACGAGTTGCCGGTTTCACCCGGAGAGGTACCTGGACGAGCTGGCGGTGTTGAGGCGTTCCCAGGGCCTGGCGGCCGTGAGTATCCAGTTCCCCGAGGCGCGGCTCGTGGGCGGCGATGGGCGGCGACGTCGGGATTCAGCGGGGATCGGTGGGGAAAAAGTCGGCAGGGGGGGATCGCAAGGTGTTTTTTCTTCTTCCCCACTGTGATACAAGGGGATTCCGGATTCCCCTCGTTCTAAAAGGGTGGTTTGTCTTTAGGTGTTGTTTTGTTGCCAGTGGTCAAGTTTCCCACAGCCCGGGTTTTGTTGGGCAGGGAAGGAGACATGTTCGTGACCCCAAGGAAAAAATATTTCGCCCCGAGTTGGCTTCTGGTAAAACATCCCGCGTGTCATTCCCGTAGCACCCGGACTCGAGATCGCCAGGTGGAAGAGGCGGGTATGGCGGCCGCTTCCGGGGTGCGAGGCCGGGGTTTCGAGGGCCGATGGCACGCAGATTTTGGTCGGAAGGCGCCCTTCCTGTTTATTCTTTTGGGGGGTCTTAAGAAAAACATGATTGGGGAGTCCCCTCAAAAGAAGATCGCACTCGAATAAATATATTGTGCTTTAGGCGGATTGTTAGGGTGGGCTAAGAAGATTGAACAGATTCTGAAGATATGGTTTGGTTTGTGCACCCAAAATGTGGGCCAAGGTGTGTTTTGTGTTTGTAGATATCGAGGCTTGAATTTTGATTAGGGACCCGACATGGTGGACATCAATCCATCGGCTTTTTGTCCAGCCACTTTCCAGGGGGATCAAATTTGACATTTTGGAATCATTGTAATATGAAGCAGAATCTGAAGATATGTGTTTTTCCTGTCCAAGCTGTGAGTCGCGGTTTCTTGAAGTTTGTGTAAGTTGACCGCAGGAATCGAAGCATTAGTGAGGTATCTACTTCATTGTTGGAGTTGGTGGCATGGAGGCGTGGAGGTTGGGTGGTTGCCCTTTTCCCTCTACAAGAACCAGTGGTTCAAGTCTCCAAGCAATCCAAATCACCAACTCAGGGTTGCCTGAATTAGGGCAGACAATTGGTATTCCAGCACACTGTCGAATTGCACGCCAATTCCTTTTTGAGGGCACGGGAACTATTCGATAGCCAACTTGGGTCTGCTGCCTTTTCAGGGAGCGACATCATTTGTGTGATGCTACGTCGATTGGGAGCAACCTGAAGTTGAAGCACTCGTTTAGGTTCTCTCTGGCAGTTCCAGCGGGTTTTCAACCATACTCCCCGAGTTCCTGGACTTGATACTTGTTGGGGAGATCATTTGGCATACAAACAGTTTGGTGACTTTTTTTGGGGCCACCCACTCGAGAAGCGAGCGTTGCTTCACCCAATTGCTGTTTTTTTTTCACGCAGCAGCCAGTCCAGGTCGCAAGAACCCATGCCAATTCGACAGATGCAAGCATTGAGGTGCAGGCCAACATGCTTCCGTTCCACCGGAACCTCAAACAGCTTCCCCTTGCAAGATCACATGCGTGTAGGAACCCAACAAGGGTGTCCCACAGAAAGACCAACACTTCCGTCCCCAATCGTCACCTTTTAGCAGCCTTTGAGGTGAGTTTTCGGAGTAATATTTTGAGGTCAGGTATCAGGAACCTGAGGGTTAGGCTGCGCATATCTCTAATTGGGGATTGGATATTGAGTTCCAACCCCCCACCTAAATGATGACCACCAGAGGGCCTGGAATGAAGATTCTGGTACGTGTCAAAATAGGGTCTGGAGAGCCCAATGGGCGGATTTTCCTTTTGGTTTCGCTTGCAACCAGCCCCCTGGGCGCACGAAGGGTGCCGAAAAAAGGCGGCGCAGCCACCGTCAGCCTGGCGGTGGTGAAGCAAGCTGCTCGGCCGCGTCCCGCACGTCCTGCACGTTCAGCACCCACCTCGCACACATTTCACACTGAAGTGCTTGCTTCTCTTCCTCATATATCTTGATTTTTGCACGCGTTCTGGGTTACGCACTTGAATGCGCTGCAATGTTCCACCATGCAGTTTTTGTGTCATGTTCTGTTTGCGTGCCCGCATGCTTACAATGATTGCGCATCTTGCATACTGCACCGTGATGCTTCTCCCGACATTCGATTGACATGTGAACTGTTCGTCTAGGAAATATGTGTTGGAGTGGAGTCTGCTGGACCCCCCCCCCGCGGATCCTTCGGCTTTCCAAGGCCTTGCTGCAGCTTCTGGATGGCCATGGCGACTGCTCCCCCGTGGTGGCCAGAGCCCCAGCGTGGGTTCGCGTGGGTTTGGCATGGGGGTCAAGCAGGCCGTTGGGTTTTCTGGGGGTCAAAGGGTGTGGGTCCCCTGGGCTGTGTTATATAGCCACCATGTTTTGACCTTCAGATTGTTTTCCCATCTAAATTGGGTCCTTGCCATCCTTTTCATGGGGGTTTGAACCCCAGGAGGTCGTTTGCGAGCCAAGTAAGCGTGTCTTTGTTTCAGGGACCCCCAAAATGGTTTTGCTTTGGGATTCCCTTGAAAGCAACCGCAAAAAGGGGTACTCCCCAAAGAACGGCACACCCACATCGTAAATGAGGTGTACTTGGGTCACAACCTGCACCTCCTGTCCCTAAACTGAAGCTTCGTTCTTTGCCCTTTGCTAAAATGAGAAGGGGATTGGGTTTCTCCGGCGCAGCCATTGCTGGAATGATGGGACTGGTCGAAAAGATGACTTGAATTCTGAATATGAACCGCAGGCTGTTTCGGGGTTGGGTTTACTTTTGGCTCAGCAATTGTCTTCATAAATAGGATTGAATTTGGTGGCTTGAAAAGTCGTTGGTGTCTCACTTCCCGACTTCCTTGAAATTGTACTTGCAAGCAAAGTCCAGGCTTCTGGCAAATCCCCCCCATGCGAGAAAGAACAAGCAACGCGACATCCGGAATGAGTAATTCGCCACCTGAAACCTGGACTTACTCCCATGTCCGAGGGCCGGATCTGGCCATGGGGAACCTATGGCTCCATTTTGGGGTGGAACATCCATTTGCCGCCTATTTGGATGTTCACCAGGGGTGCAGGGTTTTGACCCACCGCCATATCTAATTTCGACCGCGTGGCGGTTCCGGGTTCTGTAGCCAGCGAAACCTGGAGGTTGGCTTGTCTTGCATACCGTGGATGGCTGCGAAATAGTTTTCATGGTTGTTGTTGAACAGCATTTCTCATTTTTGCTGATTGTGGTTTCGTGGTTGAACTCCCCACTTAACTGCTAAAATTCATGTTTGTTGCTACGGCAGCCAGGATTTTGCGCCTTGAAACCATGGTTGAAGCAAATGTATTTGTTGGGGAACCTGGGTTTCTTAGGCGGTGCGAAATGGATTTCGTCCATCCAGAGTTGTTGTGGCTTCTTTCGCCACCGCACCAAAGAAACCGCCCCAAAGGCTCAAAGCGGTATCTTTTGGCAGTCTTTTGCCCGATTTCGTGGTCTCAAGGGCTGCTTCACTCAGTTGCCCAAAGCGAATCGGCCTGCAATGACCTTTTGGCTTTCCAGTTTTGGTTCGCATTTTTGTCAAGGTCCCCCAAAAGGCTAATATGTTATTTCCAAGTATTTGGGCAATTGAGTCCGGTCTGCAATTTTGAGACCTAGTTTGTCCGCTTCCACCACACATCGGGCCATTGTTAACCACTGTAACAAGTCTGAGAATGGGAGTTCTGGTTCTCTTGACCGTCTGAGAAAGGCGTCCACCATCGGTGTCCATGTTTGGTTAGTTTGGTTAGAAATTGATGGTACTGGTTGAGATTGGTTTCATTCCATTTGCCAGGGCCATCCATTTTTCCAAAAGAACACCTATGGTGGCCTCTGTTTTTGGAAACACCCGAGCCACATGTGCCTTGGCCCAGAGCAAGGGTCACACACATACACTGTGGATTTCTGTCCAAATCGCGGAACCCGCCTCCCCCCCAAAAAATCATCGGTGTACGTCCGTCCCTGTTTTTGCTCGGCAACCCAAGAACACGGCGAACATTTCTCCTTTTATTGGAGGGTGCTGCCCTTCAAAAGTTAAATTTCCCCGCATTTCAAGGGGACAGGATGACGAGAAACAACCAGCAGTTCTGCTACCTCCTGGGTGAGAGTCTCGTAAGGCACTGCTACCGACTGGGTACTTCTTCGCACGCTCAGTCTTCCACTGGTGCGGGGCCAAAAAAAAGGGGAGAGCACTGGACGAAATCCAAGCGGATCGGTACCGGTGGGGATTGACGGTTTATCCAGTTTGTGCATCCGTGCCTGGCGCGGATTTGCCCTATCCACCGTGTTAGCGGCTATATAGTCTCAGTTGTCCAAAGCGTTCACCTTATATTTTTCCTATGTCGGTCTTTTGAGTCATGACCCCCAAACGGTTAACCTTCCATTTACGCCTTTGGGCAAGCGAGTAGAATTCCATCAGCGTAGTGGCCGCGTGGGTTGCTTCCTGTGTTCCTATTTTTTGGGAAGGGCAAGATCGATCAGGAAGTTTCCCCATGGCCACTGGGCTTTGAAGTACCTGCTGGCATCGAGTGGCTTTGTAGTGGTTGTATAGGGGTATGGGTCAAATTTTAACCAACTCTCTCGGGTAGCAGCTGGTTGTGGAAACCATCTTAGACTAGGTCCCCCAGTAGTGCCCTTTTACCGTTTCTTTTTTGGGGCAGGGTTTCCCCTACTAAAATAGACTACAGAAAAAAATCGGGTACCCTTATTCTAACCTCTCAACTGGAGGACCTAGTAGAGGTGGGAGCTGGCAGCGGCAGATGTCTTCCTTGGAATCGCGCCTCCGTTGTTTCCATCTGGGTGAATTATAACGACCTCACACGACCTCACCCCAAGTGGTGGTTTATGTGGGGAAAGGCCCCCAACCGTCTTATTTCACCCAGTTTCCATGGAACGGGTTTCTCAAAAACCGGCAAGCCGCTGCCAAATCGAGTTTCAGGACTGCGGAGACTATTTGGGTTTGGAAAACAGGTCTCCCAATGATTGTTTCAGAATCTTTAACCTTCAACTTGATGGACAATGATTACTTTAGAGCCTCCGGCTCAGTCCGCCGACATTGTCCTCTCCCTTTTCTCCTTCTTCCTCTCTTCCTTGTCTCCCTTGTGTGTTCTGTCGTCCTCTCTCCCTCCCTCTGCTCCCATCCTCCCCATCCCCCCAAGCCTCTCTCTCCCCACTCTCCCTCTCTCGTATGTATGCATGCATGTACATATGTATGTATGTATGTATGTATGTATGTATGTATGTATGTATGTATGTATGTATGTATGTATGTATGTATGTATGTATGTATGTATGTATGTATGTATGTATGTATGTATGTATGTATGTATGTATGTATGTATGTATGTATGTATGTATGTATGTATGTATGTATGTATGTATGTATGTATGTATGTATGTATGTATGTATGTATGTATGTATGTATGTATGTATGTATGTATGTATGTATGTATGTATGTATGTATGTATGTATGTATGTATGTATGTATGTATGTATGTATGTATGTATGTATGTATGTAATGCATGTATGTATGTGTATGTATGTATGTATGTGTGTATGTATGTATGTATGTATGTATGTATGTATGTAATGTATGTATGTATGTATGTATGTATGTATGTATGTATGTATGTACTGTAATGTATGTATGTATGTATGTATGTATGTATGTGTATGTATGTATGTATGTATGTATGTATGTATGTATGTATGTATGTATGTATGTATGTATGTATGTATGTATGTATGTGTATATGTATGTATGTATGTATGTATGTATGTATGCATGCATGCAGGAATGCATGTATGTATGTATGTATGTATGTATGTATGTATGTATGTATGTATGATGTATGTATGTATGTATGTATGTATGTATGTATGTATGTATGTATGTATGTATGTATGTATGTATGTATGTATGTATGTATGTATGTATGTATGTATGTATGTATGTATGTATGTATGTATCCTTGCACTTCCCCTTTGCTCCCCAGTATTTCCCGCAAAAAAAGCACGGTTTTTCCAGCGTTTTCGCAAAGAGGACGTCCAAAAACATTGAGTTTTTCCAGATTTTCAGCAAAAGGATGCAGGAAGCCCAAGCCAGCAAAAAAGCCGGCAGGGGGAATCGAGCCTGGGACCCCTGTTTTGCGACACCGGCTCCCCGAAGACTACGTTTAGTGGAACGTCATCAAATTGCCGCGCGGTACGTGGGGGACCCCCCCCCCCCCAAAAAAAAACCTACGTAATAGACGTCGGGCGGGGGGGGGTTAGGGGGGGGGTTATCCTCTATCCTCTGGTAAGTATCCGACACGCCGAGCAATGTCGGCGGATTTTCCCACCGAAGCTGTCAAAAAACAAGTTTAAGACTTTTTGGGCAGGGGGGTGTTCCATCATGCATTTCTGTCAAAAGACAAGGTTTCAGTGGCTTCTTTTGGTCAGTCCAGGAAGTGTGAAACGGGGGTTTGCCCCTAGATTGGCTAGTCTTTTTCCCCAAACAGTTTACTGTGAGGGGTTCTAAATTCATTTAAGGTGGCTCGCCTGTTGCCAAGCCCTAGCCTGGATGCCTGGCACAGCTCTCTGGGTGGACGGGTTCATTTGTCTCCCTGTGTCTCCCTTCATTTGACTCCCGTTGTCTCCCCGCCTGGATGCCTGGCACGGCTCTCTGGGTGGACGCGTTCGTTTGTCTCCCTGGGTTCACTTGTCTCCCTTTGTCTCCCTTCATTTGTCTCCCGGTGTCTCCCAGCCTGGATGATCCAGTCTGGGTGGACGGGTTCATTTGTCTCCCTTTGTCATTTGTCTCCCGTTGTCTCCCAGCCTGGATGCCTGGCACGGCTCTCTGGGTGGACGGGTTCATTTGTCTCCCTTTGTCTCCCTTCATTTGTCTCCCAGCCTGGATGCCTGTCGCGGCTCGGGTTCATTTGTCTCCCTTTGTCTCCCTTCATTTGTCTCCCGTTGTCTCCCAGCCTGGATGCCTGGGTGGACAGATTCACTTGTCTCCCTTAGTCTCCCTTCATTTGTCGCCCGTTGTCTCCCAGCCTGGATCTGGCACGGCTCTCTGGGTGGACGGGTTCATGTGTCTCCCTTTGTCCCCTTCATTTGTCTCCCGTTCTCTCCCAGCCTGGATGCCTGGCACGGCTCTCTGGGTGGACGGGTTCAATTGTCTCCCTTTGTCTCCCTTGATTTTATCCCGTTTGTCTCCCAGCCTGGATGCCTGTACGGCTCTCTTTGGGTGGACAGTTATTGTCTTCTCTGTCCTCCTGTTTTGTCTCGTTGTCCTCCAGCCCTGGATGCTGTTGTCTCTGGATATCTGCCTTCTCTGGTTTCCACTGTTTGTCCTGTTTGTCCCTCAGCTGGTCTGCTTGTCTCTGGGGAGCGATTATTCAGCCTCCAGTCTCAGCCACTGGTCCCAGTGGGCACTCACGCCATGGCTGGTTTCCTTCACTTCCTTCATTTCTATCCTTTTGCTTGGGGTCTGGTTTGCCGTCGGCTTTGGCCCTGGCTTCGGTCATTCCTTGTCTTGTGGATGTTGGGGACAGGGTCCTCCTCTGTCTGCCCTTCATCTGGACTTCGATTTCGCTTGGGCTCGTGGTGGGTCGTCTTCCTTGTCTATCGTTGGCTACACCCTGTCTGTTCGTTCAGTGCCTCGTTATCAGTTGCGGTCCCGAGCTGACGATAGCGGTGCGCTGCGGTGCGCGGCTTCAGCTACGAGAAGGCTCTGTTATGAAACAAACGTGAATCACGCTGGAGTTAAATCCTCTATCGATTCTTCGAGGATGTTCAACGAACCTTACGCTGAGATACCCAGTGGTGCTCTTGGCACCTGGGGTTGTCCCGGCTCTCCCGGCGGACGGGTTCATTTGTCTCCCTCTCCCTCCATTTGCCTGACGGATTCATTTGTCTCCCTTTGTCTCCCTTTATTTGGCCCCGGTTGTCTCCCAGCCTGGACGCCTGTCACGGCTCTCTGGGGTGGAGGGGTTCATTTGTCTCCCTTTGTCTCCCTTCATTTGTCTCCCGTTCTCCCAGCCTGGATGCCTGGCACGGCTCTCTAAATGGCCGGGTTCATTTGTCACCGTTTGTCTCCCTTCATTTGTCTCCCGTTGCCTCCCAGCCTGGATGCCTGGCACGGCTCTCTGGGTGGACGGGTTCATTTGTCTCCCTTTGTCTCCCTTCATTTGTCTGGCACGGCTCTCTGGGCTTTGTTTCCCTTCATTTGTCTCCCGTTGTCTCCCAGCCTGGATGTCTGGCACGGCTCTCCAGGCGGACAGATTCACTTGTCTCCCTTTGTCTCCCTTTATTTGTCTCCCTTTATTTGTCTCCCGTTGTCTCCCAGCCTGGATGCCTCTTGAGTGGACGGATTCATTTGTCTCCCGTTGTCTCCCAGCCTGGATGTGTGGCACTCACGCTCCGCGGTTTCCTTCCGCTGTGATTGTATCACTTTTTAACAGGAGTCTGGTTTACCTTCCAGCTTCAGCCCTAGCTTCCAGTAAATTCATATGCATGGATGTTGAGACAGGGTCACTCATCTGCAACTTCATCTGGACTTCGATTTTGCTTGGGCTCGTGGTGGGTCGTCTTCCTTGTCTATCGTTGGCTACACCCTGTCTGTTCGTTCAGTGCCTCGTTATCAGTTGCGGCCTCTCTCTCTGTCCTTGCTCGCATTTGGAGTCCCGAGCTGACGAGAGCGGTGCGCTGCGGTGCACGGCTTCAGCTACGAGAAGGCTCTGTTAACCCCCCGGTGAAACAAACGTGAATCACGCTGGAGTTAAATCGTCTATCGATTCTTTGATGATGTTCAACGAACCTACGCCGAGATACCCAGTGGTGTTCTTGGCACCTGGGGTTGTCCCGGCTCTCCCGGCGGACGGGTTCCTCTCCCTTCATTTGCCTGACAGATTCATTTGTCTCCCTTTGTCTCCCTTTATTTGGCCCCGGTTGTCTCCCAGCCTGGATGCCTGTCACGGCTCTCTGGGTGGACGGATTCGTTTGTCTCCCAGCTTGGATGTCTGGCACGGC
This sequence comes from Effrenium voratum, assembly GCA_963377175.1. Taxonomy (NCBI): domain Eukaryota; class Dinophyceae; order Suessiales; family Symbiodiniaceae; genus Effrenium; species Effrenium voratum. Next base: position 296,077 of record CAUJNA010003572.1, read on the forward strand.
TCTCCGGGGCGGACGGGTTCATTTGTCTCCCTTTGTCTCCTTCTTGTTGTCCCCCAGCCTGGATGCCTGGCACGGCTCCCTGGTCATTCGCGGTGTATTCCGCGGGCACGCATGTGTGTTTGAGGCTCAGAAACGTGTGTTTGAGCGCGCGCGTGCGCTTGATCAAGCCTCAGGCAGCATGCTGCGGATGCACGTACGAGTGCTTCAAGTAAATGATTGTGTGTTCTTGGTGTGTTCCAGCTGACCACATCGGCGCGTTCCAAGTGAACACGCACTTTTGCATGTGACCACATGAGTGTGTTCCACGTCAGCACATGTTTGTGTTCCAGGTGAAAGCATGCGATTGTTCTGATAAAACACATATGCGATCCGGTCAAAATTCCTAGTAAGGGGGTTTAGTCTACAGAGGCCACCGTCGCAGTCACTTTGTGCATTTTTTCATTCACACAAAGCGGAGTCCTGCAAATACCAATGGATTGCCCGCTCCCCACTGGAGGCGCTAGGATGGCGCTTGGTTTGCGCTAGGGTCTTCGGTGATCTTGGTTTCCAAGAGTTGGCGCGTGGGTTGCCGCGATGGGCTTTGCGTGGCTTTCAAGGGTGTAATGTTGCAGTTCTTACTTAGTACTTGAAGCCAGCCCGCACGTTTACCTTCATCTTACGTGGGCTTAATTTGTCAAATCCACACAGATGGTCGCCGTGACTCCAAAAAATACGGCGAACCCGCGCTAGCCGCGCGCTAGCAAGGCGCTAGCGCAGTGGTCAGCTGTGACCGGTTCCCAGTTACGCTTCAATCCAAATTTGCTTCCGCTCTCCTCGCATGCTATTATCATGGAGTGCGATTTGCTGGACAAAGGGGAGAAACAACGGCTGAGGCAAGACGGCAGGGATGCCTTGTACCGAGCATACGGAAGAATTGGGTTGCGTATTTCCCTGCGTAAGCAAATGCTTTACTGAATCGATACGAAGAGTTGCCACAATACGATCAAAGCACTTTAGCAATCGATACGAAAGACACTGTGCAGCTAAGCGAGAAAGAAGCGCAATGCGCCGGAAAGATTTTGCTAAGCTGAAGCCTGTAACTGCTGGAGACGCATCCGATACTGATAGTACTAGCAGTAGTAGCAGCAGCAGCAGCAGCAGCAGGCTCGCACGCTAGCAACATGTTGCAAAAAAGCTTGATTGATCGTACACGAACACTATTTTCCTACTTGGGACATGCATAAAAAACACAAGCGTTGTTCAAGGCAGAGCCCCATGGAATAGCGCCTCACAGTCGGCTTCGGGAACTTGATTTGTCCATGCGAACACATTTTTGTTGCCCAGGTGAACGCATGTGTGTTGCACATTTGTGTTGCACATGTTTCTCCACATGTGCACACACGTGTGTTCCATGTGTACACATATGTGTGTTACAAGTCAACACAGAAGTTTGTTCTGGTTAAACATGCTTGTGTGATCCAGGTCTGCACCAGTGTCGCACGTGAACACAAATGCCTGTTCCAAGTGAGCGCATATATGGGTTCCAGGTGAACACATATGTGTGTTGCAGGTGAACAGAAATGTGCTTTCCAGACATACACACATATGTGTTCCAGGTGTACGCATGTGTGTGTGTGCGTGTTCCGGGCGCGCATATATATATATATATGTGTGTGTGTGTCGCGTGTGCACATATGTGTGTTCCACATGTACACATATGTGCGTTCACGTGCGCACATATGCGTGTTGCACGTGTACACATATGTGTGTTCACGTGTACACACATGTGTGTTCTTATCAGACACGTGTATGTGTTCCAGGAGAACACATGTTTGTTATCAGATGAACACGTGCGTGTGTGTCTGCTCCGCGTGCACTTTTTTTGTATGTGTGTTCACGTGCACACATTGTGTGTTCACGCGTGCGCACATGTGCGTTCCAACTGGACACGTGTTTGTGTTCCAGGAGGACACATGTTTGTTATCAGATGAACACGTGTGTGTGTGTGTCTGCTCCGCATGCGCATGTGTGTGTGTTCATTTGCACACATATGTGTGTTCCACGTGCACACATTTGTGTGTTCACGTGTCCACACATGTGTGTTCCAATTGGACACGTGTTTGTGTTTCAGGTGAATACATGTTTGTTTTCAGATGAACGCACGTGTGTGTGTGTTCCAGGTGCGCATATATATGTGTGTGTGTTCACGTGTACACATATGTGTGTTCACGTGTACACACGTCTGTGTTCCAATTAGACACACGGTTGTGTTCCAGGAGAACGCGTGTTTGTTATCAGATGAACACTCGTGTGTGTCTGTGTTTTCCGCGCGCGCATAAATGTGTGTGTTCACATGTGCAGTACACATGTGTGTGTTCCACGTGTGCTGTGTTCACGTGTACACATATGTGTGTTCACGTGTACACACGTCTGTGTTCCAATTAGACACACGGTTGTGTTCCAGGAGAACACGTGTTTGTTATCAGATGAACACTCGTGTGTGTCTGTGTTTTCCGCGCGCGCATAAATGTGTGTGTTCACATGTGCAGTACACATGTGTGTGTTGCACGTGTGCACATGTGTGTGTTCACGTGTGCGCATTTGCGTCTCCCACGTGTACACATATGTGTGTTCACGTGTACACACATGTGTGTTCCAATGGACACGTGTTTGTGTTCCAGGTGAACACATGTTTGTTTTCAGATGAACACTCGTGTGTGTGTGGTCCGGGTGCGCGTATATATGTGTGTGTTCACGTGTACACATATGTGTGTTCACGTGTACACACGTCTGTGTTCCAATTAGACACACGGTTGTGTTCCAGGAGAACACATGTTTGTTATCAGATGAACACGTGCGTGTGTGTCTGCTCCGCGTGCGCATGTATGTGTGTTCATTTGCACACATATGTGTGTTCCACATGTACACATTTGTGAGTTCATGTGTCCACACATGTTTGTTCCAATTGGACACGTGTTTGTGTTTCAGGTGAATACATGTTTGTTTTCAGAGGGATGGTCGGGGATGGTTGTCCTAACCTTTTGGCATATTTTGTGTGTGTGTGTTCACCGTGTAATCTGATAAGAATTTCACATATGTGTGTTCACGTGTACACACGTCTGTGTTCCAATTAGACACACGGTTGTGTTCCAGGAGAACACGTGTTTGTTATAAGATGAACACTCGTGTGTGTCTGTGTTTTCCGCGCGCGCATAAATGTGTGTGTTCACATGTGCAGTACACATGTGTGTGTTCCACGTGTGCACATGTGTGTGTGTTCACGTGTGCGCATTTGCGTCTCCCACGTGTACAGATATGTGTGTTCACGTGTACACACATGCGTGTTCCAATTGGACACGTGTTTGTGTTCCAGGAGAACACATGGTTGTTATCAGATGAGCACACGGGTGTGTGTTCCGGGTGCACATATATGTGAGTGTTCACGTGTGCACATATGCGTGTTCACGTGTGCACATATGTGTGTTCCACGTGTACGCACATGTGTGTTCCAATTCGACACGTGTTTGTGTTCCAGGTGAACAGGTGTGTGTTTCACGTGAACACATTAGTATGTGCTAGGTGAACTTTTTTTGGCATCTGACGACATATTTGCTCTCCAGGTGTGCACATGTATGCGCTCCAGAAAACGCATGATTGTTTTCGAGGTGCGCGCATGTGTGTGCGATTTAGGTGAGCATTTATGTTTGCTCACGTGTGCACATATGTGTGTTCCACATGTACACACATGTGTGCTTTAATCGCACACGCGGTGTTCCAGGTGGACACATGTTTGTGTTCCAGTGGTATACATATGTGTGTCCCACGCGTACACACATGTGTGCTTTAATTGCGCGGCTTTGTGTTCCAGGTGAACGCATGTGTGTTCCACGTGTACACACATGTGTGTCTGAATTGGACACGCGTTTCATTGTGTTCCAAGTGAACACACATGTGTGTTCCACGTGAACGCATTAGCGTGTCGTAAGTGAACACATATGTGCGTTCCACGTTTGCACATGTGTGTGTGTGCTTTCCAAGAAGCACATGTTTGTTTTCCAGCTCAACACATTTATGCGTGTGCCGCAGGTGATTGTATACTGTTTCAGTCGTATACGTATGTGTGTTCCACGTGTACACACATGTGTGTCTGAATTGGACATGTGTGTTTGAACTGCCCATGTGACTGCGTGCTTGCGCGGCCACACTTGCGTTCACGCGCGCGCGCTCGCCCGCCATCGCGCGCGCTTGCCCAACCGCAGTTCTGGCGCGGTGCTGAAGCGCGAAGCACGCCAGCAACACACGTGCAGCAACGCAACGCGCGCCAGGTTCACGACTGCATCATTTTGATTCATCCGTGTTGAAGCGCAGAAAGCCACAAGCTGTTGGCATGTTTGTGCTCGCCCGTCAGCCGTCAACTGTTTGGGGTCTCTGCTGGTGTAATTTCAGGCTTGATTTTAAGTGAAACCAAAGACAAATCTCTACTTGTGTTGGGGTCGCCCTAGTGTCAGACATACCCAAATGGCTATCAAACCCGTTGAAAGGGCCGAAGGGCCTGAAATGACATTGCCCATGTTGAGGTTCCAATATGCTGTGGCCCAAGTGTGGCTATGTTCAAAGTTGGAACCGCCAGCTGGAGAGTGGTTGGTCACATGAATCCCCAAATGATTCCACCAACGAGTCCCAATTAAATGTCATGCATGCCCAATGTATTTTAAAGGGGTTTGTGAGATTCTGGGTACAGTTGAGGTGAGATTTGTTTGACCTTTTTGTTTTTGTTGGAGATTTGTTTGACGGTAGACCAAGTATGATTGTTTAGAGTTTTGAAATGTTTGTTCCCCAAACAGCGAAGCATTGGGGTTCTAACTTGAGGTATAGAGAATGGGAAAGTGTGACGCCGGTTCCGGGGTCCTGTTTTCCGCTTGTCTTCCTGTTTCTATTCGCGTGTGAGCTGGTCTGTTTTTTTCTCGTTTCTGTTTTTCATCTTTTTGCCTCCATTTTTATTTTTTCTTTTTTTTATTTTGCATTGTATTTTATTACTATGAGTGTTCTTCCTGTCTCCCAGTCTCTCTGGTTGCTGTAGCGCTGACTCCAGGGTCGTGTCTCCTGCTTGTCTGCCAGATGCTGTGACGCTGGCTCCATGGCTCCGGGTCGTGTCTCCCGCGCTTGTCTCCCTGTGTCTCGCAGTCTCTGCGATGCTGTGACGCTGGCTCCGGGGTCGTGTCTCTTGCTTGTCTCCCTCAGCTTCTGCGGTCAGAGGCCAGATGCTGTGACGCCGGCTCCGGGGTCGTCTCCCGCTTGTCTCCCTGCGTCTCCCAGTCTCTGCGGTCAGATGCCAGGTGTGACGCCGGCTCTGGGGTTGTGTCCCACTTGTCTCCCTGTGTCTCCCAGTTCGAATGTGACGCTGGCTCTGGGGTCGTGTCTCCCGAGGCTAGATGCTGTGACGTCTCCCTGTGTCTCGCGCTCTCTGCGATGCTGACGCTGGCTCCGGGGTCGTGTCTCCCACTTGTCCCCCTCAGTTTCTGTGGTCAGAGGCCAGAAGCTGTGACGCCGGCTCCGGGAGTTGTGGTCTTTTTTTTCGTTTTTTTTGTGTTTTGTTTTTTTTTTTTGTTTTTTTTTCTATTTTCTGCTTTTTTTATCTTTTTTTTTTTTTTTTTTTTTTACTTTTTTCGTTTTGTTTTTTTTTTTTCGTTTTTGTTTTTTTTTTTTTTTTTTTTTTTTTTTTCTTTTTGTTTTTTTTGTCCTTTAATTTTTTTTTTTTTTTTTTGTTTTTTTGTTTTTTTTTTTTGTTTTTTTTCGCTTTTGTGTTCCTGTGTCTCCCAGTCTGTTGTCTAGTTTCGTCTCCCTGTGTCTCCCAGTCTCTGCGGTCGGGTGCCAGATGCTGTGACATTGGCTCCGGGGTCCTGTCTCCCGCTTGTCTCTCTCTGTGTCTGGCTGCCAGCTGTGACGCTGGCTCCGGGGTCGTGTCTGTGTCTCCCACTCTTTTGGGGTCAGATGCCAGATGCTGTGATGACTGCGGTCAGATGCCAGATGCTGTGGCGCCGGCTCCGAAATCGTGTCTCCCGCTTGTTTCCCTATCTCTCCCAGTCTCGTCAGACTTTGCGGTCGGATGCCAGATGCTGTGACGCTGGATGCCAGATGCTGTGACGCTGCCGCTTGTCTCCCTGCCGGGTCCGTGTCCCCCACTTGTCTCCCTGTGTCTCCCAGTTTCTGCAGAGGCCAGATGCTGGGACGCCGGCTCCTGGGTCTTTCGCTTGTCTCCTGTGTCTCCCATCCCCCGCTTGTCTCCCTGTGTCTCCCAGTCTCTGCGGTCGGATGCCAGCTTGCAAAGAAATAGCAATGGGGAAAGGGCATGTCGCAGATTTTGCTGTTAGCCTGTGTGCAAAGGATGTGCCTCTCTCTTGGTCAAGCGCAGGTTTGCATCCTTGTGGCGCACCAGCAGGGCCCTGTCAAGCCTTAAATGTGTCTATGTTTCTCGGTAAAGAAAACATACATATACTGTGACATCCGGCTGATTGCTTTGCTCGGGACACTGAGCTGCTTTTTGGAAGCCAGTGCCGCACCTTTTTGGCCAAGGCGCATCAGCAGAGCCCTGTCGAGCCTTAGATATGTAGATTGTTTTTGATAGACAAATACCGTGACATCCGGCTGATACTGAGCTGCTTTGTGGAAGCCAGCGCCAACTGCAGGTTTGCATCCTCGTGGCGCATCAGCCATTTTGTTCTATAAACAAATATACCGTGACATCCGCCTGATTGCTTTGCTCAGAAGCAGAAAGCTAAGACTACAAGCTTGACATTGACCGGGGCGACAACAACTCGCCTAGCTAATTTGAGACTTGTGGCTGGGCCCTGACATGACTCTGTGGCGACGGCATGACCTGACAGCCAGACCAGACTGATAATGATTTTGAGCCAAACAGCCAAAGGGTTCAATGCAAAATCATTGACGTTTGTGAAGTATTTCAACACGATGGAATCTGGACCAAGCAACATAAAAGACACAACACAATGCTTTTTCCCTCAGAGCCAAAGAGTGCCTAACCCAGTGCCAAAGGCCTTGCAAGCGAAGCGGCCATGCCTACTTGGCAAGTTCAACTGCTTGCCCTGCTGTGACAGTGGTGCTGGCGGCGAGGACTATCATGGGGCGCACGGGCTGCAAACCGCGGGCAGTGCTTCTGGCGCATCAGCAGAGCCCCGTCAAGCCTTGAATATGTACTCTTGTTCTGGATAAACAAACACCGTGACATCCGCCTGAGCTGCTTTTTTGAAGCCAGTGCCGCACTTGCAGGTTTGCATCCTTGTGGCACATCCCCAGCCCATCTGTTTTCTCGATCTGATTGCTTTGCTCAGGAGACTGAGCTGCTTTTTGGAAGCCAGTGCCGCGCTTCTTCGTCAAGTGCAGGTTTGCATCCTTGCGGCGCATCAGCAGAGCCCAGCCAAGTGGCCTTCACTGACTCGACAGCGGAGACACACTTAGCGCTGTCGGACTTCTGGCGGGGACAAGGTGTAAAAAGCGGTTTCTTGACATGTTTTCCTGTTGGCCTTTTTCCGGTTGGTGCCTTCCAACATCTTCCAACAAGAAAATCGCTTGGATCCTGAAAGCATTTGTGGAGTTGACCAGATTGGGCTGGCATTTGCGAGTGCTGGCCATGAATGCAGGTGCGCAGGTGGACAAGTGGCAGACAATTGAGGGTTTCCGGGATAAACACAAAGCATTTAGCTTGGACTTTTGCAGCGCTGTGATGATGAGGGTGGATGAGGAGGATTCTGCTGATTCTGTGGCTGATGAAGGTGGTGACGATGATGATGGTGATGGTGATGAGGGTCAGGATGACGAGGATGAGGAAGATGAGGAGGATGGTGATGAGGAGAAGGAGGGTGATGATGAGTGTGATGGTGATGAGCCACAGAGAAGTCGACGGTTTCGTTGACAGTTTTGCTCCGAGTCAACAAACCCTTGGAATGGAGAAGGGGCACGGCTCCACTAAGCATTTGACCAGTGAAGCAACTAGAGAGCTTGCGCGGGTCAGCCACCATCTTAGCCAAAATCGTATGACGCGGGGGGAGGGGGGCTCTAGGCGACTGATGATGCTAGGGATGCAGGAGCGCTGCAGGAAAGACCTCCAGCGGATGACACCAGCAAGTTGCGCAAGCAAGTGCGTTAGCAAGTAGCACTAGCGAGTTGCACTAGCAAAATGCCACTAGCAAAATGGCGCAAGCCAGTAGCACGAGCAAGATAGCGCTAGCGAGATGCAGTAGCGCTAGCCAGTGGCACTAGCAAGTAGCGCCAGCAAGTGGCACTAGCAAGTTGCAGTAGTGAGTTGCACTAGGAAGTTGCAGTGTGTTGCGGCAAACACTGCGCGCAGAGAGCTTGCTCAGACAACTTGCTCATTGAAACTTGTTCAGAGAAACTTGCTCTGAGAACTTGTTCAGATCTTGCTTGGAGAACTGGCTTGCTCAGAGGAACTTGCGCAGAGAACTTGCTTAGGATTACTTGGCGCTGTGCACGGCTCATGCTTTCGGGCCACCCATCTTCTAGTTTCCTCTTGGTAGCATCACTGTAGTTCGAGCACCCTTTCTTGTTGGCAGTGCTGTTGTAAACCTCGCCTCCTATCTTGTTGCCAGTATTTAGCACCTTCTCAGTTGGATAGCCATGTGGCCCGGCCAAAATCATATCCAGTCTTTCGCTTCGCTAGCTGGTCCTGCGACGCTTTTTCCTCTTTGCAACCTATGCAATCCAGTCCCACTGACAACCGCATTTTGCTGAAGCATTTCACACCTTCGTGGTGCCTCGTTGCCTCCTGACAGAAGGGTTGAAGACAGATTTCTCAGCCTTGTTTTCCACATATTCTGGTGTTTTGACGTGTCCGAAAGTGCTCAGGGCTTGCAAGTGCGAGGGCTTGAAGTGCGAGGGCTCAAGGGTTTTCATGATGAGACTGCCATTATCATTCTCCGAGGCGGTCTCTGGACCCATGGAACACCAAAAAAGTTCAACGTGAGCTGGAGCCTCCGCAGTGAGTATTTTTGGAAATCCGAGCCATTCCATTTGATTCTCTCAGCATACGTGGCTTGTCGGGAAACCAAGCTGGAGGGTGCTGATAGCATCAAGACCATCGCTCACCGAAGCAACACGTGCAGAAGACATGGCCCATCCATTTCTTCTTTGACGACATTCGCCTCTACTACGCCTTTGAACATCGATTCCGACCCGTTCTCGCAAAAGGTTTCGGCGCTGCTGGACACTCTGCGTGCGTGGCGAACTCCCCAGCAACATTACGGAATGGCGGCTCTGGTGCTCAATGTGGTAATTGCAACACACGGTCATGGCCATGTTTCGACGCATGTTCGGTGGCTGTATAATCTAATAAGAGTTGCTCACGCCGCAGTCTGCAAGTTTATGCAAGTTCTCTCTTGCTTTGCTTGTGGCAAGACCTTTAGCCGAAGATAGCAACCCGAAGTGGCATGTGCCCAGTCTCGGCCACAAGCTGCTGAGACTGATGCGCAAGTTTCAGCAGAGTAGACGGCCACCAAATGCTGCGGTGATGGAAAAGTGCATTGAGTGTCCGTACTACGGAAGTTCCTTCGAAACTTCCTTTCATTGATGCCAGGTGTTAGGTTGATTCACCCCGAATCCCTGAACCCTTCACTCTCGAACATGGCATTGACATGGCATTTTCCTCCTCAAAGGCGATACAACATCGATGCTTTTACCCAGCGTCAAGGACATGGATGGACCCGATGTGTCCTCTTCCCAAAAAAGGGGACTTCCTACAGGGACATACATAGACTGATTGTAACTATGTGTTGCTCACAGGGCTTTCAAGGTGGGCCAGAATCTGAACATGTGTTTTTTAGAAGGGACGATTCCTGTCACCGTGGTCTCTTCAGAAGTTATGTTATATTTCGGGTAGGTAGAACAAACATAATTTGAACTTGACTTTTTCTTGTACTCCAGATTTCGGCCACTAAGCAGTGCTCAATGGTTGTCATGTGTTTTCCCCACATGACAAAGTGTACAGGTTATTTTCCGATTGAGCCGCAGTCAGAACTTTTGATTCTTTGGGTTGGCTCAACGATCCGGATTTCAAAGGGAAAGTGCCATGGTTTGTACATAATCCAGATATTATACATAAAAAACATATATATATATGTATATATGTGTACAAATGCTATATGCACATACACATGTGCCGCACCTTTTCGGCCAACAACTCTCTGCGTGTTTCCCACGCTGTGGAGGCCCGCGTTTCTCAGTGAAATCTAAGTTTCTTCTTCAAACACCAATGTTGTTCACGTAGTGCAGAGCACATCTATTGTCTCGTTGTTTTCCTGGTTTTCTGTGAACGTCATTTTTTTGGGCGAGAAGAAGAAATCTACTTGTCGGAAATGACCTATGGGAAGATTCTTCTCGTACCTCCTCCCATATCAGCTATTGCATGCCACCAGTTTGCATTGGAGCAGGCGGACCTATCCCTGATGTAGAAATGACTACCCGCATGCAGGTGGTTTGCCTGAATGCTTTAAGACACCTTGTGCAGGCGCCTAGGATGCCTGATGCGGGTATGGGTCAAAATGAAAATACCAGGAATTGGACCGCGGAGTTGAGCCAAATCTTTTTCTCCATTTGGCAGGGCAAGCCATGTTGGGTTCCATGTCCGATTTTTGCCACCAGTTGGGTATGGTTGTCAAAATTTTCAGACACTGGGAATTGGACCGCAGGGTTTGGTACCCATGTTTCCACCTAGGGTGCCATTTTGGGTACCTATTGTTGACCCACAGCCATTTTTGGAAACACCTACGAATAGTTAGGTGAATGTACCGATTGTTTTTCGCCACAGCCATTTGGGCTTCAGCCAAAAAAAAAACCTCCTGCCCCGTGCCGTGTGGCAGGCCAAGGAGGAGAAGAGAGGCCCAAGTCTTGGGGGGGTTGCTGTGCCCATGTTTCAAGGGACACCTAAAGGAACCCAGTCGTGTGGGTCGGTTTTTCTTCTTCTTTTTTACCCTTTTTGGGGTTGGTTTGAAGGGGAAAAAGCAGGAAAACCACCATTTTTTGGGGGGTCCCCTAAAAAGACACCCAGTTTGGGGTTCTATTTTGAGACCCGCCAATCTTTTGGTTTAGGTGAAACTGGATGGCGAAGCCAATCCCACATTTGGTTTTTTCATTCCACTTACCCACAAGAGAGTGGTCCAATCGTCCAACACCATCTACTCGCTTCCTGAGTGTATTTCCCACACACGTGTCCGAACTACATCGGCTGCCACCAATTTGGTCCAACTCAGTGACTCAAAGTCCTACTTTCACCCAGGTGTACATCGTTTCAACAAGACCCTTGCCCTTGCCAGGGAGTTTGCTTTTGGCTGACGGGTTGGATATGCAACAAATCCATCGCCTTGCGGGGTTCGATGCCCATGCAGGCCCTTGGAGATCCCTTTCAGGATGTGTGTATATATATATATATACTTGCACATACACATGTATTGAGATATATTCACATGTATAAGCACTATGTGTGTGTGTGTATTCACATAGTCGTATGTATTTACGTATATATATATATATATGCATGCATATCTACATACACATACATATCTATGTGTATATTTTAGATATTGGCCCAACTCTGGGTGCACTCAAAACATGTTTTGTCTGCTGGTCCATAGGTAGTCAGCCTAGAAATGCAACATATCACATGTCCCCAAGCTTGACTTCTTTTGGTAGTGCCCCCCTCCCCCCCGCAGGTAGTTGGTGGGCCGGGGACTGTGTGAACGATTCCCTGGCAAAGAAGCATTACAGGAGAACGAGTAAACAACCTGCAGTTTTGGCTATGAACTTTGATAGGGGTTCCCTGGTTTACGTAAACCCCAATGTAAAAGATGTCCAGCAAAGGCCCCAATTCAAACTCAAAGCCACACGTTTGTCTTTTACCTTTGCACGAAGCTCAGTCGAAGCTTGCTCCGGGCTTCCAACAACTTGTTGGGATTTGGTAACTTTCCGGTGTCCAGTGCAGGAACAACACGCGTCAAATTCCGTTGGGTTTCCGCATCCAACCGAGTCCAACTTGTTTGGGGATGATTTCTGCTGTGCCGAGCGTTGACATGCCGAACGTTGAGTACCCCTTACCCCACTCGCAGAGGCATTCGGTCGTATTCTTTGCTTCTCGGAACTTTCATAAGACGCAAACACGCAAGGATTCCTGCAAACAGCTGCGACAGATAGGCGATTGCAAGGTCCGGACGGCTGTTTCACGATCCTCAATGCTTCCCTGGTCAAGAGAGGCATCCCCTGCGCAATTCTTTCTGAAAGAGAATGGATTCGGGCGAGGGCCTCCAGGCCTAGAGTCATGTTCCATGTGGCTGTCCACGTCGCGATAAAAAGTCGATGCCCGGTCCGCTTTCCCCCAGAAGCCCGCCAAGGAATTGGTTCCTCGTAGGGGAAAAGGTTCAATCCATCAACTGGGTTCCATGTTAGTACGTTAGTGGGTGGGGGGACGACCAGAAATGCCTAGGGCATTTCTCGGTGGCCCCCCTCTCCAACAGTGGTCGTTCATAAAGTGGTTCTCTTTTGTTGAGCGGGGCTCCACACACGTCACGGCTGTGAGGCTTCTTCGGGAAGAGGGGCCCGGAGAACCCCAAACGCCCGGGGCCCAGTGGCTCGAAATTTTAAGAGCTACGCAGGTTTTGGTCTTTGGTTCCATTTACCTGGGGGCCATTTTGTGTACCGTTTTTTTGAGCCACGGCCATGTGCCATGCTCAAACCACTTGTTTGCTTGGGGGTTGGTATGGTCATCAACCTCTTAATAGGGGTTTTAGACCAAAAGTTAGGGGTTGGTATGGTCATCAACCTCTTAATAGGGGCTTTAGACCACCAATGTTTGCTTGGGGTTGGTTATGGTCATCAGCCTCTTAATAGGGGTTTTCGACCACCGACATGATGACATCAAGGTTCCCTTTGAGGGAACTATGACCATGGCGACGGGTGGAGCTTGACCATGGCGCACATGGAACCCTGAACGATCCTGCCTAGGGACCTGATGGGTTTCCATATTGGGTAGTGGAAGAGAGGGCAAGGCCCCGTTTCAATGCGGTGTCTCAAAACTTGATCCACACGCAAACGCAGCGCTTCATATTGGACACCCATGTCTACACTGGGGCTGATCAACCAAACGGAATAACATGGTCTTGCTTCAAGTAGGTGTTTGAGTCGTGGCCAATGAGAAGCCAGCAATTGATTGCGAGATGGTCAACGAAACAGGATAGGTGTCGGAATATCGGCTTGTCCCTTTTCGGCAGACATGTTCTGCACTGAACACTTTTGGGGCAACACCCCCCTATTCCGTTTTTGTCCCCGCTTTTTTAAGTCCAACTCTCGGGGTTACTTGGGAGGTGGGCCGCGATGTTCCGAAGATGGGTCAAAATGAAACCACCGGGAATTGGAGCACAGGTTTTAGTCCATGTTTCCATTTACCAGGGCAAGCCATTTTGGGGTTACCCGATTTTAAACCCACAGATTCATTTTACATCTTGGACAAAAGACTTTGCCCCTGGAATTAGACGCTTTTTTGGGGTTTGCATGAATTCAATCTTGCGGGAAGCTCTTTGTACGGTGCTTTTCAGCTAGAGAGCCCCGGCTTCGGCGACAGGGATGAGGGCCAAGAAGCTGGAGGAGTACTTTGTGCAGCCGAGGTGAGCCGGCCGTTTTGAGATGCTTGGAGCTCTGTGTGATGGTTCTTTCACTTGGATGGTCTGGGAGGAATCGCCAAAGGACTACTGGTTGTAACCCACCACAATGGTTGTCAGTCCCCTGCAACTACGGTTACTAACCATTTAGCGATTCGTCCCAGACCATCTAAGCAAGGGGTTACCCTCTCCAAAGGGCACCGGGTCTTCTACAGCGAGCCTCCTTTTGGAGTGGAAAATCTGTACCTCCGTTTTTTTGTTTCGGTTTGGGGGGAGGCTGATTTGACTGATGAGTTCAAAGCTCTCGTCATGTTCACGAATTTCTGATTCACGAGCCGAGACCCTGGGTTCTTTCCGCAGCCTCTAAGAAGCTGGCAGCTGGGTACCTCAAAAAGGCGCTTTTGAGGTCCAAACCCATCCAGTGGAAGAGGAAAGGCCAAAAGCTTGTGGAATGCGCGTGCTATACGAGCCTGAATATTCAGAATGAGTTTGTGGGGGCTTTCAGACTAAATTCAAGCCATGATCAGAGAAGAACGCGTGATTCTCTAGCCCCTTGCTTGGATGGTCTGGGAGGAATCGCTAAAGGACTAGTAACCCTGGTTGTAACTTACCAAAGCAATGGTTGTAAGTCCCCTGCTAGGGTTAACCATTTAGCGATCTATCCCAGACCATAAGTGTCGGTTTCAACCTAAACTCGGGGCATTGCTATGAGCCATGCTCTGGCGTTTCGGGTTATGGCCAGAAGTTCCCCGCTTTGGCCTTCGCCGGGGCCTTTTGCGGGATCCTTCCCATGTGGATGAAATCCTCTTAGGCACCAAGAAACCCTGGTTTCTGAGGATTGCCCAACGTAAATACCAACAATGGTTTCAATCCATGGTTTCCCAAGTGGTGCAAAATGGAATTCGTCCACAGTAGAAAAGCCCGAATCCCAGGTTTCAAAGAGAACGGGCAAATAAAAAGCACAGGGATCACACTTTGGTAGTGCTGGTCTGTTGGTTGAATCTGTGAAAACTCGCTCCATGCTTTCAGGTACCTGCATAGGAGCCAACCAGGGGGTAACAGCAATGTAAAACGCAAGCCTGCCGGAATCGCAGCTGGACTTATTCGGTAGGGGCTCCGGAAATTATAGGTTCATGTGTTATGAGGCTGCAATGAACTGAAATGAATGAGCTCTTCGGATTTATGACCGCTTCCATTGGACACTCGCCTTTTTCCTGGTGGGGTGGCTTAAAGTCACATGGGCAACTTGAAAGTGAGTCTCCGTGGGTGGTGTGAAGGTCATCGCGGGGACCAGGGTGGAGACCATTTTGGGCTCAAGGAGCTCAAGCTCATCCAGCGATTCACCGGGTCGGACTTTCGAACTAGGCCATGAGGAAGGTGAAATATGATGTTGAGATGAAGAAGATGTGCAAGCAGGCCATCTCGGGCTCCAAGAATGTGGAGGATCATATCTTGGAGGCGTTCCAGTCATGGGACAAGGATAAGAACGGCTTCATTTCCAAGGATGAGCTGGCGCTGGTCTTAAGCTCCCTGGCTTGTCCCACCGAGCCAGCCGATTTGGAGGCGATGCTGACGGAGGCGGATTTAAATTGCGATGGCCTAGTCAACTACGAGGAGATGGTCCATTGGCTCTGCCGAGCGCCTCATCTAGAGCAGTACTTCCTGCTGTCTCTGGACATCTTCAAGCGCAACTTCCAAGACATCGATGCCGAGGTTTTGAACATGCAGCGAGAAATGCAACAGCTGCAGAAAGAGTTCGCTGAAAGCGACGAAGACCAGTACGAGGCAGCTGGCATGACAAAATGTCTTGGGGTCATGCGGAAGCTGTTGCACAAGATGGATGAAGTGCAAAAATCCACGCAGAAACGGATCGATGATGAGCTGACGCCGGTGATCAAGCGAAGCTTCAACTACCATGACAAGGACAACAGCGGCACCCTGACCCATGATGAAGGCGTCATCTTCTTCAGCAACTTCATGGCTCTCTGGGAGCCCTTTGGTGAGTTGATGTCGGAGCTGAACTGTGCGCAAGTGGCCATGATGGACCGACTGGATTCAGAAGCGGAGGATGAGAACCTAGACAATACCAAGGGTTTGGCCATGGAGAAGGTGAAATTGGTGACTCCCGACAAGCTGCATGCGGCCTTCAAGAACAAATATGCCGTCTTGCGAGCAGAGCATGTGAAACATCGAAGTCAGCACCAGAAGGATGCCTGGGAGTTGCTGGCCGGCAAGGATGGCATGACTGAAGCTTCCGTGGTCGAAGCCCTGCTGCATGGCCACGAGATGAACTCGCAGTTCCTGGGAGCTATGGGCCTGAGAGTTGAAGATGTGATGAAGGCAGCTGAACTCACCTGCAAATCGATGCAAGCAGATCTGGAGAATGTCGAAGAGACTTGAGCCACAATCAACACCGATTCGGGTAGATGAAGGTTAGTAAGGGGCAGTCCCAGCCAGCAATAGTTGCGGCCGCCTTCTTAATTCTTCCCATGGTTCTGGGTAGACCATTTTAATACCAGGTTTTGATTGTGACTCACTTGGTGGCTCCCAGCCATCCCCTTAGCTTTTTAGATCCTTTTAGTGTTTAGTGGCAGTGTCCGAATTTCACCCACTAAAAGTTCGCCACTTCTAGCGTTTTAGCATCAGAACTCGGGCAGCCCAGGAGATCGGTCGCTTGCAGGACGCCATGGGTGAGATGGACCAAGCGGTGAGAGAGATGAGTTCGCTGCGCCTCGAGCCAATACCCATCCAGGGAGGAGACTTCGGGGACTGCCAGCTACAGTGACTGCAGCGGCGTCTTCAGGGTGTTTCACCAGGCCCTTTCTGAGGGTGTAGTTGACATCTGACGCTAAATTTGTAGCGCGAAGCATGGCAAAGCCAGCAAAAGAAGAAAAGTAACACATGAAGGCCAAAACAAAACAAAACAAACATGCTAAGGGGGCCCCTTTTGACGGCTCCAAGGTCTCCCCAACCAATGGATCCCCCCACTCTCACGGGTGCTGAAGAGCCCTGAAGAGCGCTTTGCTCTCGGCATGGGGACAGAGCTCCAACAAGAACAGAGGTGCATTTTGCTTGGATGTTAGGACTTTAACTTTTTGCCAACTATTGGGTTTTCCATTAAACCGCTAAAAGTCAAACTTTTAGCAGGGGAGCAGAAAGCAACCGAGAGAAGATTCCGTTTACTCCTTCCTTAGCTGCAAGATGGTGGAGGTGTTGACAGCGGCTGTCAACGATTGCGCTAACCTGGCGAAATCACCAAGTGCGTGTTTTTTTTCAAATAAGTGTCCACCCCGCCCCCCTCAAAAAAAGAAGAAGGAGGAAAACTATTTGCGTGGGTGTGCATGGTGTGTCTTAACATGGAGGTGGGGGGGGGGGGACAAAAAACGGTTTGCGCATCCGATGGTGTTTTCATTGTCGCTTTGCTCATGGTGGACCCTGTTGCCTCCTTTTGCTGCCGCGCTATTTAGAGACCCGAACTTCATCCAAGCCTCTAGGGAAACCCTGACCGCTCAGGTGTTTTCCTTTGGCGGACTCCCCAACTCGGATGTTCAACCTACTTGGATGGTCTGGGAGTTAGCCGAAGGACTAGTAACCGACTAGTAACCCTGGTTGTAACCTACTTACAGTGGTTGTAAGTCCCCTCTAACTAGGGTTACCAACCATTTAGCGATTCGTCCCAGACCATCTAAGTAGTAAGGAGCCTACCCGACCTGCGCGAGACCGGAGACCATGGGCCATCTAAGGAGTTTTGACCATGGCTCATGTGGGTTTGTCTCAAAACTTTCCGGAAGCCCTAAGCGTTTTGTCTTGGACCATGTAAGTAGCTTATCAAGGTTCGCGGGCCAGGGGTTCAACTGCCTCCAGGTTCGCTGCGGGGCGGCTCTTCGCCGGGGGCACCACCTTCGCGTCCCTCGCGGCCTGGGACCCAACGGATGGAGTCCTTTGGGCGTGGTTCGTAGTCCTTTGTGGCAGAACCAGTCGTACTTGGCTTGGGAAGCCAGGAGAGCCGAAGAATTCCATGTTTTTCATGGTTGTCGTTGGGAAACATTTTACATTTTTGCTTATTGTGGTTTAGTGGGAAATCCCCACTTGACTGCTAAAATTTAATTTTTTGCTCCCCTTCCAACGTCAACCAATTTTTGGGGGCCTTCGACACACGGTAAATTTTCGGGCGAAAGGTTGGGTGCTCCAAGACTCTAAGCTGAACGACGGGGGAGGCCGTTGATGTCTCCTTGGTGCATGGCGTCTTACCCCGATCCGGGGGCAAGACGAGCTCACCATGATGTCGGTCCTGCACTCGGGAATCGCGGATAATAGGTTTTGGAATTTGCAAGCAAGCAAGCAAGCAAGCAAGCAAGCAAGCAAGCAAGCAAGCAAGCAAGCAAGCAAGCAAGCAAGCAAGCAACCAAACAAGCAAGCAAGCAAGCAAACAAACAAACAAGCAAACAAAAAGACAAACAAACAAGCAGACAGACCCACAAACAAAAAGACAAACAGACAAGCACACAAACACAAAGGACACACAAGCACACACTCAAACACAACATCTTACAAACACACAAACGCTCAATCACACAACCTACCCAAAAACAATCGGCCAAACAACCAACAAACCAACCAACCAACCCACCAACCCACCAACCCACCAACCCATGGGCAGTCAAGACTCTTCCAACCACCCCGCAAAGACCCTCTCCCCCAAGGCGTGCGGCTTGGGGGTGGTCTGTAGGGTCCCGGACGGATTTCTGCACAGAACCCCTGGTGATATTTCTTGGAGTTGGTGCCCTGTTCAGTTTTGCAGTGGTTTTTAAAGACCGTTTTTGGACCCCCTACTTTGACGCATTCCGTTTGCACGAGGCGAACACCTTCTACAATCCCACGCTCATCGACTTGGCGTGGGCGCATGGGCGGTTCGACCGGCATGACTGAGGGTTTTTGTTTAAACAACCAGGCCCTGTCCATTTTCAAAAGGAAACCCCGAGAAGGTTGTTGAATTTGGGGGGACCAAGATTTGAACCAGCTGTGGAGTTGTTGTATGGTTGCTTGGTGAAGAATGGTTAGGGTGGTTTGGCTGGACACCAAAACGCGGATAAACACGGGGCCTGGCCCGACCAATTCTGGTGGTTCGACCGAAGCTGAGGTCAGCACCATGGTCACGTGACGAGCTCAGGCTCTCGGTGGCTCCGGATTTTATGGGCTCCCGTGACAACCCGCAGGATTTTGAGGGGGAACAGGGATGGGTCATCGACTTCATACTCAGGATCCTCAATTCCGAACTATTACGGGCACCAGGACCCTACTGTGGATGGACAAAAACCTGCACCACTTGGAAACCATGGGAAACCGTTGTTGGTTGGTATTTACAGGGGAATCATCAGAAACCAGGGTTTGTTAGGTGGTGCAGGATTTCGTCCATCCACAGTATGGCCTACCCGACATTCGCGAGGCCCGAAACCATGGGCCATATAAGGAGTTTTGAACGTTCGTCTCAAAATTTTCCGGAACCCCAAGGGTTTTGTTTTGGCTCCCTTTCGAAGCAACCTAAAATTAGGGTTCCTTCTAAACACCACACACCACTATTTCCCCTTTGGTGGCTTGAAACCTGAGAAGTGACATGGGCAGTGCCACTCTCGCGCGTGGGGAGTGGATGATCTTGTGCCCATGTAAGGTGAGCTTCCCTTTCAGGGGAAAATATAAGGAAGCCTGACCCCCCGTCACCCTCCCCAAAGCCCCCGGGTTAAAAGAGGGATCCATCTTTGGGGTGCCATGTGAATCTGGGGAAACAATGGGGGAATTTGGTCATGCAAGGTGGCGACGCCACGTGTATTTTTTTGAGGGTACCCTTTTTAGGTTGGCTCAAAGGCAAGCACACAAACACACACCATTTCATGGTTGTTGTTGGGACACATTTTACCTTTTTGCTTGTTGTGGTTTCGTGGTTGAAATCCAACCACCGAACTGCCAAAGTTGTATTTTTAGCTCCCCAAACCCAACGTCAACCCAGATTTGGGGCTTCCATGTACCTCAAATCTCTGAGTGGACGGGATCCCTGTTTCGGAGCTCCGGGACGGGAAGTCGACGGAAGCAAAGCCGGTGGTGGATTTCAAAAGAGCCACGGCAGGCGGCCCTTCGATCCATTTTCCGTGCTGACTCTTAAAGGATGGTTCCCTTGGTGGCCGAAACCCTTGCCGTTCAAACCAGGGATATGGAATCACCGGGCAAAGTCTCCTAGCCTTTGGTAGCAATCTTCAGGAGATTCGAGGGGTTGATTCCTGGTCCATTCTTTTCAGGTTGATTCCTTGTCCATTCTTTTCAGCCGCCGTTCTTTTCAAAAACCCATCGCCGTTTCCAACCAGAGGTTTTCGGTGGTTTTCTACAAAGATTCGGATCCCTGGGTTCAGAATGGAATTGGAAGTTCCCCCTGCAGAATTGGATCAGTGGCCCAGACAGGGAAATGGGGTCACGAGTCAACATGCTGCTGTACACCTCGGGCTTGCTTCCAACTGGTTAGACTCGAGTCACTTTTCATGGCAAATCCGAAGCCAGCAGATGTTCTCCAAATAGGAACCCCCGAAAGGTGTTTCTTTTTTTTTGGTTTCCCCTTACACCCGCCCCAAAAAGGTATACCTTCAACAAAGGCACACCCAGCCTTTTTCGGCTCGTCAAGGGAGATGTGTGCTGAGGACGCAGATCAGGATGGTGAAGTTGCCCCATTCCTGGGCCGGGACCCCGGATTTTTCTTGGCCAGGCCGAAACATTCTTAAGCGGAGCCATCTGCCCAAAGTCATGCAGCGGATTTCCGCCTTCCTTTGGTTCGCCTTAGGAACCCAAAGGGTACCAGATGGTTGCGGATCGAAGCCAAAGGCGAACTGGGGGCCTTGGGACAGCTTCTCGGACCCGGAAAGAATCAAATAGATCGAACTTGCTGTTGCATGTTTCCGGTGGGGGGTGTCCTGCGAAAAAGCAGCTTCCTAGCTGTTGCATGTTTCCGGTGGGGGTGTCCTGCGAAAAAGCGGCTTCCTAGCTGTTGCATGTTTCCGGTGGGGGTGTCCTGCGAAAAAGCGGCTTCCTAGGAAAGCCAGTTGGGGCGGGTCCTAGAAAAACCAGCGCTTACGTCGAAATCCTTTGTACAGTCCAGCGCCGTCGGACAATTCCATATCTCGAGCGTAATCCAAGTTGAGTGTCCAGTCCTGCTTGAATCTGAATGCAAGTTGCTGCCATTGGGTTGCTTGGGGTTTCAGACACAGCTCCGTCCATTCAACCACAGAGAGTTCGAACTTGGCAATTGCCCTTTAGATCGTGGATGCGCTATGGTGCTGAGGGGGTCACTTTTGCGTGGGCTATTTTTGGTCAATCCCGGGACTCATGATCCAATTTTAGTGCAAGAGAACATCCTACATGGGGCTATCCAAATACTTGAAAAGAGATATGTACCCAATAGAGAAAGGAGTCATTCCGATTTCTGGATTCGTGGTAGATCTTGATCCTTGCCAATCGGGGTGCTTGTGCCATCCATCTGGTCTAGTGCTAGTGAGCTTACCGTGAAGCCTCTTTATTGGGGAGGGGAGGGGGTCCGTATTTCCGCCTATGTTACATTCCTGCAGATTCACATGGAACCGCAACCACCGTTGCAATCTTATTTGGATCCCCAGCTTCTCGTAGGAGGGCCATGGTTGTGAAAAAGCGAGTAGGATTTACGGCTAGCTTCTGGGATATCAAGGGAATCCCGTGATAAAGTAGTCCTGGGCTCCAACCACTAAGTATTACAGATTTCGGGACATGTCCAAAACCATGAAACAACCCATTTTGGTATCACAGATTCAGGTGGTGTTTTGGCTAGGCGACCACAAAACTCTTGGCTTCTTGTTTTTCCCCCCCCCCCCTGAAACACCAACAGGCTGGGTGAATTATAACGACCTCACACGACCAAACACCCCAAATGGTGGTCTATGTGGGGAATCGCCCCCAACCGCAAGTTTCAGGTTGGTGAAATATTTTATAATTCACCCAGACCAGGGGATGTTTGGCTTCCCCCCCCTGAAGCACCAATAGAGGATGTAAGGGATGTCGCAGCGCCATTTCGAGCGGCTCGCGTAGGAGGGCAAGTCCTACTTCGAGCTCTTCGACTTTCTGCTGTGGAAGGAGAAGCTCTTGGCCATCGGCATCTATCGCACCGACCGGCGCCAAGGGGAAGACATGTGGTCCAAACATTATGCAGGGGTCCCCATATTTCCCTTTGGTGGTGGTTTCAAACGTCTTTTTATTTTTATTTTGGGGGGGGTGTAAGGTGGGTTTACTTTTTTAGGGGTGATGTTTCAAGGACACTGTCGGGAACCCTTTTGACCAATCCGTAGGTTCTGCTCTTGGTTTCATTGGGATTCCTTGAAAGACTGTACACTCCTCTATAACCAAGCTGATTCAAACAAAAAGAACGTCACAGGGCTTTTGTTGCTGCTCGTGTGGGACCTGAACTCAGTTGCAATGCCAGACAGTGGCATTCTAGGGAGTCGTCTCAGCTTCAACGTGTGCAATCCAAGGGGGAAAGGGACATGGCGGCCCTCTCAAGAACGTGATGCCATGTTGCAGTGACCATCTACAATCTGCGGTCTCAGAGACTATCTTGTAATTCAGGGTAGACTAAATATATGAAGCAGAACGGCACATGGGCCGTGATTTTTTTGGCAGATCGCGTTTTTTGCAGACCGCAGACTTGGCGGCAATGGGCCGAACAATTTTTCGCCCGAGGCTGAAGTGAGCACCGGAGGCGCGCGGCAATTTTTGGAGACTGACTGCATTGTGCATGTACCAAGTTGAGGCCCTCGATGGCTGTTGTGTTTGGATGTGAACACATCTGAAGAAAACACAACACAAGAAACGGCTTGGCATCGGTTTGATGGCACTTGTGCTTGGATCTGAGCACATCTGAGGGGGAAAAAAAAACCGGCTTGGCCCATGGGTTTTGGGCAGGCCATGTCCCTCCGGTGTCCGGCGGAAGCAGTTCTGAAGGTTTCGCCTCTTGAGCCAGAAGTCTCGGTCCCCCGGTAGTGCCCTTTCTCACCGTTTCTTTTTTGGTTGGGAGGGTTCCCCTACTGAAGTACACTTCAGAAAAAAGGTGATACCCATATTCTAACCTCTCCACTGGAGGACCTAGTTGTTTTGACGCTTTCTCGGGGTTATCAAAGTCAGAAAGTATGGGTTTTCTCTTTAACGCACCACTTAAGGGGTGACTTTGACAGCGGTAAAATGATGGGGGTAGGGATTTAGAGGCAGCCAAGCGAACCACCCTACCAAAGGGAAAATGGGGAAAGGTTACCTATGTGGCGCAACGCTTGAGATCCACCAGAACATGAACGGTTTCCTTTGCTCTCCCTTGCGATCGGGGCGGAATTCCCACACGACTCAGGTTCGAAATACTCTGTATGGGGCTGTCTTTTTTTGAGGGGGACTCGCGTTTTTGGGTGTTTCGAAAGGGATACCCAAAGGACACCACCCACTTTGGGGGTTTCACTAGATTGAAACAAACCCATATAGTTCAACCCCAAACTGTTGCATTTGGTTCCTGTGCAATCCTGTTGATGGTGCAGGGCTCTTGTGGCTCTTTTCGAGTTGCCACATGCCTGTCTCTTGTTTGGGGAACCCTCTGTTGGTTGTTTGACAGGGAAACCAAAAAGGGAAACCAGCATTTCGGGGGGTCCTTTTTTTTTTGGGGGGGGGCCCTCTGTTGGTTGGTTTTAAGAGAAACCAAAAGGAAAACCACCATTTTGGGGGGGGTCCTCTTTAAGAAGAAGCACCCGCATGTTCAGGTGACGAGGAGGTGCCATCGTCGACCAATCAGCGCCGCTTGGCCGGGATTCGCTTCTGAGACCGCTTCTGTGATACAAGGGAATCTCCTCCTTACATGGCGGGGGGGAGGGGGGGAGGGGGGAGCGGGGGAGGGAGGGGGGTGGGGGAGGGGTTAGTCTTGTTCTGGCTGTGGCTCAAAAAGTGGAACCCATTTTTGGGCTGCTTGGATGGAAACAAAGACCAAAACCTGCGTAACCCAGCCCTTAAATTTTGAGCCACACCCATATGGTGTGTGTGTGTGTGTGGGTGGGTGCGTGCGTGCGTGCGTGCGTGCGTGGGTGTGTGTGTGTGTGTGTGTCTTTGTGTCTTTGTGTCTTTGTGTCTTTGTGTCTTTGTGTCTTTGTGTGTTTGTGTGTTTGTGTGTTTGTGTGTTTATGTGTTTGTGTGTTTGTGTGTCTGTGTGTCTGTG
Organism: Effrenium voratum; assembly: GCA_963377175.1. Lineage (NCBI taxonomy): Eukaryota > Dinophyceae > Suessiales > Symbiodiniaceae > Effrenium > Effrenium voratum. The sequence goes on from CAUJNA010003572.1 coordinate 319,984, forward strand.
TGTCTGTGTGTCTGTGTGTCTGCGTGTCTGCGTGTCTGCGTGTCTGCGTGTCTGCGTGTCTGTGTGTTTGTGTGTTTGTGTGTTTGTGTGTTTGTGTGTTTGTGTGTTTGTGTGTTTGTGTGTTTGTGTGTTTGTGTGTTTGTGTGTTTGTGTGTTTGTGTTTGTGTTTGTGTTTGTGTTTGTGTTTGTGTTTGTGTTTGTGTTTGTGTTTGTGTTTGTGTTTGTGTGTGTGTGTGTGTTTGTGTTTGTGTTTGTGTTTGTGTTTGTGTTTGTGTTTGTGTTTGTGTTTGTGTGTGTGTGTGTGTGTGTGTGTGTGTGTGTGTGTGTGTGTGTGTGTGTGTGTGTGTGTGTGTGTGTGTGTGTGTGTGTGTGTGTGTGTGTGTGTGTGGGTGTATGGGTGTGTGTGTGTGTATGTGTGTTTGTGTCTGTGTTTGTGTTTGTGTTGTGTTTGTGTTTGCGTTTGCGTTTGTGTTTGCGTTTGTGTTTGTGTGTGTGTTAGTCTTTGAAAAGCCCTTTTGTATCACAGAAGTGGTCGTTTCCCACATCCCTGTCAGAAGAAGTGGTGACAGATGATCATGGATCCTTTCGGATTTGCGAAGCTGGACTTTGGAAATCAACAACCGGTTTCTTGTTCACGACCCTTGACAAAAAGTCTCCTGGCCCTTTGTTGTGTAAGGGTCCCGCCCGTTTGCACCGCTTCGCTTCCGACTTCGCTTCCCGCTCGGGACGAGGTCGGAGTAGCGTCTCTGCAGGTGGGGGGCCCAAGATTCCCCACGTGCCGCTGAATGGTTTTGATCATGGGATGGTGTCGAAGTGGGAACCCTGCCTGGAGTATTTATTTTAAACGGAACCCCACAGTTGAACCTAAAAGGAAATTCCAAGAGGAAACCCCAAAGAAAGCTTTTGATTTGAAATCCAGAAGGAACAAAGACGAAGGACAGTCCCCAAAAGAAATGTGTAACAAGAAACCCACAACAAGGAATCCGCAAGGAGCCCAAAACACAAAAAAGCCTTTCAGGGTTCTCACCCACATGGTGTCAAAAAAACAACATAGCCGGGTGGGACAGAGTTGGAGTGACTTCCCTTCGGGCGTTTTGTTCCAGTAGTTTCAGTTTCTTCGATTCGTTGATCAGCGGAGCCTGGAATTTTGGGCGCAACCCTGCTCTGCCGCTTTGCGCTTATGCTGACGGCAAGGACCTAAGGAGCGCGCATGTTGTCTCGTACCCGAATCGTTGGCGGAACGAACGGATTGGCCTGGCTTACACGGAAAGGGATTGGCGAAAACTCCTGCGGTTTGCTCGCCAGCGGTTTCATGTCGACCCATGCCCGTTTTAAGCCCTGGACCCCCAAGCGGGAAACTTAAGGCATCCAAAGCAATGGCAACCCCTCAACAAAACCCGTCAAAAAAAGGGCGGTGTCACCCACACAAGTAGCGCCCCACTAGAAGGGGACTCCCTCTGCAGGGCTCCTTAAAAGATGCTTGCAACCATTTGAAACATAGCTTTTTCAACAAAATAAGGGGAAACCAACCATTGACAAGGCAATGTTCAGGTGTCTAATGCATCCGGATCCCTGCTCTGTCCATCAGCCAGGGGTTTATTCATCCGGGGTTCGCACCACTCCAAGTCACCAGTCGGATGAGTTCCGCGCCAGGAGGCCGTCGCAAGAGCGTGGGCGGCCGCGCGCCCAAGCAAGCGCGAAATAGCTTTGGCGGTGGCCAGTTGGATCTTGAAACGCGGTGTGGCCGTTTTTCGTTTAGGGAAAGGTCCCTTTAACATCAACTACCAGAAACGGCTTGCATCCTTTTCCTAGTTCAGCAGGAAGCCAGTTCATGGTTGGGGGATTCATCAGCTTAGTATGGTCTTCCAGAGTAGTGTAATGCAAAGCCACCACTATTGAGTTGCTTTTCCTTCGGACAATGGTTGTTGATCCCCAGTATGCCTGCCATTCGTTTGATCCACTCATTCTTCAACACTGATCTTGCTGGTTTCGAAGAGCGATTCTTGTGGGACAATGTGTTTTCCAGCCGAAACGGTTCAATTCTTGGTGGGGCAACATGTCAAAATAGGGGCAGTCATGGACCCCTGCAAAGGGGACTTAGACAACCAGGATTCCGGCTAATGGAGCCATGGTACATACGCGTTTGTCTCAAACTGGGGAATCCGACCCCCCAACATGGGTGGTTTCCTTTGTTTTCCTCTAGCCCCAAAAAGGGTAGCCTCAACGAAAACGACAAGCACTCATGCGAGCAACGGACAATACTCACTCTCTGCTGTAGTCATTGGGGGCCTCACTGGATCGAAAGGTTTTGGAAGTGAATCCGGGCAAGCTTCTATACTAGGTCCCCAGTAGTGCCCTTTTGCCTTTTTGGAAATAGACTACAAAAAAAGAGTACCCTTATTCTAACCTCTTTAGTGGAGGACCTAGTACATGATGGCTCCCCTGGTTCTTGCGTTTGGAACCGGCTTCCCATTTGGAAGTATGTCCTTTCAAGGATGTTGGCGAGGGTCCTTTTTTGAGGGTACCCTTCTGGGCTGGTTTAAAGGGAAACCAAAAGGACACCAACCATTTTGTCGGTTCCCCTAGTTACGAGCGGGCACGCTCGCGTGTAGGCGTGGACGTGCGGGCGTCCCGGCTGACCAACTCCATCAAGACGCGGAAGACGGTGAAGCGCGGCCCCCCACCATTTGAGTGTTTCTCAAAATGGGGACGTACTGTGGGTGGTCACGAAATCCATTTCGCACCAATTTGAAATGATCATTTCTCCAGGGGGATCATCAGAAACCAGGGTTTCTTTGGTGCTAATGGATTTTGTGCATCCACAGTACCTCCCCAGAATGATGTCCATCAGAGCTTCCCCAGATATAAAAAAAAATCAAAAAAAGCTGGGTCCCTCGGGCCCGTCCTCATTTTTTTGGGGGGGAGGGGTTCCCTCTAATCGTCGGTTTTGAGGGCCACTTTTATGTCACATTTGTTTGGACCCAGTCAAAATCGCAGAAGGGGACGTTGTGGAGGCCTGCGTGTTCACCTACAATTTCAGTGTTCTTAGATATAGCGCAGTGGTGGGCGGGGTCCTTCTTGCGCTATCACGATGCTTCGCATTTTTGTTGCTACCTCAGCGCCAAAGCAATTGCCTGGTGTCAGGAAGACGCTCTCTGGCCTGCTGACCACTGCCACACCCGCTTCAATAAGGACTACTCGGCGGCCCTGCTCTACTACAACGTCCTGTCCGAAGCAGACTTGATGTGGGCGAGCCTGCGCGCGAACATGTCCTCAACACCATGAATGCCATCAAGCATTGCGTCTACGTCCTCTACTCTCGCCGGCACAATTTCATGGTGCGCAAAGGAGACACTTCGCACTTCAACGCCTTCTCTGACCACAAGCGGGCCATGAAGAAGGTGGCCTCTTGCGGCGTCCTGCTGCCAAGACGTATGCTTGCAAGCGCTGAGTCTTTGAAACGCCGAGGGAAAGTTCCATTCATTTGAATGGGTCAAGGCAATGAAACCGCATTGCTTTTGCATCGCGAGGTATCACAATCATAGTGTTGATGTACGCTATGCAAATCTTTGCAGTTCATCTGACCAAGATCCTTAGATGTTCTTCTTCCATTATGAGGACAACTTGTTTTCCGCCAGACATCAATGCATCTAGTGATCAGTTTGAGCTGCAAGCAATCTTGCTCATGGTCTGATTGCAATGCGTTTGGACAAATGTAGAGCGTCTCAGTCAACATCTCGTGCCCCTTCACTAAATGGAAAGCAAAGTTTTTTGGTGAACAAACGTACGTTCCATTGGAAAAACGCAGGCCTCCACAGCGTCCCACACAGCAAAATCGGGGTCCCTATTTTCCCCCGCTGAGATTCATAAACATTGCCTTTTGGGCCAATTTAGAGTTAGTTTCCTGTTAGTGTGATCTTTAAAATGAAATTACAAGGAGCCCTGCTCTTGAAAAAGCGGACTTGTTCCATTTGGCAGCAGGCATGAGCAGCGATCGGATTAGTCAGTGAGCTGGGCCAGTTGCTTGTCCTGTTAATGGTGAATCCCTGTGAACGGCAGCCAAGATGGGGGATTTCGTCGTCCGCCTTAGCCCTTGTCTTTTTTGCGGAGCGGTAAAAGTAGGTTACGTATGTTTGATTCTGTTGATAGAATTCAACATCGCTGAAGTTTCCATCAACGCCTGGTTTAGTAGAGGGCGTCCCAGCCGCAAACAGGCACGCCTTTCTCTCGACTTGGACATGACTTTGAGTTTCCCAGACCCATTTCATTTCCAGGTTTAGGATTTTCGAAGTACCCGGACCTGGCTGATGCGACTTGCCAATGACTTTTGGCAGTGTTTTTTTGGGGGGAGTCAAATTTGGTCTCATACAACAGTACTGGGCTGATACTGATTGCTTCTTGCCAGGTGCCTGGATCCTTGCATTGCCGCGCACATGCCATTTGGGCAGCTGGGGGTCTGAAAGCGAATGTGTTGAGGGGTTCTCAAAGTTTGCGTTTTCTTACCATTTGAGCCTATGAATGGGATAAACCTAGTTTGTCCACTCACGGTAACCATGCATTCAGCGGATCCTAAAGGGATGCTATGAACCTGGTTCCTGCTTGCACCAAAGGATAATCATGTGTCTAGCATCCTAGAACGCATTTGTTGGACTCCCAGTTAGGGTCACCCAAGTTCTTGTCTAGGTCCCCCAGTGGTACCCTTTTGGCCTTTTTTGTGGGAGGGTTCCCCTAAAATAGACTACCCGTATTCTAACCTCTCTACTGTAGGACCTAGTTGTTGTTTGTTTTTGTTTTTTTTTTCCCCCAGGGTGAACTTCGTCTACACAGCGCCGCCGGGCAAAGAGACGGCTCGGAGCCCAGAGCCAAGCGTTGATCATGCCTGCTCAAGCCGCTTGAGCGGCGCGTGTTCTCGACATCCGGCGTGCGTTGCTTCCCTTGTCTCCTTTTTTCTTGGAGGGGGAACTTGGTTCAAAACTTCCAGCTGTGAAACGAAAAAAGATACGGTTCACCATCCCTTGCGGCTTCCTGGGGAATTGGGGGTCATTCCCAAACCCCAAGGTGATTGCCTGAGAAGAAGTATTTGAAAACAGAACCCAAAAACCAACGGAGCAGCTTTTATTTCTCGAGCGTTCCGGGGATGTCCGCGGAGTTCGGGGGCTGTTGGAGTTACCGTGAGACCTGTTGGAAACAACAGCTTGTCCATTACAACCGACCAAAGGCAGACCTTTTGCTCAACCTGGAGTCTCCATGACCCTTAAAAAATGGTTGGTCATTACCCAAAAATAATGGGGTCATGGACCCAATTTTAAAGGGTCCTTAGGGAGACTCCAGGAAGGAGCAACTCAGTTGCGTTCTCGCTCGGTTTCTTCCCCACACAAATGCTTCAACTTGCCAAACCAATGCAACTCACGTGAGGAGGTACCCGCTTTGCCGACATGGAGGTGTCCGTTTTTAACAGGTGCACCTTAAAAAAAAGGAAACCTAAAGGAAGCCAGCCATTGTGGGGTTCCCGTATGTTGAGACACACCCATATTTCATCTTAGTTGGGTGAAACTAATTCCACAGTTTTGGTGTAGTTTCTCCCGTACATGGTTTTTAACAACACTTTTGCCCTTGCCAGGTTAGTGAGTTTGCTTTTGGTTGACAGGTTGGACATGTCGCACATTAAAGCGGGCACACCGATTGGAGATTAGGCAAAACAAGCTTAACCATGACGAAGGTCTCTTACAGTTTGGGAATTGTAGAAGTTGCCAAGACATGTAGGTCTGCTTGCTTTGTGAAGGGTACCCTTTCAGGTTCGTTTAGGGACGCCAAACAGCGAACTACCATTTTCTGGTTGCCCCCTTTTTTTTTGACACTTCCTCAATATGGTAGACTAAGGTGGTAGTTGGGATTGTTGGTTTTGGAGGCGCTTCGGGGGTTTCCATCTACCCTCTACAAGCACCAGAGGTTCGAACCCCCAAACCAATCCACCAATCAAGAGTACTTGGACATGTGGTGGGAGCAGCCCTGCACACTTCCGCCGGCAAACTTCAGGCGATGATGCCAGGCGACAAGGTCATTTGCTTCGAATCGCGTAAGGAGCCATGAATCGACTTCCGCGGAGATATGTTTCCTGCAAGGGGTCCCTAGATTTCCCTTTTTGGTGGTCTTGAACATCACCTTTTCGGCACACTTAAGGTGAGTTTCCCGTAGTGGGGAGTGGTGTTTTTGTGGAGAAGTTGCAGGTCTCGACATTGGCTGTTTTTTGCCAGGGACTCAGCTCAAAAGATGAATCCTCACCTTTGTGTCACTTGCAAGTTTCACCTCGCCGTGCACATGCAAAGCATGCCGCATCGGTCATTTCAGGGCTCCTCCAGATTCCCCCTTTTGGACATCGGCCACTCTTTTTCTCATCATTTTACCATCCAAGGGTGATCTTCAAGGGGACCCCAGTGAATTCAGCGACAAGTGCGCCAGAAGCAAAAGAAGCTCCTTCCGACTTTAGTGAGGCTCTCATCCAGCGGACCTTTCGACCCCTCCCAAGTTTTGGTGGAGATGTAACCCTCGCAACTCGGTCGGCCGACTCTTGGATCGTGGCGGGGCAAGGCACAAAGCTGTCAGAAGCAACCCCTGAGGATATGTGTATATGTATATAGATGTATGTGGTTTCGTCCATAGATACATATGTGTACATATACGCGCATACTTTCACACACACACACCCCGGCCATTCCAATGGGAAGCAGCGACTAGGCGCGATTCAAGTACCCCAGTTGCAAAAAATATGGCGGAGCTTTTGGTTTCTTAGACCCAGCTGAGGGGATCAAATGAGAACACCCAGAATGAGAAGCTGAGTCCACAGTCGGGCAGTCGCCATGGCGAGAGCTCTTGGCTTGTTGCCGACGCCTCAGTCCCTCAGTCTTTGCAGCTGTTGGTACGGTTTGGGGTTGCCCCCTGCGTTATTCCCAACGAGCAGTAGAGCTACTCTGGATGGTTGCGAAATCCTGTTCGCACCAGCTTGAACCATGGGAAATCATTGTTTGTTGGTATTTACAGGGGAATCGAATCATTCCAGGGTCTCTTAGGTGGTGCAGGATTTCGTCCATCCACAGTATATAGCCAGTCCATGTTGGTTGCGTACCATACATGCTGGACTGTGTTGGAAGAATCCCTCTCGTTGCTTGGACTTTTTGTGACCTACAGGTATTCATATATGGGTGTGGGTCAAAATTAAACCAGCAGGGGACCGCAGGTTTTAGTCATGGGTTCCATTTACCAGGGTTCCATTTTGGGTACCCATTTTTGACCCACAGCCACATGGGAAACGACTTCGAAGAGGCCACCTTGGATCAAACTCAACAGACGGATGCCTCTTGCTATGGCATGTGCCAGCTCTTGTAGTCAAGCTTCGCAGATCCCAGCGCGTTTTGAGCTAACACGGAGCAGTAGGGAACGAGGGAATGAACCTTGGGGTGCCCTTAAAGGAAACCGCCAGTATGGTTTTTCTCGGGGTCATTCCATTTCTCATCGGCCCATGGCACCAGCAAGTAGATTAAATGGACAGATCATTTCTCAGATCGGCCCGAGGCTTGGGTTGATACTGCGTGCCAGCAGTGATGCTGGAGAGCGCCGGAGCCTCGAGAGAGTCGCTTTGGTGCGTGTTTTGGGTATCCTTTTTCTTTTTGTTCCCGGGGTGGTGCTTTTGTTTAAGGGGTATATCTCCCCAAAAAGGGGGGGGGTTGTTTTGAAGGGAAGCAAAAGGAGACCAGGCAGTTCATTTACAGACACTCCACTTACCAATTGGGTACACCCAGTTTGCTTGCACACTCCATATTCCATGAGTGAACTCCAACTTGTTAATTTGATTTGAATGGGTTTGTGTGTGTGTGTGAGTGTGTGAGTGTGTGTGTGTGTGTGTTTGTGTGTTTGTGTGTTTGTGTGTTTGTGTGTTTGTGTGTTTGTGTGTTTGTGTGTTTGTGTGTTTGTGTGTTTGTGTGTTTGTGTGTTTGCTGTGTGTGTCTGTGTGTGTCTGTGTGTGTCTGTGTGTGTCTGTGTGTGTCTGTGTGTGTCTGTGTGTGTCTGTGTGTGTCTGTGTGTGTCTGTGTGTGTCTGTGTGTGTCTGTGTGTGTCTGTGTGTGTCTGTGTGTGTCTGTGTGTGTCTGTGTGTGTCTGTGTGTGTCTGTGTGTGTCTCTGTGTGTGTGTGTGTGTGTGTCTGTGTGTCTGTGTGTCTGTGTGTCTGTGTGTCTGTGTGTCTGTGTGTCTGTGTGTCTGTGTGTCTGTGTGTCTGTGTGTCTGTGTGTCTGTGTGTCTGTGTGTCTGTGTGTCTGTGTGTGTGTGTGTGTGTGTTTGTGAGGGTAGACTTTTCACCTTGAATTGAAGGGAAACCACAAGGAACATAATATTTGGGCTTCTGGATTCGCTGGGCCATGTTTTTCTGAACTTTGTCCTTTTGAACCTTGCCCACGCGGATAATTTTGGATTTTTGCTATGTTGTTCATAACTCTCAGACGACCATCAATTCTTAGTATTCCGTCGCAACCACTGCTCCACAAGTGTGCCCTTCCTTCACAGACCAAAGGCACCTGCGGGAAGGTACCTGAAAGATGAACAAATCCTGTTGAAGGGACCATCTCCCTGGCAGTGTCCATTTTAGTGGGAGAGACAGGTATTTCGTTGGTTTTGCCGGTTACCATTGTTGCCTCTTAACTCTTTTCTGTTTGACCCCTCAGAAGTGTATACGCCGTGTATGTTCAAGGAGTGAGACGCCCCAGATATTGCAAGCAGGGAATCAAGGAGAAGCCTGGAATTGACGATGGTGTGTAGTTGGTTTCCTTGAACCCGTGGCAAACGGGCGCGAATTCGCTCCATCTTGCGTCCTAGTCAGACTCTCAGAGAGTTCGAGAGGGACCCGAAAGAGGTGAAGGTCTGATTGCAAGTGCCTCATTGTATGAACCCACCCCTGTGACAAGCTGACTTAAAGGAGAGCAAAATGCCCACCCCCTCTCCCCGAGCCGACCCCGAGGGAAATTATCCGATCAGAGATCGCAAGATAGGTTTTTTCAATCCCTTCCTGGGTGGTGACTGGGTGATAAGGGTGTGTCTTTGCTTGAGGCAACCCTTTTCGGGGTAAGTTTAGAGGGAATGGGTATTTGGAGTCGGGGGAAGTTGGTGTACGTTGGGAACAAACTCACAAAGGGCATAGCATCTTCAAGTTCACAGCTCTGATACTATGGGTGGCAATTGGCCAGCGTTTTGCCGCTGGATGTGGCGTCGCTTGCAATATTTGGGCTTGTCTCAAATAGGGGGGGGAACGAAGGGGTTAGGTTAGGGGCAATAGTGGTCCTTTTCGTGTCTCTCAGTTTTTTGGGGTCCCTTATTGGGAGACAAACTCACCTTTCAAAGAATATCTGTTGAGCGCGCGACGCCCCGACGCCCTTCCGAAGGCCGATTGGGGCGGGATCGTCGAATCGTTTTTCCGCTCGGGTTGTGCCGGGATTCCTTCTGACCGCGCAGAGGCTTCCCCACCCCCGTTCTTACACGGGCGGATGCGGATAGTGCAGCCCAACACACCTGTTTTTGTTTTAAAGCTGCCCGTTTTGTGCGGCTCAAAAGGGACAAATTGAAAATCACCATTTGGGAGGTCCCTAAACAAGATACACCCTAATTCTTGTGGGTACCAAAGGTCAACTCGTTCGTTTCTCCCCGCCAAGGCAACAACTGGGCTGTGTTGGTGGAGACGTCGCGGTATTGGTACAACTACAGGCACGCGGCTAACGCTCCTTGGCCGCAAGTCGCTTTGCCAACCCCTTTGGTTTCATATTGGGGACCCTTGGGTGGATATCATTTACATCCGCCCACAAATCACACTTGAGGATGTTCCCAATTCAACTTCACACCCCGGTCAAAAGCCCTGCTTACTTGGGCACTCAAGAGGGAAATTAGACCACCATTGGGTTCCCGGCAAGGGAGCTGCGACCAGGACATGATCCTTTTACGGGGGGGATCAGAGGATCAGACCCAGGAGCAGTGAGTGACGGTCTGTTGGGGGCCCGATTATGAGGGTGGATCTTCAGAGCGGGTTGGATCAGTTGGGTTGATACTGTGGATGGACGAAATCCTGCACCACCCAAGGAGCCCTGGAATGATGATTCCCCTGCAAATACCAACAAGCAATGGTTTCCCATGGTTTCCAAGTGGTACTAAAATGGTCGCCATCCCAGAACCATGCAAGAAATAAAGAAGGCGGCCGCAGCTATTTATGGTTGGGATCGTCCTTTACTAAGCTTCATCTACCCGGGTTCAGATTTTGGTGCATATGTCAACCCGACACAACATGCTTTTGGAGGCCCCAGATACGGACGATGCTGAGGTTTAAATGTTGCTCCTGAGATTGGGCTGATGGTCGCTCAGAACTTGGGCCAGGAACGCTCAACCCAGTCAAGCAAACCCGCACCTGGAAAAAGCTGAGATACTGTGGATGCAAAAAAATCTAAGCATCTTCTTTTCTGTATACCCTTTTATGCCAGGGGGATCAGAGGATCAGACCCAGCAGTGAGTGGGGTCCACGTTGTTTTCTGTATAGCTGACCTGGGATCCGCATGCCTGAGACGCTGTCCTTCTACCACACGGTGAAGCGCCTTGGCATCCCGGATTCGCAGATCATCCTGATGATGGCGGAGGACCTGAAGACCGCACAGGGTGTTCCTAGGGCTCAGAATTCTGGGGGCCAGGGTGTTCCTTGCTTAAACAACCTTGTTGGGTACCTGGCCTGCCTACAACTGTGGGTGTCCTCTTGAGAGCATGCCCACCTTGTCCCAAAACGTCTTGCAGATCGACCTGTCCCAAAAACATGTTTAGAGGAGGATCCTTTTGTGGGGGGGTCTTCTCCAACACTGCTGTTTATAGGGTTTACCAAAAATGACACAGAATCTGACATATCATTTTCCGTGCACCGCAGCGTTCCGGTCAGGTAATCCTTTGTTGGTGGTTTGGATTGGTGGCTTTGGATTGTTGGCTTTGGATTTGAACCCCGGGTTCAGTTGGAGTGAAGCTGAACTACATGATTTAGCAGGGTCGGGTCACCCTGAAAACTGGTTAGTGGACACAATCCCCCGACCTCCACGAAAGGGTCCGATGGACACTCATTCCCCGTATGTTCATACTTTGTGGCATGGTCGAAAAACGCTTCTCAATAGGGTGGTAAGGCAGCCAATCAAAAAGGGAAAGTTTTAGTGAGGGTGAGGTTTGGTCAAATTTGCTGGTAGTCTATGGTCCATTTGGAAGGGACATGGGGGAAGTCACCGATTCCCCAAAACTATGGGTTTTATTATAGGTTCTCATGCCCTCTAAGGGGAACATGTCATTTTTGCCGTGGCTCGTATGAAACTTTGGCCGTGACCCGCCAGGACGTACCGTGCAACTCTCGCAATGCCAAGCCCGGGACGGTCTTCAACGAGAGGCGAGTCGCAGCCCAACGCATGAGAAAGCTGGCTGGTGCAAAATCAAACCCACCCAGCGGTGCGCCTGTATCTTTTTTTTCAAGGGTTGGGTGGGTGCTTGAACTCAATTTTTGAGTTCAGTGCCCAAAACCTGGGTGGGCTCCCATGTCCGGTAAGGGAACCACGTTCAAATTTGGATCAAGGTGCGGGTCCCCAAGTCTTCCGATCATGCTTCTTGGCAGTTTGCTTGTCAAAACTTATCGTTTTTTTTGGAGAGGGCGTCCAAGGAAACCAGAAAAGAACCATTTGGAAGGGCCCCATGCGCCTTCTGCGTGTTCCCAAATTTGTTCGGCGGGATTCGGGGGCAAAACAATTCCTTGCGGCTTTTCGTAACCAGTCTTCGCTCAGAAACCACAAGCTGAACCTCTACGGAACGGAGGTGGAGGCGCGAACCGACAGAGTGCCTGGGTTCACAAGAAATTCGAGAAAGGACATGGGTGTGTCTTTTAGGGTACCCTTTTTGGGGCTGTTTAAAGGGACGTTTTGTTTGGGGGAACAGAATCGCATTCCTGATCATTCTCAAATCCTAGTTTGTATTAGCGGCTTCACTATCAAACAATCCATGTATTCAATAATAATTATTTACACTTACCCTCCAAACGGGTGAAATGCTGGAAATATATCACTTAATATCACTTACATGGATTCTTTATTGTTTTTGGTTCCCAGTGACGGCCTTCTGGGGTCAATTCACTTGCTGGGCGGTCATTGGGAGCCCGAGTTTCGGGTTCCGCCAGTTGGGGCGGTAGGCAATTCTTGCTGCTGTTGGGGATCCGTCTTGGGCTAGACCTTTGTCAAAGCGAAACCAAAAGGAAACAAACCATATGGCTGCGGGTCAAAACCGTTTTGGATCCCATTTTGGGGTAGGTGAATTCGCCACCCATTTTAGAACCTATTTTATTGGGGATTGGGAGGTTCACTGGGGATATGGGACTTTGACCCACGGGCATATGTGGGAGGATTGCCCTATTTGAAGACACACCCTTCTCAGATTTTAGAGGGTGGCTACAAAGAATATATAAAGGCTTCTCATTTGGCAGGTTGTCGGGGAAGGCTCTTCGTTCCTGGTATTCTGTAAGCCACTGATCTGACATGCCGATCGGCGCAATACATGTATGGCTGGTTTGCCTGTGTGGCTTGGTTTGTTGTTCATGTGCTTGGTAGCCTGTTGGTTTACTTTGAACCGCGGATAAAGTTTCCAGTTTGAGAGGTACGCATGTCTTTCCGTTTTTTTTTTTTTTTTTTGAGGTATGGCTTTTTGAATAAGCTTGTAAGGCAGCATGTACCCCTTTCTACAAGTGGTAGTCCTCCACACCTGGGCTGGGTAGCTCAGAATGGATGGGGCCCTCAAAAAAAAACACGCGAGTTCCTGGACTTTGTTTTGGGGTTGGAGGCTAAACGGTTTGGACTTCGTGGGTTTAGTTTGCACGGCCAACCAAAAGCTCAGACGTTTTATTGGGCCACTCAGGAAGTGTGAGAGGTACAGCACGACGTAGGGCGTCGCCTCAATGTCCCGGAAAAGGAAGCCACAGCCACTCCTTGGAGGTTGCAGTAAAAGCACTGGAAAACGAACTGGAGCCGAAAAGGATACCTCTAAATGGACGAGCCACGAGCAGACAGGTGTTTTACTGGCTCTTGGGAATTTCCTACGGGTTTTGGGAATGACTCGGCAAGGAAACTAGAAGTGATGGTTCAGTTTGGGTTCATCCCCTCGTCCCCTGAGAACAAGCAAGTCAGCTTTCCAACCTCTGGCCGCTTTGGACCTACAGCCGTTTTGGACACAGCCGATTTTGTCCATCCACAAGTACCTGGTAGATATCCCCAGTTAATAAGTCACTAAGTGGGCTTTGTCCTGTAGGGATCCCCTGCAATGTTTGGTTTCCTTTTGGTTACACTTTAACCACCAACCAAAGTGGGGCTTTTCCCAAATCCATTTTGAGAAACCCTCGTTCATTTTGGCCAGGTGAGCTCAGCGGTGATGTTGGGTTGGAATAGGGGCATGTCGGAACACCGCCAAGTCTCACGTTGGAATTTCGGGGTTCGCACGGGGGCTTCAGGTGGACTACCGTGGCGACGAGGTGTCTGTAGAGAACTTCCTGCGACTCCTGACAGGTGCCGTGGGAGCACAGCGCGGCTTCGCCTGACATGAACATTGGGGATGGCGTATTTTTTGGAGATATGTTTAATTGTTTACTACCATGCTTATACTAATATACCAAGCTTACTTTGGGATTTTCCTGGTTTTTGTTGGTGTATGGTGTACAGTATAGATATCCCTTGCGGGATTTGACCCCTGCTTGTTTGATGGCGTTCCCTTAGCCTCCAAACCACTGTGAGCTTCCTCGCTGATTCTGCGAGCACATGGGCGTTTCCTCGAAAAATCGCCACACGCGTTGTTGCTTTCGCATGCGAGGGCGGCATCCCCCAAGCACGCCGCGGAACAAGCGCCTGCTATCGGATGCCTCCAGCCAAGCTCTTAGGGGGGAGGGCGTGGGGCATGGCAACATGTTGGGCCTGTTGAATGGGTTCTATTCAAAGGCTTCCAGCTTCACAAACAAAACAACAACACAATCCAATTTTGTGCAGCTTAAAGCTCATTGTTAGAGTTAGAACCCATTTAAGCCACAATCAAAGCCCGGGTAGATGAAGGGTAGTAAGGGGCAGTCCCAGCCAGAAATAGATGCAGCCGCCTTCTTAATTCTTTACATGGTGCTGGGATTACGCCCATTTTAATACCGGGTTTTGGGTTTTGATTGTGACTCAATTAGGCTTACCTTACATTCTGTTGGCCCAAAAGCACTCTCTCACACGGCCTGCTTCTGGATGCTTGACATGGTCCGCTGGGCCCCTCCAAAAGTTGAGAGTTTTTTTGCTGGAGGCGGCCTCCTAAAGAGGCTTCAAGAGAAACGAACAGAAGGAAACCAGCCATGCTTGGGGGTCCCCATTTGTTTGGAGGCGAACCCATCTAAGGCAACCGTCCTGGTACAACTTCCTTTCCACAATCAGTCTTAGGTCTGTAAAGAATACAGGCGAGTGCTACTCTTCCAAGGGGATCCAAGGGGGCGAAGATTAGAGCCGCACGTATTCCACCAGCCAACAGAATTGCCCTCTCATTCGAAATGAGGTGCGTCTGATGTGATCCCTCTTGCACGAAGTTCGCTCGAAATCGTCCATTTGGGAAGGACATTGGGGGACGAGCCTTAAAGCGAATCTCACAACAGCCAGGGGGACGAGCTGGAATTTGTTCCCATGTCTCCTAGACACATCACAGAGGTTAACGCCTCATCGCACTAGATGAAATGCTGCGAGGCAACATTTTCATCTTCATCACCGGCCATTCCGGCGAAGAATTCATCAAGTTCCAGGCCACAAGTTTACAGCTGGTCTTCCAGAAAGGTGTTTGGTGGAAAATCGGGTGGATGTTTCCTCTGTTCACCTCCAACAGTGTATCGTTTCTTGGGAATCTGCGGAGTTTGCCATTAAACAACCTGCAAAAAGGTTCGATTCTGCGGGGAAGACCCACTCAAACAGAGAGTTCCAACTTGTTTTCAGCCGGAGATTCTTCTCTCCTTGCTGCGTTGCACCTTTCATGACTATGTTTAGTAAATGGTGTCCCTTTGAGTCAACCCTAAAACGGGTCTCTTGCACAAGCACACACCCACATTGCCCATATTGCCCTCCCAAACATCACGCCACCAAGAGGAAACAAATTCGGGGAAGAGTATGGTTCAACTCATTTAGAGGGCAAGTCTAGGGACCCCTGCAAGAGCCTGGCTTTATCCTGCAGTGCCCTGGTGTTGAATGACACTGCCAAGTCCAAATGCTCGGAATTTGGCGGACCGTGGCAGAAGCGCATAGGGCTTCCCCTTGAGACGAATAGGTGCGATTTTTGCTGTTTTTTTTTTTTTTTACTTTGGTAAGGGAAACCAATAGGAAAACCATAATTTTGGTGGTGCCCCGTTTTTGTAATCTCATTAGGTCGGGGGAATGTTCATGTCTATGGGAAACCTCATGGGCAAAAACGTCGCCATGCGGGTGTCCATCGCAGTCTGATTTCCTGGCCTGCCCTCGCATATCAAACCCTGCAGTCTCAAAGATAGACGCATTACTTACCCAAGCAGGGGTGTCGAGAGGCGAGCCCTATGTGCCGTGGTTGTGGGAATTTCGGTTTCAGGGCCACTTTTTTCCCAGATAGCAAGGGTTGCGTGGTATAAAGCTGTCATGAAAATGAGAGTCAACCACATTGGCATCGCAGAAATTTCTATTTTTAAGCTGTTCTTTTCTTGTGGTGGGGGGGTCTTGGGATGGTTTATGGCGGGCTGGAAAGCACCACTTGCTTTTCTCAGTGAAGTGGAAGAAATTGGAATACCCTCATCATCTCCATTCAGATTCACCCAGCATTGCAATTACGCATCTATGGGGACCCTCCCAGATCCTTGGGCGGTTCCGTCGCCTTGACAGACTGTCCAAATAAATTCGCTTGCGCCATTCCATCGGCTTACGAACAAGCCTACTAAAACCACCGGATTCGCTCAGATGCCAGCCGTGTGTTTTGCAAAACCCGTTGCGGGTCAGTCCCAAAGGCAACGCTCTCAGTATTTGCCCTTGAGGGTGGCGATCGTGCAAACATTGTGCTGCATTGTTCTTCAATGTGAAACAGGTGCATGCCTGTTCGCGCACGGCTGAAATGGTGCTGTGTATATGCATAATTGTTGCACATGGCACAGTAGGTTCAAAGATCAAGACGAAACACACTCAACAGAATCAACATGTTGGGTTTCCGAGGTTTCCCCCCCGATATGGGTTTTCTCGAAAGGCTGGTTTTTGGTTTGTGCTCTACAACCATACCAAAAGAGCTCTCATCTCAAGTTTGGAGGACTGGGAAGAGCTCACCTCCAATGACATCGCCGACGCCTTTAAGCAGATGCAGCAGCAGTTCGGGTCTGAGGAAGTCGGGTTTCGAGGTACCCCGAGGATCCAAAACAACCCAGGCAACCATTGAGGTACCCTCCCAAGAGCAAATATGGAACCTTAAAGATGCCTTTGTTTCAGGAAATGCTCTTCCAGGACATGTTTATTTCTGGGGAGGGTAAGCATTCTATATCCAGGACCGCGCTGTTCCATGCTTAGGAGGCCCTTTGCTTGCCCCAAAAGGGGCCAAGATTCAGGCGCAGACACTCTTCTGAAGCGCCCTGCGGGTTAAAATCAAGTGAGAGAACTCCGCATCTCTTGCTGCCTGCGGTGCCTGCGGTGTGGGATGAAGTTGATGGAGTGCAGTTGCTTGTCAAGTGCAATTGCCGGAGCGATTGCGATGTGGGTATCACGGCACCCAGATAGCTTGCGCACTTGTTTCAGAGAGTGGCGCGCCTAATGCCTACGCGCTGGTACCTTTCTGAGCGTTTGGGGGTGTCCTACAGCCAAACTCCTGGTGTTGAGAGGACCGCTCAGCAGAACCCAGCCATTTTTCTAACAATTCACCTAACAATCACAAATTGGAGAACGCACATCGCCCCCCTTGAGATTCCCCCACTTTAGGCCAGACTTCCAGCGGTTCCCTTCAAATCAACTACCAACAAGGGGAGCCCTTTAATTCCGCTGGCCAGAGGTTTGGGTGAGGATTTTGTTTCCCTCGGTTTGCAGGCTTCGCGTTTTTGGGTCAGGCGCCGCTACAAGCAGATCTTTTGGGTCAGCGACACGTGCCAAGCGGCAACGCTGCAAAACCAGCACCGGCCTCGGAGCACCGGGTTTGTTGGGGCTGTTGGGGGGTGGAGGGTTGGTGGAGGTGCGGGGGTTGAGAGGGGGGGTGGTTGGGGAGGGGCTGGGGCTTGGGATTGGTTGGGCGACGAGTCGGCAGACTTCTGAGAAGGAACCTGAGGCGGCAAAGATCGACCCGAAGGGCACAGCGGGTCGCGCAGCAGTCTGCCAAGCGGTCGAGTTTGCGTGCGCTCTGGGGCGCCGGGCTGCTCCGTTGCGCGCAGCACACCTTTCCCGACGCCAGCCACACTGGGGATCTGAAAAGCTGTGGCTCACCCTGCGAGGCGCGCGCGCGCCAAAGTAAGTATCGAGAGTTGGAGCGCTCGGATGGTTGTTCTCGCAAGCCCTGCATGGCCACCAAAGACAACGTGCTCCGCCACATGGTCTGCCGAGCGAAGAAAGTAAAATATCATGAAGCTAACAGCTTTTGACCCCGGTTGGATTGTGGGTCGAGTCGCGGCTCCTTTCTTTCTCGCTCTGGTTGAAGTTGGGCCCCTTGCCAAATGGGTGTGGATCAAAATTAACCAGGAGGGGTTACGCAGGTTTTGGTCCATGTTTCCACTTGCCAGGGATCCATTTTGGTACTGTTTTTTTTGAGCCACAGCCAAATTGTAACTACCAGTGAGACGTCAACGTCTGGCTGGGCGAATTCGCAGTCTGGAGCTATCCCACACTCAGCCATGGGGCGCATCCCAAAGACGCTCATGTGCGCGCAGCTTGGGCGGGGGGGGGGGGGTGGTGCTGGGCACTTGGGGGAAGGGGCCGGGGGGATGGGGGGTTGGGGGGTAGCCCGAAATTTTGACAATAACTACATGGGTTTTCAGAAAAGAGGCATCCTCACAGATGACGGGTTTGCTCGGCTCTTGTCTTGCTTCGGCCCATCAGCCTGTATTTTTCTAATGTCCCAAATCATGCGTCCCAAACCGGAAAAGCCGTGGATGACGCGGCGTTAGTTCCTCTGCCCTAGCAAGGTTCTACTCGCCGAACATCTTGGCTTTCGGTAGCAGCGGCAAGAAGGAGCCTGAGTGCGTTGTCATCTCGATGGAGTTAGAAACCGGCAGCTGGCTGGGTTTCCGAAGTTCACTGGTTGAGTATGGTTGGTGCACTTGCAACATTGATCACCGTGGCTTGTCGCCAGCTTCAAAATTCCTTCCCGCAAGCCTCGCGACCAAACCCCGAAGCAGAGATATGACACCAAGCCTGTTTCGGACTTGTTTCAATTGCACCTCGCATTCTCTTTGACTCCGTTTTGGGGGCACCCCTGAAGGCGTATGGTCCAAAGGTCTCATTCTTCTCGTGAAACCTTACCCATTAAAATACTGCATAGCACGTGATTTTGCATTCGAGTTGCTGGCAACTCTCGAAAGAGGAGAACAGCTACAGCCACCACATCGATCCAGAGCTCGGGGTGGATG
This sequence comes from Effrenium voratum, assembly GCA_963377175.1. NCBI lineage: Eukaryota > Dinophyceae > Suessiales > Symbiodiniaceae > Effrenium > Effrenium voratum. The sequence goes on from CAUJNA010003572.1 coordinate 338,634, forward strand.
GAGCCTTAGCACTTCTTGCCAGGGCAATATTTGTTCAAAGAAGACCCAGGGAAGCCAACTGGATATCTAAGCAACAAACATTGCACATACCAATTTCACCTTGACCAAGCATGCGGGAGAGGGTTTGGCCTAGAGTTGCGGCAAGAGAAGGCCTGAGCCCAGGGTTTTTTTGACCAGCTGCAAATCGATTTTAACCTGCATGTTGGCTGCTCCCCCCCCCCGACCCATGGCCCCCAAACGACCTGCCGAGCGCGTCCAGCGCGTCCCGCGTCCAGGGCTCCCTCGCGGTCTGGCGGTCTCGCGGTCTCACAGCTGAGGCGGTGATCGACCGCTTCACCTTCCACGCGCTGGACAAGTTGGAGCGGCTGCTGCCCTCGTCCCCGGAGACGGCCGGGGGCTCGACGCCGGCTCGACGGCGGGAAGGAAGCTTTTACCAGGGGGGTGGCCTTTTTCGGATGGCTTTCCCAGGAAACCAAACAAAGCACAATTTTAAGGGGGCGCGGATTGTTTTCTTGCCGGATTGGGAATTGTTGTCCAGTCACACAACCACCTACCCCACAGCTGCCCCGACCCAACTTAGACCTACCCTAAACCCACCCCAAACCTACCCAAGCCCACACTAAACCAATCCTAAACCCACCTTCAACCCACTCTGGTCTCACCTTAAAAGCGCGCCACACCTACCCCAAACCTACCCTAAACATACCTTCAACCTGCCTTGACGTACTTTGAACCCTAAACCCAACCTAAGCCCACGCCCTAAGCACCTGAAACTGCACTAAACCCGCCTTTCTCCTCAACTCAACCAACCCAACCAACCCAAACTCCATCTGAACCCGCCCTAAACCAATCCTAACAGCCCCAAACCAACCCTAAAGCATCCGCAAACCTCCCTGGACCAGCCCTAAGCCAAAACTCCATCGAATCTAACCCTCTACTAGAAACCGCCCTAAACCAACCTAGGCAACCCTGAACCCCCAAACCCCAAACCACCCTAAATCATTTTGTGAGGGCACCCACTTGGAGTTGTGCTTCCTTTGGCTCCTCTCCGGCTCATTTTTTCCCCTCGCCTGCTTGTGAGTGTCGGATTCCCGGGAGGCATGCCGATGACTCGCTCGAACTTTCGACTTTTGGGACGTGTCCAAAGTCAGCGGGCCCCGAAAAGCAAAAAAGCTACCTCGAAACGAGCAGGCAATTTGGTGGTTCCCAACCATCTGTTTGAGCTTTTAGGTTCTTAGGGTTTGGTGGGTGTGCATTTGACCCACTACAACTTGAACTTTCAGAGCAGGGGCTGTGAGCACAGCCGAGTTAGGCCGTTTCGGATCAATCCGCGAGGCAAAAGGACCAGCCCCAGCGTGTTTGCCGAGGTTCGGTCCTTCACCAGCTGGACGGGGACTCGACATGCATCGCGTAGAGTGAGTCGGAGAGTCGAGAGGTCTTGGAGGTGGTTGAGGTCAATATGGGGTTGCCTCGAGGGGTTGCCCACCTCCAGAGAAGTTGGAACTTGAGGTCCGCAGGTGGTTGAGGTGCTTCGGGAGAAATAAGAACTTGGAGTTACCAGAAGGTCTCATATAATATGGGTGTGGCTCAAAATTCAACAGCAGGGGCAAACCGCAGGTTTTGGTCCATGTTTTCACTTGCCATTCCATTTTGGTACCGGTTTTTTGAGCCACAGCCATATGCGACTTGCAGCTCCATGAAATGTGTCAAGACAATGCTGGCTTGTGTTACTTGTTTGTTCATGCTTGCTTGTGTTAGTCTCATGTTGTCCAAATGTTGGTTGCCTTGAAACATGTCGGCGCCATGTTTGGCCCAATCTGCTTCTGGGCGTATTTCCCCAGGCGCACCATTGCTTGCGACCTGAAGCGATTTACAGGATGTCTCCCCAAACATGTCTCATGAAGAGACCTTAGTTGCCGCTTGGGGTCTTGTCATACTCCCTCTAAACGGTGGAGGGCGGCACCAGGCTGCAACAGGCCATGAATTTGGCAACCCCGCGTTTGGTAGTCAGCTGTCAGAAACAGTTTAGAAGTGAGTGTTTGCAGGCTCAGACGCAAGCTTTTTGTAGGCTTTCCGCTTTTGACTATTCCGCCCGCGTTATGGTCAACAAATGCAAACCCACGATTTCTGGTTGTTGGGTGGTTCGACCTTCGATTCCCCACCAACCAATAAAGACAGTAGCGTTTTGCCTGAGTCAAAAGGGCAACCCAGCTATTTTACGACATGGCAATGATACTTAACAGGTATCCACCTCAAAGTGGTTGGTGGACATGAATCCCCAACGAAATGATGTCCACCAAAGGGGCGCCAATAAACAGTGTCACACCCATATTTCACCATCAAGGCCATTCCCAGTCGGTGCCTTTCCAAAGAGCAAACCGCTTTGCCTGGAAGACATGGGCAGGCTGTGAAAAGCTGACGAAACCGAGGTTCAACCCTGTCCTTCTCAAGGCCGGGGATGCAGAGAAGGATTGGATAGAATCTTTTGCTCGCTCTTTGGTTCGACCTGCAAACCTTTAGTTGCTCCTGAAGGTTTGTTTCCCGCACTAACACAACAAATAGTCTGTTTGCAGTGGGTCAGTTGGACCAATGCAGAGTGAGTCAGGTGTTACCTGTAACCCAATCCTTTGAGTGCAAGCCAGTGCCGGCAGACATTCACCCACCTTTTGGAAGGGAGGCCCGGAAGCAAGTGGGGCCTGAAACTCAGCTTTGATTTGGTTTCTAGTAGACCTGTGATCCAAAGGCCTGCCTGTTCTCCGTTGCCAAACACAACGACCTGACCGTTGGTTCGCAGGAGACAACTGTCCTTGCCGGTAGAGAATGATGAGATTACCCAAACTGAACCATCTTGGTTCCTTTTGTGGGAATCTCCCTTCCGCTGATTCCGTTTCTACCGTAGGACATTCCCTGCCTGCAGTCTCCCTAACACGTTCAAACACGGGGTGATACAAATACAAACAATTCAGGTCACGTATTGAGAACTGGTATTGAGAACCAGTACATGGGAGGACGATCTCGTGCCTTCCTTGCTGGTAAGCTTCAAATGCTTAGAAGCCATCCAGCCACTTGGATGCTGAACCTGGCTTTTAGCCAAGGTGGGACAACCGAAGTTTGAGACTGATTCCCATGGTTGTAACGTAGCTGACATAGGTTGGAACATCCAAGTACCTCAGGTCGCCGGTTTTTTGCACCCCCACCTATAAACGCCAGCATACAAAGTGATATATATATATATATACATAGATGTATGTATATATTATAGTTCGCTGTTCCTCGGGGGAAGTGGTTATACACCCTTCAAACAGTGACTACGTAGTGGTTCTCCCATTTACCCTTCGGGCTGGTTTGGGTAAACGCCATCTTCAAAACAACAACAACAAATCAAAACACATCCAAACAGAACAACAAATAGATGGACCCATCTTCAAAAATACAAATGCAAAAGATGGGCTCCACTGCTCCACCTTTTTTTTCTGAAGGGACGGGTTCACCCGCGAAATTTCTCGTTGCGTGGATCGGTTTGGGGTCTCGGAGGCGCACCCGGAGCTGCGGGCGGACCTCTTCCAGCGGGATCCCGCCGCCACGCTGCTGACGGAGTTCCTCGCCTCCACCGGCAGGCGGCTGAGGGCGGGCGGCGGGCTGGCGGCGGCGGGCGCCTGGGTGACGGGGGTTGGTCGGTCGGTCGGTTTTTTTTGGGCGGAGAAGGCGCGGGAAAAGAAGAAGATGCGCCTAAATGGGCGAGCGGGTGCAATGGGTCGGTCGTTTTTGTTTTGGGAGGGTTCCCAGTTTTGGTGGTTTTTAAAGGAAAGAACAAAAGGACAAGTGCCATTTTGGGGGTGCACGACAAAAAGAGAGACTCAAATGGACGGAGGGCCCTTCTGGTCATTATTTTGACGGGTGAGGGTCGGTCAGAAACGGTTTTTTGCCCTTTAACCTTCCAAAGGGGCCTGTCATTTTTGTCCGGGATCCGTTGGGAGAATGACCAAAGATGAACCAATGGGGGCGACTTGTGTCTGGGTGGGTCTGTTTTAGGGTACCCCCCAAATGGAGGGTGTTCCTTTTGGAGTCTCCTTAAAACCAAACGAAAAGGAGCACCCTCAAAAAAGGCCCCTTCAAACAGCACCCCGCACCCCACGACGTAAAGCACCTGATTCTTAGATTGGAATGAGTTGGAATGACTCCGAACTGAGCTAGGCAACTGCCGGTTTCCCTCGAGGTCATTTCCTTCCAGTTCGTTCCTAAGACCCTTGCAACGACCCAGCGAGAACCAGCAAGGCAAAGATATGGGACGGTCCCCTTGCCAGAATTAGGTTCAATCATCCCTCCTCAGTTCTGAAGCTTTTCGTTGGAGAACCAGGGTTCGTCGGCAAGAGTTTCAGGTAACACTTGATGGGCCGACTGGCCGTGTGTCAAAGCCAATTGGATTCAGGGACACTGGATGCATCTTGGGTTCCTTAAACGATGCATCCCAACACATTGCCCAAGATCCTCTCCAAAAAAAGAGTATAAAACTGACCAAGTGTAGCCCTGTGTGGTTATTTAAGGATTGCTTGTTTTCAAGGAACCAACCCAAATTCCATCTGGTTTTGGCGGATAGATCACTTGGATCACCCGACTCAGGTTTCTCTTGAGTCTCGGAGCCACGCCTTTGCCTGTTTTGTTTTGAGTCCACGGGCCCTCATCAGATCTTTCGACTTTGACCTTTTGGGAAATCAAGTTGGGTTGTCCACTAAACCCACCAAAAAAAACTTTTTCATGGATCCTTAAAAGATCTCCATTTTGCAACCATTTGAAACATGTTGTTTTTCATGCAGCATCTCTCTCTCTCTCTCTCGTTCACACTCTCTCTCTCTCTGTCTCTCTCTCTCTCTCTCTCTCTTTGTCTCAGTGCCTCTTTGTGTATATGTGTGTGTATGAATATAATGCGTACATCTTATGCACATACATAATCCTACACATGTATAATACATTTGGACTATGCATTTGGGTCCAATCTCCGCCAGGCCTCGGTTTCAAGGTGGCCTCCTGCCGGCGGCCAGTGCACAGGCGATGGGCCAGGGTTCCCCGCAAGATCCCTGGTGGGTTGTAAACGTCGTTTGTTCCAAGGGCCGTTTGTTGCCCATTTGGTTTGACCATCTGCCCGAAAAGTTCCAGGAGTTTAGCCACCCACACCAACCCTTCGTTTTCACCTGAGGCTTGGCCGTCGTTTAGGAGGAACATTTGGCCAACTTGGTCTGTTCAAAGGCCAAAATCAAAGCCGACTTACCAGACCCATCGTGCTCCTGGGGCGCGCGTTGCAGGGCGCCGCCATCGACCTGGCGAAACGTCGGGAGTCTCATGGGCGATGGTTCCCCATCCAAAGCGCCAGGCGATCTCTCCACTTGCACTTTGAGGGTTCAAGGCACCGGAGCCCCAAGCGCCAGATGGCCGTTTCTCTGACCATAACCACACTACGGATAAATGGCATCTTCCCATTTTGAACCTGGCAAACAGGCGCCCTCTTTAAGGGACGGTTGTTCTACAGCGCCAAAGAGAAACCGAGCGTTTGGGGGTTGCTAGTTTGGAGGCATCTGATGAATCTTTTTTCGGCTGGGTTGCACAGGGGTACGGAATTGAACCTTCACGCAGTGTGGATATTCTAGGAAACATTGGGTTATGTTAACCCAGGATTCATAAACCCGTCCCATTATTCGGGGGGTGTTCCCTCCAAAAGTGATGAATCACCACTAAAAGGGGACACCCCCCTATTATTCAACCAGGGGTTTGTGAATCCGGGGTGTCCACAGGGCGTTTCCCCCGGCCCCACGCTTCGCTTGTTTCAGTGGAGCTTCTCGTTTAGTGGTGCAGCACGTCAGCAAGTCTTTGAATGCGTGGCTTGGCTTGGCTCCTTTGTGATCTCTCGCACAGATCGTTAGCTGGAGGTTCACGGGTGGGAATTGACCACTGTGATGCCACTGGAGCGCTTCCTCAACGAGTTCTTCTCCCGTGTATCATGTGCGACATGCGCTTTCCCGCCATTTTTGTTGCCGGAACGAATTGTCGCAAGTTCAGCAGGCGGTTTTTCTGTACATCAATTCGCTGCAATTGAGAATCCAACGTGACACCCAAAGAGCATCACCGAAACAGGGAAGTTCAACCACAATTTCTGGCGCTTTTAATTGCCTGACTCAATTCACTAGGTGGCCCTTTCGGTTCTTCCCCAATCCCCGATGTTATGTGTCAGGGTAATGAAGCAGTATTTGAAAGAGTCGGACGCCAAAACAAAAGAATCCCGCCTTCTGTGGGATCCCGCTATTTTGAGACATGGGTGTGGCTCACAAATAAGGCCCAAAATGGAACCCCCAGCTGTTTCACTTTGATTCCTCAGAGGGTTCTGCTTCGAGTGCTGAGGCAACGCCTCGCTCCCTTCGTGCGCCCGGGAAGTGTTTTTGTATGTTTTGTTTTGGGGGGGGGACTGGGAGGAGTCGTTGGGTTTTGGCTGGGGTCCTTGGCTTTGTGTGGCCATTTTGAGGGGTCTCAGCATTTTCTGGTTGTCTAAGCGACCATTTTGGTCGGGGCAATCTTGAGGATGTCACTTTTGGGACGTCCTTCAAAAGCGACTGACACGTTGGTGGCTGGATTCCCATTGAACCAGCATGCTATAGTCAAGACATGCATGGGCCACCCTGGCAGGGGTCTCGAAAACCCTCTTCCCAAATAAGTCCCAGAGTAGTCGGGAGCAGCTGAAAGAAACGGTTCTGAAGGGTTTTGGAAGAGTTCTGGAAGGGTTCCGGAAGAGTTGCTGTTGGGGATACCACCTGGGGTTATGTTTGTCCCAGGTCGTTATTCTGTTCGGTCGATTTCACCCCGCCCTAATGTTGATTTGAGGGCTTTATCAAACAACTCCTCTAAAAAGGATCCTCCGCATCATTGGGCCCTCCATTGACGTCTGGACCACAACACTACTTTAAAGGCAGGTAAAAGGCAGGAGAAACTTGGTTAGCCCCGAAAAGCTATCTCAAAAAGTCTCAAAACATATCAAAAACTGCATTTGTTGGCATTTGTTTTTGCAATCTCAAAATATATATTTTTATCTCAAAAAATCTCGGGACTAATATAATACAATAGTACTTTAAAGGCAGTGTCAATTTTGGGAACCCCGAAAATCTATCTCAAAAAATCTCGCAAAATCTCGAACTTTCTCATTTTGCTCAAGTAAAACGAGTGTCCCGTATCTCCTGAATTTTTGGTCAGGAAGCAGCAACACTACAGAACAGTAGGTCCGATTCGCGCAGTCAAACCAATTTGTTAAGTCAGACTGGGGTCACTGATGTTGAAACGTTGGGACAATCTGGAGCAACACAAGAGGCGGAGACGAATAGCTATATATATATATATTGAGTGACGCTCGAATCGTACTGGAAAGTGAGCTTGATAGGAGTACAACACCGAATATGGCTATAAAAGATGATGATTCAACTAAAAGATGCTAGACACCTACTGTATGAAAATAATGATTGACTTGAGGAAAACATGTATATTTGTCTTAGGTAAATGACAATATATTTGCATAAATATGTTGTCAATGAGTTTGGACACCCTCCTGATCTAAACTCTACTGATCTGAGCCTGGACTTTCGGTCAATGATTTAAGGTGCCAGATTGGTGCTGATTACAAGAGCTCTCAAGGTTCAGGGAACTCCTCAAAGCTCCCAAGGGACCACGGCTCCGCACTTTTGGCTCCATTCCAGGCCCGCCGTGGAGCGCGTCCTTTCCTCCCAATGGGAGGCACGGGGTGCGATCAGCGTCGCGCGGTCGCTCGGGTGCTGGCTGGCGGGTCGAAAGGCCTTAATGACTCACCATTGGGGTCTCCTCCAAGACAAGATGCTAATGTTTAAGGCTGACCAAATATGAAACAGAATCTGAACATATTCTTCTTGGCGTACGCAAGGCTTGGGCAAAGATAGTAATCTTGTCCTTCACCCCCTCTTCCTGCTACCTGTCCTCATCGGTTTCTCACCCGGGTGTCGCTGGTGTTGCTGCTTACCAACCACTCTTCAGTCGGACGAAAGTTTGATGCTGCTTACCACTCACACGTGTTTAAAAGGCACAAGCGCAATCCGTGTGGCTGGCATGGGACAGTCATGTCACTTATCACGCTCTTTTGACCATATCATGCAGCGTAGGTATTGGATTCAACCAACCGCTATTGAGTCGCATAACCAACCACAAAGTTCATTCACATCTCTTCTTGCGAACCAAAAGCCCTCCCAAGATCTCCCCCTAAAGCCTCCGCCTCACCCCCCCCGCCCAGCCTCCCCAAACCGTCCCTGCACACCAACCCACCAACCCACCAAACCACCAACCCACCAACCCACCAACCCACCAACCCACCAACCCATCAACCCACCAACCCACCAACCCACCAACCCACCAACCCACCAACCCACCAACCCCCCAACCCACCAACCCACCAACCCACCAACCCACCAACCCGCCAACCTGCCCCTGCACCCCGCGCCGGATGCAGCGCATCGGGAGGCATCGGTCCTGCACTTCCAAAGCCAAGTTGATGATCTCTGGGCGCAGCTCAAGGCCGGGCTTTCGGCGTTTCCCCCCCCAAAATGGCTTCGGGTGTCCTTTTGGTTCCCTTTACAACCACCAGAAAGCCAAAACCCCCTAAACAGACACACCCACAAAGTATATATATATATATATTCATACATGCATACAGATACATATAATATCTCTACAATATATATATATATATATATATATGGTGTGTGTATATGTATATACACATCATGTAGCGGTTCTCACGTCCCAGCGGCACAGAGGCGAAGATGCTGCTGGCGGTGGAGGGCGGGTTCCAGGGCACCAAGGAGGCGGAATTCTGGGGTCTGGAGGCTATGAATCACTCAGTTTGCACCAGTAGGCAGCTGGCAGAGGATGGTCTAGTCTAGATCTCGTGTCCAGCATCGGCAAATCACCAGTTGAGTCACGTGCTCAAAACCGATTCGGGTAGATGAAGGTTAGTGGACGATCTTGCCAGAAATAGCTGCGGATTTCCGGCTTCTAAATTCTTGAAGCATGGTTCTGGGATTACGACCAGTTTCATACCGGGTTTTGAGCAAGTGACTCAGTTCGGCGGTGAATCGAAACCCTGGGGTCTCCCGGCGAGCTCTGTGAGCTCATGGCGCAGCGCTTAGATCGCCAGAATGCCACAATGGGGAAAAACCAAAACGGGGTCTCAGAACAGGTTGAAGGTTTGGACTTGGCTGGATGAAGCAACGTTTTATCACATGTCTTACACCACATGTCTTAACATTTGAACATGTTATATATTTTAGACTTGGCCGGATGAAACAACAATTGCACACCGCAGCAAATGTCCTGTCTATGGTCCATGTGGGAGGGACATGGGGGACTCACTAATTTTCACGCGCCAACAAGAGCGACTCTCTGATTTCCCCATGTTTGTGTTGAGAAACAAACTCAATGTCATCATGGCTCTGGGTGAATTATAGCGACCTCACACGACTGAATTCACCCCAAGAATCACCCCCTAAGCACCGCAAGTTTCAGGCTGCTGAAATATTATAGTTCACCCAGATCATGGCTGTTGTTGGGAAACATTTCACATTTTTGCTTGTTGTGTTTTAGTGGTTGAAATCCCACCACTTACCTGCTAAAAATTATGTTTTTTGCTCCGCTTCCAGCGTCAACCAATGGCTCATGTGCTGAGAAGCCAAAGCTCCACCTCGTCCTTCGGATGTAGGTCCACCTTCACGTCCTTTGTCGCGCGCAGGTGGACCGCGGTCAGCTGCTGCTGTGGCTCAGCGTCTTCAGCTTCGTCGGCCTGGGCGCCGCGGCGCTGTGACCGCCGCAGGCGGAAGGCGGCTGCGGGGACGGCCCCGCGCGAGCGCGTCAGCGGTTTTGTTGACCGTGGGAGACGTCTGTTGGCTGACATGATGAACGAAAAGTTGGGGGTTGAGCGTTGGAAGGACAGATTCGTGTTGTGTTTTATTTCTGCAGCCATGGCCCGTGGCTGAAAGTCTGGATCCCCAGTTTCGAATGTCTCCAAGCATATGTGTGTGATGTCATTGCCGGATACCCGTTTGGGGCCAGATTGAAGGAAAACAAACGGCCGCCTTTCATCTTTCCTTTTTTTCCCGTTTGTTTTCTCTCTCTTTTTGAGGGGGGGTCCCTTATTTTTAAGACCACGGCCATACGATTTCTGCAACGTAGACGAAACATATGGCATTTTTTACGCTATTGCAGTGCGCCGAGTTGGGCCCAAGGGCCGCTTTAGCTCCCACCACCTGGGTTTGAGTTCCTAGGGGTACCTTCCAATTCCGTTCTGAACCCAGGGATCCGAATCTTTTCAGGAAACCATCCAAAACCCAGAAACAGATCCGGCTTTTGAAAAGTTTTGGTTGAAAAGAACGGACAAGGAATAAAAACCCCTGGAGTTTCACAACTTGGTGCTTTTTGAGTCGTGGCCCCGAAAGAGTTTTTCCATTTCCCCGGGTCCTTTGGGCAAGTGAGAGGGTCCTTTGGACAAACCTTTGCCTTCCTAGGGGCTAAAGTCATAAAAATCTGGGCCCGTTTTTTTGTCTGGGAACCTCTCAGCGTGCACTCCCGGCAGATGAGCGCCTTGTTTTTTTTTTTTCTTTTCTGGCAGGCGGTTCCTCTAAATCGCGCATTTTGTTCGGGCCCTTTTTTTGGGGCACCTTTTTCCCGGCGATAGCGCACTTTGGCTCGCTGAAAGGTGTCCCATCCTTTTGCTGCACTCCGCCGTATGTAGCCCTCCCACTTGGGCCCTTGGGGCGGTTTGAAGAAACATCTTCTCGAGGAAAGTCCACAGCATCTTAGAACCCCAGGTCCAAATCCTCGTGGAGATCCAGCGCCCTATGTTTAGGGTCCTATGAATATGGCATGGTTGTTGTTGGGAAACATCTTGCATTTTTGCGTATTGTGGTTTAGTGGTTGAAATCCAACCACTGAAGTGCTAAAATGTTTCAACTTTTGCTCCCCTTCCAAGGTCAACCAAGATGCGACCCTTGGGCCCATGAAATCCGTTGCAGCTCACAGGCCGCGGCCCGCCAGTTCGCTCTCTTCGGCGCACGTCATATTTCGCATGTCTCACCTCGCGAAGGAAAGTGGAGCAGCAGCTGCAAAACATTGGGTCGCATGCCGCCCCCCCGGCTGAAACACCCAGTTCCCGTTGTTTTTGAGCCAAGGGTGGGCCCCCTGTAAAATCAACACCAACAAGGGAGATTCTCTCTTTCAAAGGCGTGAGTGGGAAGCAAAACCCACAGGTGCGAAAGTTCAAGCCTCTCTGTGGTCTCATTCCGCTTTGCCTTACTTCGTTGTGTTTGGATCACGAAGCCCAGATCAAGAATGGAAGTCAGATGCTGATTCAGAGCAGCAAAGAAAGGCCATTGCCCCTTGGTGACTATTTAAGACCAGCGCCTTTCGACCCTCCCTTGGCACGTGAATGCTTTGAATCAATATGGATGGCTCGCCCTTTTTTCAGACAACTAGCTGTATTCTTACAACGGTGTGGTTTCTCTGTGTTTTTTCTTTACTTTATGCGCCCCCAGCAGGGTTCCTGCCCTTGACAAGCAGGCACATGTGTAGAAAGGAACACCATTGAGTGCCCATTGTGGGAGACAGAGGTTTACCAGGGACAATCCTTCAGCCCAAGAGCAATGGATGGTCCAGGCTCCGGTGAGCAAGAAAACCCTACACAGCGGGTTGGCTGAGCTCCGCTGTTCACCAGCGGGAGGTTGTAACCAACTCATCAGAGGTCACCTCACCCCCGGTTTTTGAGACCGGGCTTGATTCTTTGTGGGTTCAACAAATCCCAAGCCGGCACGCACTCTGAGCGAGGCGTGTGTGTGTGTGTGTCAAGAGTTTTTTTGTCGAGACAGATCCATGTGGATCAGCTGACTATACCCGCGGCATTTGGCTCGAACTTGAAGGCAAGATCTATTGATTCGATACCGTGTTGTTTAGCGTTCCATGCCCTGCGTCTCGGCATTCAAGAAGCAGCAGAGAGGATTGACGATTGCTTCCATCGATTCGGGTCGCTCGATTGAGTCAATCAATGTTCGAGACCCTGGAATAGCCACATGGTTGTGGGTCAAAGTCCCGTGCCCCCATTGAACATCCCAATCCCCACTAAAATAGACTAAAATGGGTGGTGCACCTACCCCAAAAATGGTACCATTGGTTTTGACCCACAGCCACATGTTCAATTGATGTATCCGTTCTGGATCCCCATTCATCTTGCTTGTTCTCGGTGCGGAATGTGGGAGTAATCCAACCACTCGCCTGCCCAATATTGAATTGACTCTGCGGGCTTTCCCGTTGTCTATTTGTAGTCAAGGTTCTCGAAGATGAACCTTTAAGTCTTCTTGTTACTTTCCACTCTCACACAGCGAATTCCTTTCCCTGTATAGTAGTTAAACTAGGGAACACCCCAGAGGCCAACGGAAAGATTGCTTGCTTGGGATCCAGTGGGCTGGTCAAGGCAACTCCAAGGGGATTAATTCTATCTCCAGATCCATTGGCCGCATTTGGTCGAGCCTCTCGCACCGTATGCCGACGGCCGAGGCCTTTTGGTCGATTGACGCGGAGGCTTTCACGACCGAGTTTTTAGCTTTCTGGCAGGCGCGAGGTTCGTGAGGTTCGTTGGGTACCTGGGAGGGACAGGGGGAACCCACTTTAGCTGCGCGGGCCTCCCGAGGCTCGGTGTGTCTTACTTCTTCGAGCAGGGGAAACCCAAGTCGTTTTGAATGGGGTGGGGTACCTGCCCCCAAAATGGGTGCATGCTGGCCGTTTCGCCATGGCGACCAGAGGTCTGGGTTGAACCGTGCCGCCGTGTTTGTCTCCGGCAGGATGATTGCTTGGCGGGTGTCCATCCTTGTGGCACTGGTTGGTGCAGGCGCCAAATGGGTGGGGGGGGTTGCAACGGGTTGCACGCCGCGCGTGAAAGAAGGACAGGACGCGTCAGGGCCCCGAAAAAGGGTTTGGTTTCCCTGCAGTTTCCTTTGAACACAAACCAACACATGGCACCTCCAGAGGGAGGTCCCCTCACCCTTCCAAGGCAGATCCAGACCCCTGAGGGTTCACTACAAGCACTTCGAGAGACACTTTGTTTTGGGTGGCCATTCCGAAAGCCAAACATTCAAACTAGCAACTTCTATTTGTTGTCTTCCTCTGGTCAGGGTTCCTTAAAAGATGCATTTTGCAACCATTTGAAACATAGCTTTTTCAACACCAAAATAATTACACCGGCATAGACCCCAGATAGCACACCACGGCCACGAACCATGACGCAGCATCAGAATGGTTCCCGCGGCATCATGATGATGTTGACAGCATCATGATGATGTTGACAGCATCATGATGCTGTTGACAGGATTATGATGATACCACAGCAACTTAGCGTGGTGCGCTAAATAGACGCGCAGCCAACGTCCTACTGAGCGCAGAAGCAGAATGATGATGTTGACAGCATCATGCTACACCAGCCACGAACGATTCCGCGTTACATATTCGGCAGAAAAAAAAGCAGAGACGACGTCCTGACGAGTTCGACAGCATCATGATGACGCGGACAGTATCATGATGATGCGGACAGCATCATGATGATGCAGCATCATTGTGATGGTAGAGGCAGGCGAATGATGATACCACAGCCACAAATCATCTTGCAACCGCGTATTGAAATTCAGCATCATCCTGATCTTGACAGCATCCTGGCGCCACCGCACCCACGAACCACAACGCAGCATCGCAGTGATTCCAGCAGCATCATGACGTGGTTGACAACATCATGATGACACACCAGCCACGAACCACTACGCGCCACAGTTAGGGCAGCAACAACGTCCGAACCGATTGAGTTGACAGCATCATGGTGCTGCGGGCAGCATAATGATGATTGCCACAACCGCGATACCCCAAACAGCGCCCGCCCTCAAAACAGCAGCCCCACCAGCACCCCAACGCAGCACCTGCGCCAGCACCTCACAACCGAACAGCCCCAAAGCCGCGCCTTCTGATAGAACCCCTATGGCTTTCAATTGTCTGGGAAATAAGCGGTCAGCAGCACCTCAAACAGCAACCCAAAACAGCACCTGACACAGCCCCAAACTGCATGTCCCTAGCACCCGCCGGCAATCTCCAAAAATTGCGTCCACAACGTCACCAGCACCCCAAAAAAACAGCACCTGCAACAGTGCCCCAAACTGCATGCAGCCATCAATCTGGCAAAAATGCGCCTACACCTTCACCAGCACCTCAAACAACACCCCAGAGCAGCACCTGCACCAGCACCACCATGCCCCCTACTACACCAGCACCCCAAACTACATGCCCTCTATCACCTGGCCGTCAAGCTCGCAAAACAGCATCCACCAGCACCCCAAACTGCAAGCCATCACCCGGCCGTCAATCTCGCAAAGCGGCACCTCCACCAGCAGCCAAGCTGGACGCCCCCTAGCACCGGACGCCAAGCTCGCAAAACAGCGTCCACCAGCACCCCAAACTGCACGCCCCCTAGCACACGGCCGCCAATCTCGCAAAGTGGCAGCGCCTTAAACGACATGCCCCCTAGCACCCAACCCCAAACTACATGCCCCCCCAGCAACCGGCCGTCACCAGCACCCCAAACTGTGCCCCCTAGCGCGCGGCACCTCCACCAGCACCCCAAACTGCATGCCCCGTAGCACCCAGCCGTCAAGCTCGCAAAACAACACCTCACTAGCGCCCCAAATTGCGTGCCGGCCATTGCTCTCGCAAAACAGCGCCTCCCCCAACACCCCAAACTGCGTGCCCGCCTAGCACCCGACCGTCAATCTCGCAAAGCGGCGCCTCCACCAGCAGCCCAAGCTAGATCACCAGCGCCCCAAACTACATGCCCTTCAGCACCCGGCCGTCACCAGCGCCCCTAGCACGCGGAACCTCCACTAGCGCCCCAAATTGCATGCCCCGTAGCACCCGGCCGCCAAGCTCGCAAAACAACACCTCACTAGCACCCCAAATTGCATGCCCCCTCGCACCCGGCCATCACACTCGCAAAACAGCACCTCCCCCAACACCCCAAACTGCGTTCCCCCCTAGCACCCGGCCGTCAATCTCGCAAACTCGCAAAACAGCATCCACCAGCACCCCAAACTGCGTGCCCCCTAGCACCCCGACCTCAAGCTCGCAAATCACTTCCCTTCTTTAATAGAAGTTAGAACCCCTATAGCTTTCAGCTATCTGGGGAAATAAACAATAAGCTCGGGCGATATCCCCAACAGCACCACACCCTCCCAGAATCCTTGGGGAACGCCCCGGGACCATCCTTACCGCCGGTGTTGCTGAGGATGCCGCCTTGTAAAGCAAAGCTACGAGTGACAGCGCAATCTCGCCCTGATCGGGGCCCGACGGCGCAGTGCAATCGGGCCCCGATCGTCCCAGCCACTCATATTATAGCTCAACGCCGGTTTTCCTTAGCGTGCGGATTGCAACTGTATCTATAGCAAAACTAGGCGACGCCAGCTTGGTACGGGGCCCGACTCAGTCATCGGGCCCCGACACGCAATCGGGGCCCGATCGGGGCCCGACGGCGCAATCGGGGCCCGATCAGGGCCCGACGGTGCAACGGTTTTCCTTAGTAACTGTATCTATAGCAAAACTAGGCGATGCCAGCTTGGTACCCGGGCCCCGATCGGGGCGCGATAGCGCAATTGGGGCCGATCGGGCCCAAACAGTGCAATCGCGCGGCCCGACAGTGCAATCGGGCCCCGACCTAGGCCCGGTGAACGCAAACCGTTCTCACGCAACTTTCGTGGAGCTCAGCGTGAAACTTTGGAACCTTTCCTCAGGGCTGCCCCATAGCTTTTGCAGAATTTGGTGGAAACCTTCTGACCTCATAGCCCTCGCAGCCTTGTGAAATTCTTGGAACCCAAAGCCCACCAAGCAGCAATGCCAAGCATTTACTCTGCTGCACCGTGAGTTCCGCAGCAACGTGATCTGATTTGCCACAAAGCCAACATTTGCCTGAGCAAGTGAGCAAGTCACAAAACAGTGAAAGTGTGCTAAAATTTAGGTTTTGCTTAGTGTTCCGCCCATGAGCAAAGCGATCTTGATCCGATGGCTTTTCAAACGGGCGCGCGACACACCCTTGGTGGAGCATTGTGGAGCCTTGTGGAACCCGTGTGGAATCCTTGCAGAGCTTTGTGGAACCCTGTGAAACCTCAGGGCCCATAGCCCTCGCAGAACCATGTGGAACCCTGAAACCCTCGTACAACCTTACCTCAAACCGTCCCGGACCACCCCGCAGCCCCATGCTGGAATGGAACCTTACCTTGCAAATCCTGGTGGAATTCTGGTGGAATTCTCATGGAACATTACCTCAAACCAGCCGGACCGCTGGTGGAACCCTGGTGAAACCCTGGTGGAACCCTCGTAGAACCTTCCCCGGACCACGCCGCACCCTCGAAGAAATTGGTGGAACCCTGGTAGAACCCTCGTCCGGAGCACGACGGGCTGGTGGAACCCTGGTGGAAATCTGGTGGAACCCTTGTGGAACCTTACCTCAAACCACCTCGGACAACCCTGCAGCCCTCGCAGAACTGGTGGAAAAACTGGTGCAACCCTCGTGGAACCTTCCTCAAACCAGACCACCCCAGCCCTCGAAGAAATTGCTGGAACCCTGGTGGAACCCTCGTGGAACCTTACCTCAAACCACCCCGGACCACCCTGCAGCCCTGGTGGAACCCTCGTGGAACCTTACCTCAAACCACCCAGACCACCCCGCAGCCTGGAACTTTGGTGGAACGTTGGCGGAACCCTCGTGAAACCTTCCTCAAACCCGCAGCCCTCGAAGAAATTGGTGGAACCCTTGGTGGAACCCTCGTGGAACCTTACCTCAAACCACCCCGCCCTTGCAGAACCTGGTGGAACCCTGGTGGAACCCTGGTGGAACTGGTGGAACCCTGGTAGAACCCTGGTGGAACCCTGGTGGAACCCTGGTGGAACCCTGGTGGAACCCTGGTGGAACCCCTGGTGGAACCCTGGTGGAACCTTAGCTCAGGGTCGCCCCGAACCACCCCGGAGCCTATCTGGGCTGAGACCCCAAAGCTTTCAGCTGTTGGGGAAAAAACACCATTTACAAGGCAATGTTCAGGTGTATAATCTAAGGATCCCTGCTGGTGGATTCAGAGTCAACGTCTAATCAGCTGTAGAAAAGGGGGCCTGAGGCACACTCGGTTCGCAAATTCGGGGGCCCCATGAAAGTTGAGCGTGGCTCATACGTGGTCAAAGGACCCCCGTTTACTTGGGGTTGGGAGGGATGGTCGTGGACTTCTGAATGGGGAGTTTAGTCAACCAAGGAGAGGGCGCGTTTTTTGGGAACCATGACCATGGTCCACACTGGACACTTTTTCCTTTGGGATGACTAGAAAATAAATTTGGGGACACCCCTTGCCCCAGGGCAAAGAAACACCTAAATCACCCTACATTGCTTTTGAGGGTACCCTTTGTACCTCGACTTGGAGGGGAACTCGAATGAACCCCCATGGGGCTTCTTCGTTTTTTGTTTTTTTGGGCGGGGATGAATGCCTATTTTGACATATGGCTGTGGCTAAAAAAACCGGTACCAAAATGGAACCCTGGTAAGTGGAAACATGGACCAAAACCTGCGTAACCCCTCCTGTTTAATTTTGAGCCACACCCATATACCCAGATATAGAAAGCTTTGCCATATTCAGATAGATCTGGATTTGCCTCGGATTGAGGCGATGTCGTCGACATGCACCACCAGGCCATTGGGAAAAGGGTCTCTCGGAGACCCGAGCGACGGCTCCCTGTGGGGGAAACCTTGCTGGGTGCACGAAGTGGTCCATGAAAAAGCGGTTTCTCTTTGGAAATCCAGTGGTTAATTAATGCTGTTTTTGTTTGAACTGTATGAAAACTGTTTTTGCATTTGGGGGGGAGGGGCGATTGTCAAGCTACTTTTGCCACCGTTTTCTCGGGCAATTCTGAGGATGTCGCTGTAATGGACCCTGCCCCATCCTAACGTGGACACCGGATTGAAGCTGCAGGAGGTGTTCCCCTAGTGAAGGATTTCGACTGCAAGGGGACATGTCTCTCAGGGGTTCGGTTGCAACAGGAGCGCAAGTAGCGAAAACCAGACGTGCTTTTGGACATGACTCCAAACCGCGGTCATTTCAATTCCAGGGAACCTTCCACATGTTTGAAGTGCTGGAGGGCCGTCTTGGATGGATGGAATCGTTCTTCCAATTGTTTGATACATTTTCCTCCTAAAACCATCCCAGGGTGATGGTCGTATCATTTTGGCTTGACTCGAGGGATTTGAAATTTGATTCCCCCTACAGACTGGGAGGGGGTTGACCTCCCTGAAAACGTGTTTGTTAGTCGTGAAAGTTTGGAGTCGCGCCTCTCGTCGGGTGCAAACATGTTCTGGAAACCCATGTTGTAGAGGGATGATGAATTTGACTATAAATGAGTTGCTACAAAATCCATCCATTTTGTAGAGGCTGCGTTGTCTTGTTTTCTTGGCGGGCCATGTTGAGGGGTTGTGCTTGGTTCGGTAATGTTGTAGAAAACTGGTTTGGTAGCTTTGTCATGTTGCAGTCCTTGGGCTTGGTTGAAGCTGTTTGGCTCCTATGGCGCCACCTAGCAACATCCCTTCTTTTTTCGTCCATGTTCTTAAAACTGTTTGCTATTTCCCCCTGTTGGGTTTGAACTGAATCTATCACTACTGGACATCTTTTCAAGGGGACTTAAGCAACTTGAGGTTATGTGAACTCAACCAGCCACTGTTGGACTACAAAATGCCAAGAGCCCGTCACACACACAGCAAAATGACGAGTTTTCGAATGTGTGTGTGTGTGTGTTGGGGCGCACGTGTTGGTTTGAGCTGGCAGACTACGCCTTCAGCAGTTCCTAGCAGATGTTGGAGAGCTGCTTCTGGATTTGTTTTGATTAAGACCCCAACTGACCCTCTACAAAGTGACACATGGATTTAAAGGTGGCCAGCGTGACGCAGATCCCTACCTGAAGCCCCCCATTTTGTAGTGACCACTTTGTGACATCCAAAACACCTCCCCGTAAATGTCAGGGACTTTTCTGCAACCGCCGTCATGTTGCAGTCATGTTTCGCAAGTTGCCAGGTTTATGCTATAGAATGGGTGTGCCAACCCCATGGTTGGGGTCGCCCTATGGTCCAACCTAAAGGATGTCCACCCAAAACTCCCGGGCCCATCAAACGCACAGATTGCTCTCGGCTCAAAGAAGTGGTATCAACATGGCCGTGGCTCAACATTAAGCGATCGGAGGGGCAAACCGCGAATTGTTTGTTCCATGCTTCCACTTACCAGGGCAACCCATTTGCCATTTTGGAATTCCGGTTTTTTGAGGTAAATGGCATAAGACCCAAAACCTGCGGTTTGCAACCCAGCTCTTACATTTTGAGCGAGCCACATACCCAGGGATCCGAATCTTTCTAGCAAACCGCCGGAAACCAGGGGAAAACGGATCTCCGGTTGTTGGAAAGAAGGATGGTTGAAAAGAATGGGAATCAGCCCCTAGACTTCTGGTAACTCTGAGTTCTCATTTTCTCCCGAAGCTTGGGCCAGGACCTGGCTCCGGCCAGCAGCATTCTGGCGGGGCTTCCCGGAGCAGTTGGCCAAAGCCGCTGCGAGGGCCACCTTCAAGCCGAGACATCTTCGGCTCATGTCGACTCAGCTTGTCTTTCCAGGGGTTCGATGGGACCACAAAACCGTTGTTGTTTTTCTTCTGCGCTTTTTTTCTTCTTCCTCTTTTTTGTTTTGTTGTGTTTTTTTTCCTGGCAGATGTTCCACTTTGAGGCAAATGGCCCAATTGGTTGGTTCCATGCACATGATCGCAAATGGACTCAGCGGAGCACCTGACGTGTGTGCCGCTTGAATCGTTGGCCATTCAGAGCTTTGTTTGACTCAAAACCAGCTTACAAGACTTCTTGTGGAAATACATTTTAGGATGACTTCGCATGGCAGCAGTGTGTTGCTGGCCCTTTCTCATCCAGCACTTGCGGGATGGACATTGGCCCGCTCGACGTGCTCAATTGCGTGCGTTGGGAGGCGTGGCCCATGCCAAGCATTCGCCCAGGCACTGCCCCAGAAAACGGCGGGAGCTGCGTGTGAGTTGCCGGGCTGAAAGGCTTCAGGGTTTTGTGTGGAACGGTTCCACGGGGCGATTTTTCAAAATACGGCAAGGCAGAGAGCTATCAGGTTCCATGGGAGCCTCAAGCTTGTTCAAGATGGGTGTGTCGCTTGGGACTTTCTGGGACTCCTTTGGGGCGCTTGGAGCCGATTTTGCGGCCTTTTTGGTTGGGGTCTTGTCTTTTAGGGGGTTGGCAACTGGGAGCTGCATGGGGCTCCTAGGCGGCTGCGGCGGGGGGCTTTGGCGTGGAAGCCGATTCTGGGCTGCAAATAAGTGGCCGAGGGGCGCCGGGAGTGGCTCGTTCAACGCGTTGTTACTTTAAAAGGACGCCAAAGGGATTTGGACACCTCGAGAAATTGGGTTCCCCAACCATACTGTGGATGGACGAAATCCTGCACCACCTAAGAAGCCCTGGAATGATTCGATTCCCCTGCAAATACCAACAAACAAGGTGTCCAATACTGTTAAAGTGGTGCAGGATTTCGTCCATCCACAGTACCAACCCACAAAACGCCAAAGCAGACTAGCAAGGGACGTTCCAGGGAAGGACTTGGAGAAGCAGATGGGTATGTGTGAAAATACGCATATTTGGACGGCCCGAAATAGGGTTCCCTTTGTTTGCCCTTTGACACCAACCGTACCAACCCGCACAACGCTCGAAAGACAAAGGGATGAAGTTTACGGATTGGTCTATGGTCTATTTGAGGTTCGGGACATGGGAGCACTGAGGTCCTTTACTGAGGTTCCGACTTTTTTTTGCCCAGCCACATGTCACTCTCCCGCAGATTGGCATGGTAGGTTCCACGTTATTGTTTGGCGGGATGTGTCAAGCTGCCGCAGCCCTCTTCTTGAGGTTTCTACACTGAAACACCTTGGGGGGTCAAACGGCAGACCTTGAATGTGGGGGTGGCCTGAAGGTCTTATCTTGTGCTTAGGTTTCTCAAGCAATAGAGGCGCGCTCAGTGGACCAAGGGAAGACCCACATGGTCACATCGCAATGGTCCATTTTGGTACCGCAGGGCTTTGTTTCCACATGGCCAGATACCAATTCGTCATTTTCACAGAGCCTTCTTTCCACATCTCTTTGGCATCTTTTCCACAATTTTGTGATTCCTGCCCAGGAGGTTTCACATGGGACCGGCGATGAGACGGTCACTGCTCCTCGGACGCATGCCGCGTGATGGCTTGTCACCGCAAACATGTCCCAAAGTCTGCGGGATCTGTGGCCTTGCTCTTGATGCGGAGGCGCGCAATCAAACGAGACCCTGACACTTGGCTGTGGGTCAAAACCATTGGTACAATTTTGGGGTAGGTGTACCACCCATTTTAGTCTATTTTAGTGGTGATTGGGATGTTTACTGGGGGTACAGGATTTTGACCCATGGCCATTTTGTTGAAGCCTGTAGCCGGATGGCTTGGCTGCACAGCCGCAGACAGGTGGACTTGTATGAGTCGATTTGATGCTTCAAGTGACATCTTTGGCTTTTGCTGCTTTTGCTGTACTGAAAAGGAGGGCGGGTAAGGGCTTCCATTTTGCACGTGCCTTTTCAAATATCATGGGTATGTGTCAAAACAAGGGGGACCCCGGAAGTGGTGTGTTTGCTTTGGGCGTCTTTGTTCAACCACCCCAAAAGGGTACCCTCAACAAAACACACCCAAATCTCAACCAGGGTCCCCAAATGACAATCAAGTTTGCCAACCGACGCCCTTGGCCGCTGTGGAACAGCCCTGGTTTCAACTCTCGAAAGCAACACTAATTAACATCCATTCTTCTCGCCGTACCCTCCCCATTCTTTTCACAGATCCGTCTCGAAGAAATGCCCGAACCCCCCTGCATCCCTCCGCCGGTCCGAAGCGCTCGCGCGCTTCGCCTTTTGGTTGCCACTTGAGTTGCCTGATGGCAAAGGTATTGAATCTGAAATCCTGGAGGGAGGAATCTAGGACTCTTGCGACCTTTCAGGCTTGCAGTGAACAAGAACCCGTTTGGATGGATCTGGACGTGTTCTTTAAGGGTTGGTTCCACTTCCGTACAAGGGAACCTCCCTATAATTTGTCACTCGGAAGGCTTTCCATCACAGCGCTTGCAATTCCCAAATCGCTGTTTTTGCCAATTTCTTTTTCAAGAGTTTCACGTAAGCTTAAAGAAGGGTTTCGTCAATGACAACTTTCCTCCCAGAGGCCCCACGTCCACTTTCATGTTGGAAAGGGAGTAGACGAGTTTCCTCGGTTGTTTTGTTGGATTTTAGGAAATCAGTTTCCTCATTTTTCCACATATTTGTTGGTTTCCTCAGTTTTTTTGGTTTCCTCAGTTTTTTTGGGGTTTCCTCGGTATTTTCGGGGAGTAGACCAGCTTCCTCGTTTTTTTCTGCTCGCCGTTCGGCACTTGGCTCGCTGCGCTCGCTCGCGAGCTCGAGGTGCAGTCGGAGCAGCAGCTGCCCGTCACCGACCTGGAGGCGGAGGTGCAGCGCACCTCGCGCGTGGCCGCGTACCTGGCGCAGGACTCGAGTCGACCTCGGCGACGTCGGACGAGTCGAGTCGCTGCCCAGAGGCTCCTGGCTTCGGCTTTCAATGGAAGATCCGCCCCCTCCATTAGGCACCCCGGAGGTGTTTGGGCGTCTGGGTGGTGGAATTCGCGGAAGCGACGAATTTGGGTGGCAAAAAAGACAAAACGCAGACGTGGTGGCAATTCCTTGGTGGGTTCATGGTAGGTGGGAGGATATATATATATATATATATGCCTGGTGGTACTTAGATGGTCTGGGACGAATCGCTAAATGGTTAGTAAATCTTACAGGGGACTTAGAACCATTGTATGGGTTACAACCGGGGTTACTAGTCCTTTAGCTAACTCCCAGATCATCCAAGTAATAGTTCAAACATGGACGTGGGGATTGGCTTGGTGGGTTCATGTTAGGTGGGAGGATATATGAGCCACAATCAAAACACGGGTAGATGATTGTTAGTAAGGGACAATCCCAACCATAAATAGCTGCGGCCGCCTTCTTAATTCTTTACATGGTTCTGGGTAGACCATTTTAATACTGGGTTTTATCACTCAGGTGGTAATAGTTCAAATGTTGACGTGGGGCCAATTCCTTGGTGGGTTCATGTTAGGTGGGAGGACATATATGCCTCATGTTCTTTAGGTTTATCAGGGACCAACTCTTACAACTACCAACTCCATGTCAATGTGTTTTTTGAGGGACGAGTGGAACGCAACCTGGCCGGAAGTCTGAAGTACTCCGACCCTTCCGCCAGGCTTTACGTTGGTTGGCTTTCCGACAGGTCAAACGACCCTTACTTGGGGAAGGGGTTGGGACATGTTTGGACCTCTGCGGGAATTTAAACAATCATTGCAAGGATTCCGTTCGAGGGCGAACCATGACGCGGAGTGTTGACCACGTTTTTTTTTTAATATATATAACTTGGCAGAACCTGTTGCTCAGATATCTTGCACCAAAGGTTCCCCTTCTTGCTTTGGCCGCAGTCCCAAAGCTCTCAAAGAGAACGGGTCAAGCTCCAAACATTTTGGTTTCAATTTCCCTATCAAAGATTTCTTCCCTACCCGGGGCTTTCAATGGAAGACCCGACCCCTCCGTTAGACACCCCGGAGGTGGTTGGGGGTCTCAAAACCAGGTTCAGTTTGAAGGCCCTAAATCAATCGAATTGGAGCCTTTGGGTATCAAACAGGAATAGTGTTTGAACCTTCGCACTTGCCCATTTTTGGGCCAAACACCATATTGAACCTTCACATTTGGGCCAAAAACAAGGGACCACTTTGGGTGCCGAACATGACTGACGCCCATCGGAGGCTGGAGGCGAGGCTCGGAAGTTGGTTTCGGCTTCCAGGACGCTGCCGTGCTCTCGAAGGAGCTCCAGAGCCGCGGGGCCGAAGCGAAGCTGGTCCAATGGCTGGGCTCCTTTCATGTCACCAACTTGGTGGGACAAGACCTGGAGTCTCCACCTTCGGACCCTTAAAAATGAATGGTTGGCCATTACCCAAAATCAATCGGTCATGGACCCATTTTTTAAAAAGGGTCATGGAGAGTTTAAGCTGCTTGTTTGGATGACTATGTCAGAACATCATGTCAGCAATTGTTCAGCCCCTTGCAACAAATGTCTATGAAGACCCCCTCCCAGGCTGATGGCTTCGTGGGAAATAGGGAGTATCATCTGGCAAGAAGAAACTCTTTGACCAGTTGCGCCGATGGCTTCCGTCAGACCCAGTCGATGGCCTGGGTCAAATTGGGCGGCTGATGGCTTCCCTCGTACTTGGTGGCGAAGCCAGCCATCCGGTTCCTTAGCTTTTTAGATCCTTTTAGTGTTTAGTGGTAGTTTCCATTTCAACCACTAAAAGCGAGTCACTTTTAGTGGGGGATCTGAAATCGGGCAGCCCAGAGTTTCTGGGTTTACAGCTGAGCATGCAGGACCAGGCATATGTCCTGGTGGTTTGCTCAGAGCTTATCTTATTTTTTTGAAACCTGCAACTTCCGATGAAAAGGTCTCCGAACTGGGCGGTTTCGTTCTGGTGTTGAGCTCTCAGGATCTCAAGGAGATGGTTGGAAAGCAAAGAGGCACAGCAGTACCTGGCGAATGGATTTGGATCAGGTTTCAAGACGCACAGTTCTCAAAGTGAGATTCGCACCAGGGAAAACAATAGGCAGCCACCCGTATTTTTGGCCCCCCTTAAAAGAAACTCCCCATATGCAGCCGTCACAAGAAACAGTTGCACTCTCGTCACTAAGGTTGAAACCAACGCCACCCTGTTTTCTGGGCCTGTTCAAAGCATTTGACAGTTGCGTTGCTAAATTTGGACCAGAGACCAAAAGCTGAGGGGACGAACATGACCTCCTCCATCTGCTTACATAAGGATGTGTGCTCTTGTTCCCTGTTGACTTTTCTGAGCTTTGATTTTGGGAAGCACCCATGGTGGCCTTGGTTTTGGGGCTCGATTTTTTCGACCCCTCCCCCCCCAATTTACTGTCTTTCTCCTTTTTATTGTTCCGACAGTCTACCCCTTTCCAAGCCGGTCCCAGGTCTTCAGATGTCGCTGCGCGGGCACGCGCGTCTAGATCTGGATCAGGAGGCGATGAAATGGTTCGGAAATCCAAGCGAAGAGTTCGGCTTTTTGCCCACCTTGGCCAATACCCACTATTTAAAGGGTATCATGTCAACCCCTGACTAAAACACGATGTATTTACTAGGCCAACAAGGTTTTTCCTGGTTCCAAACATGCCATATAAACAAGATCGATGATCTTGGTTTTCCTGGTTAATCTGCAATTTTTCCTGGTTTTCCTGGAGGGGGTAATGATTTTGGTTCCTCTTCGGTTTGATCAACAATGTCCACCAACGCGTGCTTAATTAAAGATAAAGAGCGCTGCATCACCTTTCAACCTTTGGACATTTGAACTGTTTCCCGCCAGCGAGGACTTTAAACTGCAAACTATGAGCTCATGGACGACATGCAACTTTGTTTCCCAAGACATACTTTGTTCACAAAGTACCAAAGGGAGTGCCCTATCGCAAGACATGGGACGGACAATTTGCCTTGGCCCTCTTTCACTATGGGGTAAATTACCTAGCCATAGGTACTTGCAATGGGCATTTCTCCTCAAGTTTTACCATTGCATGGCCTATGCTTGGGGCTACCGCCGCAGCAAGGCGTATTGCTGGTACCCTGCAAAAGGAAAGACTCACAAAGTGCACATATACATATATATATATATATACATGTTTCTCGAGGGCACCCTTGTTTCCCCTGACAGCTGGCTAGTTCCATTTTGGGGTTACCCGATTTTTTACCCACTGCCATTTTGGTTCCAGAGTGTACCTGAGCCAGGGCCGACCTCTGCCGCAGGCCCCAGTGTCCGCGTTGGCCCTGGGCGCCAGCGCTGTGCCGGCGCCGACGCCGTCGGTGCCATCGCCATCGCCAGCGCCAGCGCCAGCTCCTGCGCCGGCGAAGGCGACGGGAGCAACGAGTCGGGTGGTGCCCGTGTTGGGTTTCTAGGTCCCCAGTAGTGCTCTTTTTTCACCCCTTTTTTTGGTTGGGAGGGTTCCCCTATTAAAATAGACCACAGAAAAAAGAAACGGTACCCTTATTCTAACCTCTTCACTCAAGGAGCTCTAGGTTTTTAGGTAGGCACAGGAGACAACGGGAAAAGAGTTCCTGTGGGCTTGCGACCCAACACCCGAGTGGACCAAAACTCGGCCAGAAAGTGTGTGTGTGCGTGGTTGTTGGTTGTTTTGAGGGTTCCTTGTTTTGGGGGCGGTGTCCAGAAAGAAACCCACTTCTGGGGTGCCGCGTTTTGCACGCCAAAATTTGTGTCCAACCATTGTCCAATCTGCCTATGGCAAGCTGCACAGGGTGGTCCTTGGTTCCTTGTTTCCAGCACCATGGTGCCCACCATACACTCCCTTTTCATTAAAAAACTATCTTATATTATTTTTTTCGGGGGGACTCTTCTAAGTGGGGGAATCCACCAAGCACAAAGGGTTTCAAATGTGCCTTGAACGAAGACTATAATCAATATCCCCGCCAAAAAGACAAACTCAGAGAATCAGCTCCCAAAACCGAGTGACTTGAGGCTCTACCATCCTGGTGCAGGCATATGGCTGTGGATCAAAACCAATGGTACCATTTTGGGGTAGGTGCACCACCCATTTTACTCTATTTTAGTGGGGATTGGGACGTTCACTGGCAGTACGGGATTTTGACCCATGGCCATATGGGAATCACGCCCCCTTGAAACTAAGCAAAACCCTGTAGGCAAAACGGGCAAGGATTTCGGGCCGGGGCTCGAATCAACATTTGGACTGGGCGTGTGTCCTGAACTCTGCTAGGTCCTTTTCCTTTTGCTAGGTGCCCTCTCTCACCCCTTTTTTGGTTGGGAGGGTTCCCCTACTGTGGATAGACGAAATCCTGCACCACCTAACAAACCCTGAAATGATGATTCGCCTGTAAATACCGTATCCCATGGTTTCCAAGCGGTGCAGGATTTCATCCATCCACAGTACTAAAATCGACTACAGAAAAAGTAACGGTATCTTGATTCTACCTCTCTACTGGAGGACCTAGTCTACCAACAACAATGTCAAAGCGGACGCTCGAAAAAAATGTTTGCCCCATATCAATCTCAGCATAGCATGTTGATTTGTGAAGCCCCTCCTGTAAAAACGAACAGAGCCGAAGCTAAACAAGAACTAAGCAAACAGGAACCAAGCAATGCAGAGTGAATCTAAAGAATCAAAGGGGCTGCGCTTCTGTTTTGATCTCGACTGGTCACCCTCCACTTACCCGGATTTTGACTGTGGCTTCAAGGAAGTGGTTGCCACAGATGGGGCAAGAATCCGAATATAAGACAATCCCAAGGATTCTAAAGGTTCCTCCCCCCTTCTTTTCAACCACATTTACCAAGCTGCTTCCCCGGGCGTTGCAAAGCATGGGTCGCCGTCCATTCTCACCAGGGTTTGCTTTCACTTGTCCATGTGATACAGAGACCGGGACCCACAAAATGGCGGGGGTTCTTTGCCTTACAACCAACCTCATGGGGGCTGGGGGGGAGGGAGGGGAGGGGGAGGGAGCCCAAATAAAACCTAAATAAGGCCGTATTGAGGGCTTAATGAGGGCTTAGTTGGGCTCCCTCCCCCCTTCCCTCCCCCCCAGCCCCCATGACAACCTGAAATCAGCTTGTTTTAATTCGTGGTTTAGATTGGTGGATTGGTGGATTGGTGGTTTGGTGGTTACGTATGGTTTCCTCCTGTACACCCAATTAAGAACCAGGAATACAAATCCCTAATCTACCATTCTAAACGAGCACTGCCATTTTGACGGGCTCCCCATGTTTCTCCAAGTTCTAAGATAATTCGAACACCTGAAGTAAGACTTGGATTTCCAAGTACAGGAGCTTCATGGCGAGATCGTCACCCCCCAAATCCGTGTGCTAAGGCGCCTGCGGGTATTTGCCTTCATGGAAACCCCAGGCTTCTTGGTGGCTCCCTCAGGTTCCTTAGCTTTTTAGATCCTTTTAATGTTTAGTGGTAGTTTCCATTTGACCCACCAACAGTTAGTCACTTTTCGCGGATCAGAAATCGGGCAGCCCAGGCTTGAGGGACCCGGGACCCTTTACCCTTAGACCGAGGACGCTCAGAAGGCTGCCGCTCCAGCCAGCAGCGGGGCCCTCGGGGTTGCAGACTGCCCAGTCGAGTAGGCCTGAGTCGTGAGCTCATGACTCGGCTTTTCTTTCTGCAAGCACCACATCTTCACAGCACCGCAAAACCCACTGGTTCGGTTCTACTGGGATATCCATAGCGTGTTGAGCCTGATTCCTCCGGATAAATCCAGACGACCGAGAGCCAGCTCGAGTTGTCTGGGGGAGCGAAGCTCCATGGTCTGGGGTGGGGAAAAATTGGCCCGAAAACCCAGATACTAACGGGGAACAGCTGACAGTCTCTCTTGGATGCCGGTGATGCAGGGTCCACAGGTAACATTTCCACCTCTGCATCCCATGCGATTACATGCACGGCACCCCTTTGTTTCCCATCTGGGCGGTTTCCCATCTGGGCGTCTGAAGAAGCACTTCGGAGTCCACCTTCCCAGCTCCCATGTTGCCACACAGGGACAAACACACACAAAGCAGTAAAGCCAGGAGGAGGAAACAACAACGATAACGTCGGAAAGGGGTCAGCGAGACATATACGATCGTGGGTTTGATACAGCCCTACATGTTCGACATGCTTTCGATGACTATCAAATAGCATGGTCAGATGGCACCGTCCACCAAGGTTTCTCACTTCTTCCCCGCAAATGTTCCCCAGGCAGCCGGCAGAGGATGGTCTAAGTCCCGCGTTGTAATCACCACATGCCCTGGAGCATGTGCCCCAAACTTCGCAACCCGCTGAGGGCGGTTGCGGGTATTTTGGGGGAAACCGTCTAGCAACACCGGGTATCCCTCTGGAAAAAGGTGGTTGGCTTAAGCGGAAGGAAGTTTCCGGCTCAGACACATACTATGGAGCCTGTGGTGGCCTGACCATGGCTATTGAAATGGACCCGGCTCTCCTGGCCACCCTGTTTTCCAATCCCACCATACCCCACCTATTTTTTTTGAGCTACCTGTCCGAAAGCCACCGAGCCAAACCACCGAACCAAATCACCGAACCAAACCACCGAACAAACCACCGAACAAACCACCGAACCAAACCACCGAACAAACCACCGAACAAACCACCGAACCAAACCACCAATTCAACCCACCAAACGTAACCCAACCACCGAAAATCCAGCCACCAACCAAACCACCAAATCAATCCACAAGAATCCTCTACTCAACGGGTAGGGCGACATGGCTCCAGAAATCACGCCGCGGACCTGAGGTGAGGGCTGCGATGGCCAGGGCGAAGTGCCGTGAGGGCCTCAGCAAACGCCCAAGCAAAAGCTCCAGGCTGTGCTTTTTTGGGGTTTTGGTTTGTCAGGTAGCCCTGAATTGGTGGTTTGGGGCGGGCTTGAACCTGTCCAAAACCACTCCAAACCACCAATTGGAAGGAAGCTGAACTTTGGTGTTTCAAGGGAGGGTTCATTTTTCAGGGGTTGTTTTCGGCAGTTGCTTCTGGCAGATTGTAGTTTCCCGTTTTTGAACGAGCAACCCGATTTTTTTGCCCTGCCTCGGGGCAGAAAAACTGACCTGGCCGCTCGCGTCCCGCGTGGCCGGGGTCCGACGGTCCGAGGTGCAGCCCGGTGAACCAGATCATCACCTTCGGGTACCGCTACTCCATCGCCTGGGGGCTGCTGAATTGGGCCCGCAGCCCCAGATCCGGGCGTAGCGAGCATACCATGGCGTTGGTTGAGAGATGGAGCACAGGTTTCTGCAGGTTGGGTCTGAAGCAGCATGCTTCAGTGTTTTTTTTTTTTGGAAAACTGCCCTTCCTCCAACTAACATGGCACCTGTGGGGAGGTACCTGGAAGAATCATGTCCTTTTAAAAGGAACGGGAGCCCCTGTCAGTTGCCATGTTAGTTGGAGGGTCCGGTGCCCGAAGAGGTGGGTCTACTGCCGGAGCGCCTGGAATGGGGCAGCGGCCAAGCGCCGTTGCCTCCCCAGCCACCGGCAAGACCTCCCTCGGATCCGCGGAAAGCCAAGAGCTCTCCGGCGCCTGAAAGTTTCGAAGAGCCATGCGCTTATGACGATAAGGATCCTCCGCACGCAAAGGCATTTAATAAATGCCCGGAGTGCCAGTTGTCGGCGCACAAGTCAGTCCTAAAGTTGTTCCCGGCCGAGTCTTAAAGATTGCTTCACAGTAATGGGGGCCTTAAGACTTGATTTTTTTGCGGCAGATCGGGGGGCCCCCTTCGAGTCCCCCCTGGCACGCCTTCTGCCCCCTCCCACCAGCCGCCTCCTGGCCCTCCTGCCCCCCCCCTCCCCCCCCTGCCCACCAGTCCTGGCGCTCCCTCTCTCTCCCTCTCTTTCTGTCGTCCTCTCTCTATCGCCACTCTCTCGTTGCTCTCACGCTCGCACCGGCATGCTGCGCGCGCGTGCGCGCATGCAGTCTCGATTGCGCAAGTGCAGTTTCCTTCACGCTTCAATAGAGCTTGGCTATTCTGATAGCGACTGCGCGAAAAGGGTTGATGACAACAAACGTGTCTGCAGGCTCAAACTTTGCCTCTCCTCTATGGCAGTGTCAGTGACGCTTCTGTATGTTCATGTGTGATGCCCCTGACCATTCTGGCCCGGCCCTGAACGAGGCATGAAAGGCGGAAATGCCGAGCTCGCAAGAAGAGGGCCAGCCGACATGTCAAGATGCTTCTTGCAGGCTTTTTTTTTCTGCAACAGCAGCAGGCAAGGGCCTGCAGAAAACCGACGTTGCGGGATCATTCCGCGCCCCTTCAGTCTGTCAGGCTTCTTCGTGCCAAAGAAAGCTGCGACGACGTGGGTTCTGCATGTGCGCAACTTTGCTTTTAGGTGCCCTGTACCTCTACTCCCTCAATGGTGCTCCTTCGGTCTACCTTCCAGTTGCGTGCCACTTTGGCCGACAAGGTCCCGCATACGCACAGAGATATATGCAGACATGCACGTCTGAGCAAATGTTATGGTTTTGCAGTCAGGCGAAGCGCCTGACTGCAGATTCAGCTTCTTTTGCGCCAAGAGAAGATACTTCGACTCGCGCAGGCGCTGCAATGTGTTGCGCTGCAGACGCTGGCTCACACACGCACAGAAATGTCAAGTGGACATGTTATGCAAAGTGTGTGCAATTTATTAATTGACGTTGTGGCTGCAACTAGCATGGCTACGGCACGACGTGCCAGCTCTCGCTCACTCAACCTAGCTTTCGTCCATTCCGCGGATGGCCTCAAGTGACTGGATCACTAGGATGGGCGGAAACAACTTTTGGGTTCAAATCTCCGGACATGCAGCAATCAATCAAGAACCCGAGGGGGTCATGTTGGCTCTTGGCGATCATACAATCCCAAGCCTCTCCCCCAAAGCCTTCCCCACGAGTTGGTTTCTCTTAACAGGGCCTTTGTATGGGTTGGTTTCCCCTTTCCAAAGGCGTCTTGCGGGCGTAAGGGAATCCAACCGGTCGTGGGGGGAGAAGTTGGGGTTCTGTCGCTTATTTGTTTCCGGCTCAAGGGCCGAGCCCACTGGCTGGTGTTCGGCAAAATTGCTGGACATTTCGGCAGCAGATACTTGGAGTGGCTGACAGAGAGCGCTGAGTTAGTGGGTTCGCATGCCGGTGAAATGGTGGGAGACGATCATCAACTTGATGGGTTATGTTCTTTGGCTTCAACACACACTTGAGACCAATGTAGGATCCCACCCCCGCCCTTTGGGGTTGACTTTGAAAGGAACCCACAAACAAAACCACCTCCAAACGAAGGGTCCCCAATTCTGAGACGGACCCATCTCACTCCCAAGTCAAGTTATGACCTGTTTTGACTAATCTCCAACGCTGAGGTAGATAAACAAGGGCCAGCTATTGACTTCAAGGAAAGGTCAGGCAATCTAACTGATGAGCGCCATCTTGAGATGGTGTTGCAATGTATTTTTCGTAGTCGCCATTCTCCTTGGAGGCCTCTTGGCGTTTCATTTTGGCGTCTCTTGTGTGAAGGATGAGTGCAACCTGAAGTTTGCCCTCCAAATCTTTCTGCACCGCCATATGCCGGTGGTGCATCACTATAGAACACGGAGCCTCGGCGAGTTTATGCGGCTCTACACCGGAGATGGGTACAAGAGTCGATTTGATACAGACTTCCTGGAAGTCAAACAAACATCGGCGAATCAGTCTGTTGCAGACCGCGCCTATCAGAACTTCCTGCGCCGAGACACCCCAAACGGGACACAAGACGCCAGTTCCGCTCGGTTCCGACCGTTCTTGGATGGCATGTCCAAAATGGGCATGGCAGAAAGGCTGCGGCGCTATCATCCGAAGGAACACTGTGTCTGGAACTATCACGTAGGGAACACCCGCAAAGAGGCCCCAGCCTTTTCCCCTGAAGGCCAGGGAGTGCGTGAGTGCCGAAGCTACTTCCTCACAGCGCAGTTCCGCTTGGTTTTCATGGAGCATTTAATTTTGGAGGCATACATCAATGCTTCCACTGTTCTAGGAGTGGACCATTTTGTGATGTATGCTGATCATCGTGTACTTGCGATAAATACGACTTTTGCTCCATATTCAGATGCTGGTGTGCTCGAGATCCACCCACTTCATGCGCCTCACGCACCTTACTTCAGGGTTCCGAACATATCCACCTTTTGGCTTGCATTGATCGACGCAGATGAGTACCTCGTCCCTCCCAGCGGCTTCCTTTCGATGAGGGACTATTTGATGCCTCTCACGGTTTGGCCGAGGGATGGGAGTCGGAGCGTGAAGCAGATCCATTGCATGTACAAGCAGTTCGGGTCTTCCGCACTGGAAGACAAGCCGCCCAATGTGTCTGACCTCACGGCATTTACGCAACGGGACACGCACCTGGCCATGAATGGCAAGAGTGTGGCGCTCTATGACGCGATCGATCTTGAGCATTCCAACACTATGCCCCACGAGCTAAGGTTGAAAGACGACTTCAGCCAAGACACTACATCCTTGCTTCTAAATTTGGGCGCCGTCGTGGCCTTTCAAGATGCAGGTGGCCGGCTTCAGATTCGGTTCAAGCATCTGGCAGCAGGGCAAGAAGCGGTGCTGGGACTTTGTTTTGTCCAGATCATTGTCTCGCTAGCCCTGTATTTCATCCTGCGTCGTTTCTGCAGATGCTGCGCAAGGAGCAGTTGAGAAAGCAGTTAGCCAGGCAGTCAACTTCAGGCAAAAAGGGAAGTGGGGGGCGGAGTGACATCGTCAGACTGCACTTTACAGCTTTCTGAGACTGTCGGGGGCGCAGGAAAGACTTTCAAAAGCTATCAGGATAGATCTCCCTATGCGAGCAGCTGACAATATGTGTAGGCGAGAGGCAATCACCCAGGCCAAGCGTCGTGATTGATTTCAGGCTTCCGGATTGTGTTGTGCAACAAGTTTTTGTCATTCGCGGACTTGTTGGGCAACTTTTCCATCCAGACTGTGGGGTCCGCCTTGGGATGGAGTTCGCACCTTCTGCAGGTTCCATTTTGGGTTGATGGGTACCACACATCTCGATGCCAAAGCTGGGAGTGATCACGCCCGTTGGGGCTCGTTCAAGAGATAGATTGTGCATTGCGGCTGGTTGCAGAATGGTCGGGCAGTCGATTCCCTCAACTGGCAACGGTTTGCTCTTGTTTTCCCATCCAATCAGCGTGTCTCGATCAAAATCGTTGCTGGAGGACTGCAAGCAGACCCAACAAATCGAAGGGTAGCACCCAAGCCCAAGTTTGCAACATGTCCTTTTGGGAAAACCTTCGATTTGGCCGTGGGTCAAAACCAATGGAACCATTTTGGGGTAGGTGCACCACCCATTTTAGTCTATTTTAGTGGGGATTGGGATGCTCACTGGGGGCTAACCGGGGTTTTGACCCATGGGCATTTCTTGCCGGCTCAAGAATGAGGCATCAACTTGACACCTGGGTAGATGCATGGGAAGCTCGCCACACTGTGCATGCAGGGTCAGCGTGTGCGCGACCCTTGCCTACAGATCCTCGAGAACGTTCTCTTTGGGTGAAGTGTTTGCAAGTTCCATACCAGCACACCTCCCGTCCCTCCCCGCCCAAACAAGAAGCAAGTGTGGAACATGAATGACTCGGCTTGACAATGACTCGGATACCCTCTTGCTTGGAACACCATCACCCGCAAATATGTTTTGAAAAAACAAAAGAACAGGGGTTGATCAGTCCTGGATCAACATTAGAGTTGTATTTGGTCCCCCTCTCCTGGCACTGGGCATAGTATTCAGCAGAGATCGGGCCCCAGGGCTTGATCGTATTCCTCTTCTTCCTGGTGTCCTGGTGCTGCTGTCACCGCCTCAGATATCGATGGGGCTGATGTGAAGCACAGCTAAAACCGATTCGGGTAAGTGAGGGCTAAGGGACAGTCCCAGCCAAAGTAGGGCGGAGATGCGCCTTCTTGATTCTTTGCCACGGAGTTTGGGTAGACCCCCTTTAGCACAAAGAAACTTGCTGGCCCTTTCAAGGGTTGTGGGAATAAACCAGAGGGAAATCCCCTTGAAGGAAACTGCACGGGATGGTTGTTTTGCCCTCCTGTTGCGGGTACCGCAAAAGGGAGGTCCGTTCTTTTTTGAGACACCCCAAATTGCCACACCTCAAGAATCCCGACGGATTCAGGGGCGTGCCGTTAGCAGAGCTGGCTGTCGGCATGAAGCCCAGTTTGAGCAAATGGATGGCAGGCTAATGAGCCCACGAGGACTAGGCCCCCCAGGCGGCCCTTCTTAACCCCCTCTTTTGGTTGGGAGGGTTCCCCTAAAATAGACTGCAGAAAACACTTGAACCTCTCAAATCTGGAGGACCTAGAGAAGCTCCTTATGCTTTTTGGCCCAGGGAAGCCTGACCAAGGCCTTGCTCAGGCCTTACTCAGGCTATGTTCGATGCCCACCATTGAGTCTATGCGTTAGGGTGCGGCACAAGATGTTTTGTGCTTGTACCGGACAAAAGGTCTTGTTTTGAAAGAACGATAGTTGCTACCTCTTGGTTTATTTCACCTGTCGATGTTTGTTTTGTGAAGGGTGGTCAATCGTAGAAACCCGTTGCTGGACCCCTTGCTTGCTGGACGCGACATGTCACCGAAACAGGTACAAAGGGCAGACGCCTACTGTTTGATGTCCAGCGGTGCCCTGTTTGCAGGAGCTTTTCCTTTGAAATCAACGCCGAAAGGGGTGCCGTTTTCCTACTTGGATGGTCTGGGAGGAATCGCTAAATGACTAGTAACCCTGGTTGTATTCCCCTCTGTAACTAGGGTTACTAACCATTTAGCGATTCGTCCCAGATCATCTAACTTCCCCAGAATTAGCTCCCCCTTTTCCTTTTTTGCTTTTTTGGGGTCCCCTTTGTTTTCCACTAACCAGGCAAACATTTGTTTTTTTGCTGGGGTCCTAATTCCAGCCAAGCTAAGTACTGGCCACCGGTCGAGAGCCTTGAGGTGCCTGTTGCTTCCGCTCGAGAGCGAACACCCGATGAGCTCGCGTTCGCGAGCTGGGGATTTGCACCGTGAAGCAGCGCTTTGCGAATTGCAAGGCTGGAGGTTTCTAACTCACTCCCTCAGTTCCTGGACTGTATAAACTTGTTGGAAAGATTTTTTTTTGTGGCAAACAAAAAGTTCAGACTGTGTTTTGACCAGTCTACTCAGGAAGTGAGACAAACATAGCTCATTTCCAGATCATCCCAGTGCTAGATGGCATGCGCAGAGCGTTCAGGATAAAACAATACGGATATCAGCGCGTCCAGGATGAGCGAGTCCACCGGGCAGTGAAATGAGACGATCAGATGTGTGGCAACAGGTTTGAGGCTTCTTTGTTTCGACGCCCGCGGCATGTGTTATTATTATTATTATTATTATTATTATTATTATTATTATTATTATTAAAAATATTATTATAACTATTATTGTTTGTTTGTTTTTTGCTCCCCCTCTTTTTTCTTCATTTGTTTCTTCATGTTTGTTTTTTTTTTCTCCCCGGAATTTCCAAGCCGCGACTTGGCTCACAGGAACAGGATGGCCGCGTGGGCTCGAAGCCACGAGTTGAAGCCGCAGGCGAGGCGACCCAAATGCGCCAAGGCGACCCCTCTTTTGGTTGGGAGGGTTCCCCAAAATAGACTGCAGAGCAAAAAATCGGGCACCCTGATTATTTCTAACCACTCTACTGGAGGACCTGGCACATGGCAGACCACGCAATTGAGGGACCAGGCAGCTACCAGCTTTGCCAGCTGCGGCGAGAAATGCGGATGTCGGGCCTCTTTTGGTTCAGATAAGCTTCAAACACCGAGAACACATATGGGCTTGTCTCAAAATAGGGGTACCCCAAAATGGGTGGTTGTCCATTCCCTTCGAAGCCACGAACTGGTAAAGACACAAAAAAGACACACACACACACACACACACACACACGCGCACGCGCACATGCACATGTGTGTTGGAAGATGCGGAAACGATTGGCACCAAGCAGATCCCAACCCTCTCGATCTGAGCTTTCCGGGCGGGGAGCGAAGCGATTGCGAAGGGCATGAGATGGAGACAGGAGTGCGGGCCTGAGAGGTCCCCTGTGACTTCCATTTGCTTAAGAATATTTCCGATTTTTCCCCTGTTGGTTTTAAAGGGAATCTATCACTACTGGACATTTTGGTTTTCCCGAGGGCTTAAGCAAACGGCAGATGAACATCTGCAAATGGGCGTGATTTGAAACTTGGGAACCATTTTAGAGGTGCAACATTACAAGTCATACATATATATATATATATATATATGATGGCGAGCCTATCGATGCAGGGGTAGTCAAGTTTAAACAATGATTCAGATGCTTTAGTTGGCAATACCTGACTTCAGGTTTTGGAATGTTTGGTAATTTTCTTGCAGATTGACTGAAGCACCACTTAAAGAAGGCCCAATGCGGGACTGCCGGCATGCCCAGGTAGGAGAACTGAATGTCAACTGAACGTCCCCTGAATGTCCACCTATGACCAAGATTCCCTTTCACCCTCAGAATAGTTTCCCCCGACCCCAGTGGGACACGGACAAGTTGTTCAAGAGGCGTTTTTGACCCTCTGAAGGCTGATCAAACAAGTATCGTGCTGGGGAGCTGATGACAAAGCTTTGTGAAAGTCGGGGCCCTTGCCTGCGCTTTTTTGCGCGTCTGATGGCTTGAATCCGCAACAAATGGGATCGTCTTCTGCTTGGCGTCAAGGCTGGGAATGTGTCAAGGCGCGTTTTCTTGGCCTCTCAAAATGGTCCATTGGGGAAGAACCCGACATATTTTTTTTGTTGTCACTTTCCCACCACACCCACGAAGGTTTGCCCATGCTAACTTAATGTTGATGGTTTGGGGCCCACTGGCAAACTGGACTTCCTTGATCCGAGGCCTTTAGCCGTTGAGCTGGGAAGAGCTTGGTTTGGTGAACCCCCCTTGTAATGTAAAAGGCTAAGGCTTTAATTTGAGAATTTCAGCAACCCGCCAAAATAGTTAGACACTAAAGGGGACCCAAAAATAGTCACAATAAAGAGGATCAGGTTGCCCTTTCTTTTTTGTAAAGAAGTTATCTTAAATTTGGTGGATTGGGGACCACTCCAACAAAGGAATTCCTAATGTTTGTCCGGATTTGTTTGCCCGTTTCTTGCCAGACTTTTTTGGCCACTTGTTTTTTGCTTGTTTTTTTTTCTCCAGCATGTTCCCCAGCAACAACCACACAATAGATTCAACAGAGGACCCCAACACAGTCACAGGATCCTGAGTTAGGAAAAACACTTGACACAATAGAGGCCCCTATCATGAAAGCGAGGAGGCTGAGTCAGCTGTTGGCCTGACCTGTGTTCGGTAGCAAGGAGCGAGGGACACAGACGCAAACGTCAGCTCGGGTTCGCCTTGAGGTTCCGAGCTCGAGCCACGCCATTCCGCTTAGGCGGGGCACGGCGAATTTGTGCAACTTCCCCCCCCCCTTCTTGATTTTTGTTGCCCACCTCATCTTTTGAGCCAACTTCAAGCGAGTTTCCTTTTCTGCGATTTTTTGAAGGCAACTCTAGGAACCTGGATGGACGAATCTCTCCATCCCTCCACCAGAGTTGACCTATCGGCATTTTTGGAAACTGCGGACCTCTTAGAAGAGGGCGATGATTCCAACAGCTCGAGGGGTTCGACTTGTTTCCCACCAGGGGGCCGATTCAGCGAAGCCTGCCGGGATCTTTTTTTCTCACATCGTTGCCAGAGACTCCCTGAGGCATTTTCCGTCAAAGGTACCGGACATTCGGACCCCCCTGAGCGGGCCGAACCCCGCATAGTTCCACGGCGCAGCTTACAAGGGCCCCTCTTGAATGGTCTTATGGCTTTTGGGGTTCAAACCAACAGTTCAATTTGGGAATGCCAAACCGAAGGCAAAGGCAGCGGGTGTCATGACTATTAGGGGGGGGGGAGGAGTCCAACTCCCATCTCGAGCACGCCATAGGGTGACTTGGAGCACCCTGTAAATATGCGTGGGCCCGCAA
This sequence comes from Effrenium voratum, assembly GCA_963377175.1. Classification (NCBI taxonomy): domain Eukaryota; class Dinophyceae; order Suessiales; family Symbiodiniaceae; genus Effrenium; species Effrenium voratum. The sequence goes on from CAUJNA010003572.1 coordinate 377,436, forward strand.
AGTGGTCACTGGAATTTTCCTTTAAAAGCGGGTGGTGTCCATTGAAACTGCCACTTTTGGAGGTTGTGAAAGGGAAATGGAGGAAACCCTCAAGGCGCAGTAGGTTTCCCATGACTATGGATTTTTTTGATTCGTGATCCACCTTACAAGTGGTTGGTGGACATGAATCCCAACGTAAATGATGTCCACCCAAGGGCCCCGGATTAAACTCAAAGCCATATTAGGTTCGGTCAAGATGTCCAGTCTATCGTTGGTTTGGCCAGGGCATATCGGGAGGCGAGCTCTAAATTTCCAAGCAGGGGGCGGTTTGTTGCCCATTTGGTTTGACCATCTCCCCCAAAAGTTCCAGGCTCTTAGGGGTTGATTCCTTCTCCATTCTTTGCAACCGTGGTTCTTTTCTCAAAAGCCGGATCCGTTTTCAACCTGGGTGTCCGGAGGTTCTCTCGAAAGGATCCCCTCGTTTTCCCCTTCCCTCCTTTGACCTCCGAACCCGATCCATCGATGCAGGTCCATACTGAAGGCGGTTCGCGGCGAAGGATCGGGAATCGGGTTGGAGATGTCAAGGGGAAAGCATGGCCAGCCCTTGGTGCCCTTGGTGGGTGTGCTGCTGTTTTTTAGGGGGTCATTCGTTTTGGGGTTTCAAAGGGAAGCCAAAAGGAGACCCACAACTTTGGCGGTTCCCCTATTTTAAGAGACACCCTTTGGGTGTTCCTTGTTTCCCTCAGCAAGAAGCTATTCTTGCCCCTGAAAGTGATATCCATCCCGCATCATTGGAGCCTCCATTGGAGGGGTCTGGATTGAGTTCGGACCTTCTAGAGGTCTTTAAAAGATGTTAGAGCCGGGGAAGGATATTTTCCTCATTGTTGGTGCTTGATGGTAGAATGAAACCTCTTCAGTACAATCAACAGGGTCTTTTCCTTTCAAGTGGATACATGTTTACAGGTTTTCAACATTACTTGTTGGTCTCGGTACCCTCATTTGCTAGTCATCTTTGAAGTGCGATCGCTTTTTTTGCAAATGGATACCTTCGGAGGCCATTGGTGGCTTTGTCATTGGTGGCTTTAATATCATGTTCAATGTGAACTGAATTTTCTTTGGAGTTTCCTAGGTTGTATGTGTCCAGGCCTTGCCAGGTTTTGTTGCGGATTGCCTGGGGAGCCGGGGGAGAAAAACAACGGGGGAACCTTGAACACATCGTTGAATGCGTCAAGCTTAACTGAGTTTGCTTTGGGGGATAGTTCAGAGGAACATGTTGTCCTAAAATTCGGGATCCCCTCATTTGGGATGGTGTTTGAAAGGGAAGCCAAAAGGGAACCAACAAACGGCAAGTCCGATAGAATAGCTTCAGCACACGCGTGTTTGCGAAACTGGGAATAGCCAGGCAACACAGTTGTTTCTTACTGGTTTCTGTCACTGCCAAGAAATTCACGCGCTCATACAGTCAAGACACCACTCTTGGGATAGGGAGGGGCATGGGCCTCTTCGGGAATTGAGACAACCATTATGAGGATTCCTTCTGATGGGCAAAATTCGCGTCGCACCAATCAAAATCGATGAACCCCGAATGGGAGAAACCACCCACCAACCGGTGCAACAAAATTTTGTCCCTCCACAGTATTGCTTGTTGGTTGGGTTAGCATTCTTCAAGAATCTTGGTGGCTCCCAGCCATCCCCTTGGCTTTTTAGCTTTTTAGGGTGCTTTTTTTTCTGGGGATTTCCATTTCACCGACTAAAAGTTCTTCACTTGGACGCAGGGCGTCTGAGGGCGTTCTTCAGGAATGCTCAGCAACATGTCTCCTGTGTCACGTTGCCAGGCAAAGCAGTGGCATCACAGGCGCGCGGCTGATTGAGCTCTGATTGAGCTCTGATGCGAAAGAGAGCAGGGCCCAAGACCCCTAGGCCGATAGGTGTCCTTTGTGATCAGTTTGGTTGATAGCAGATGGATCATGGATCCACTGGTTTCAGGCGTGGATCCACTGGTTTCAGGCGTGGATCCACTGGTTTCAGGTTTGGATCCACTAGTTTCAGGTTTGGTTGATAGCATTGGGGCTCCAACCTTATATAGTCTACATGCGATGTCTTTGAAGAGTTCCGCCTTTCTACAGTTCGGCTCGTCCCCAAAAGGTTTTGCCACCAAGGGGTGAGATATGTTTGATCCTGGCTCACGGACCCCTAGTGCGTTTTTTTGTTTTTCTCGTCCACCTTGGGGTTCGCAGTGGGACACCGGAACATCGATTTGTTTAAAGACGTATTGAGATTCACACCTGTGAATGTGTGAAGAAACGTGCCCGCTGCATTGGGGCTTGGGGGGGTTCTCAAAATTGGGATGCGGAGGCCAAAACGGTATCTTCTGGTTTCATTGGGGTACCTTCCCCATTATTTCTAGGGATCATTCTTTCTAGAAAACCTCCGGAAACCCAGGGAAAACGGCCGGGTTTTGGAAAGAACGATGGTTGAAAATAATGGGGAATCAACTCCTAGATTCATTTTGAACAGCAACCAAAAGGGCGTTCCAGATGAGTTGCGCATTGATCTCGGAACAGAGGTGGAGAATTGCCTTGTGACTGAACCTCAGGCCGGCTTTTGCTCTGGGCCCCACCAGCTGAGCAGTGCTCAAAGCGCAAAAAGCCATTCGAGGTAAAGCTTCTTCGTTGTTTCATGGGGTTTTAGTACGGCCTATCAAAATCTTTATAGCCATGTTAGACAGAAGCGTCAGCTCAGTTTTGGTCGCTCTGGGCCTTCGCCAGGCCGCAAGTGCTTCGCCCCTGCTCGGGGCTTAAGCAAAACAGTCGGCCTGCCTAAGCCGTTGGGGCAGGTCATGCTAGGGTTTCATACTGTGGATGGTTGCGAAACATGGGAAGCCATTTGTCGGTATTTACAGGGGAATCATCATACACCAGGGTTTCTTAGGTGGTGCGAAATGGATTTCGTCCATCCACAGTATGGGCCAGCCTAGGTCTTGGTTTGAAACATTTCCCAATTTGTCCACAATCAAAACATTCTTTGGCTTGGGGTAGAGATGATCATAAACCGTTTCAGGATTTCGGATTCCCATGAAGACAGCCATATGGCCAAACTGTTTCGAGTTTTTGCCGTTCATGTAAGGGGCTAAATGATTAATGGCCGTTCACTTGACCCAATGACCTCAAATTTGGCTGTACCAACCACACCCCCATTCTGACTAATTGGGCCCTTTGGGGTTCTGCCAACTTGTGCTTGAACATCAGGGGTCGAAATATGAAGCAGACTCGGAAGATTTGTTGTTTGTACACCAGAGCTGGGCCAAGGAAAAGGGCAAACAGTTTCTGCTTGAAGCCATAGGACGATGGCCCTTGATTGGGCCTTCAATGGCAGCGAATAATTTCATGTTGTTATGAGTTATTAGGGTGCTACTCACTTTGCTGTAGCTTTGAACCTGGCTGTGACGATACTGCGGCTCTGGTTTCTTTCTTGCGCGCTAAAAAGGAGGGACCCTGCCCCCTTCTTTCGCTCTTTCCCTCTTGTCTCCGGAGTGATGTGACGAACTAGTTGGGTGTCGGGCACATGTTGTTCTGTGAACTTCTTCAATTCACAGCACAGCTCGCTGATGCCCCCTTCTCCTGCATGGCGGCCACTTTAACTCTCGGGGCTGTGCGGGGAGGGGTTTGGGTTTCTTATTTCGACCCCGCATGTCACGCAGTCGCCACGGGTTTGCAACGGGTTGACTCGGAAAGACTAGGGATTCACTGCGGGACCCTCTCGCAAACAAACACAGAATTGCGCAGACCTGTCTTGGCAAACAGCTGTCCTTTGGAACGACAGTCAATTCACTTCGAGACTTCAAGCTTTTTCGTGGGAGGGTCGCAGCGGGGGGAGGGCCGCGGGCTCTCTAAGCAGTCTGGCTGGTTTGTTTCATCCAGTCGTTGATACTGTGGGTGGACGAAATCCTGCAACCTGAGAAACCCGGAAATGATGATTCCCCTGATAGCAACAAACGTTGTGGTTTCCTTGGATTCAAAGTGGAGGATCTCGTCCACCCACAGGACATGGTTTTTCGTGTGCACGCCCCATACGAATCACTTGCAACCCCGCATGGCTCAGCCGAGGCCGGCCACCAGACAGCCCTCGAGCGTGAGGATCGGCACTTCGCGGAGCCGAGCGGAACTTCGAACCGAGCCCAGCCTGAGAAATGGCCCGGCCCCGTTTAGGGAACATGGATCCAGGTATGGTCCACTTGGAAGGGACATGGACTCACTAGAATTCAAAAAAACAAAGTGGGGACTAAACTCCTCGTGTCCTCTTGCCGAGACAATAAAGACTGACCGTTAATGGCACTGGTTTAGATTGGATTTATTCCATTTACCAGGCCCATCTATTTTACCAAAAGCTTTGTGTGAATCCACTTGATCGGATTTGTAGAGTACCAGTTTCTCCACTAGAGGGACGTCTAGGTGGGGAGGGGGGGGAGTCTGTGCTTTGTTTGAGGGTAGCCCTTGCTTTAGCTCGGTTTATCGGCAGACGAAAGGCACATATTATTGTTTGCCCATGTTTTGTAAACATGAGCTCTTCCTGTATGTTTTACATACCCTTCCTCCCACTAACATGGCACCCGAGGGAGGGTATCTGCAAGATCACTTTCCTCTTAAAAGGACTCCCTGTCAGCTGCGATGTTGGTGGGAGAGAGGGTATCCTTTCCGAAGGAAGAAGCATATGGGGTGCCCTTTGACATGTTTGGTCCGCCGAGCCAGGCCTGAGAAGCCCGCCTGGTGCTGAGGAAAAGAGAGGGGGGGGGGTGTTTGGCTCTTTTTCTTTGAAGCTCTTTGAGCTCAACTGGCCCAAACTGGGTGTGTCTTCAGGGGAACCCCCTTTTTGAGTGGTTTTTGAACGGAAGCCAAACTAGGTGTTCATTTGTGTCATTTGTGGGGGTGAAGCCGTCTAAAACCAAGCCAGGAAAGGGGCCATGTGTTTTGAAGGGGTGAAACCCTGAAAATCTAACTAATTACCAAGAAAGGGTGCCCTTTCTTCCACCCTGGAGATCTGGCAAATGCGCTCTCTCAGTTGAAAAAATCAACGCTACATGGCATGCTATTTTTTGGGGCAGACACAATGCGAAGCATCTGATTTATGGTGTACCAGCCACAGTTGGGTCACAAAAGGGTCTCATTGCCCCGGGAAGAAAAAGAGCACCTAGATGGCCAAAGCGAGCACCTAGATGGCCAAGTTGCATTTTCTTGTTTCCAGACACACCCTGACCCTAGCAGTCATCGTTGGGGACCACAGTTGGCGATCCAGGTGCCAACAAGTTTGCCTTTTTAGTACAGGAGAACAGTCGCGTTTCAAGGGTTTCCCTGAAAAAAAAAACAAGGACGGGCCTCCCTTTTTTTTGTCAGTGCTCAGTACTTGGGATTTGTTTCACCCGGCAAGAACCAGTCGGGTGCTGCAGGGGTGGTTTCGTTTTTGTCCCGTCTGGGGAGGGCTTCCGGTTCCGGCGCTGGCGCATCGAGGTGGTGCCCCGGCTCTCGCTGCGCAGGATTTTTCGGGAGAAGGAACGGCCTGGTGCCCCGGGACTTTCCAAAGCTTCAGCCCGGGGAATGAGTCGGTCGGAAGTGGCAGGATGGGGGTCGTTCCTGGTCCGATTCTTAAACTGGGTCCCATTTTTTGTTTCTTTCTTTTTCCCCCCCCCCCCCTGTTTTTTCCCCGAAGCTCGAGCCCGCAAGTTGGCAGGATGGGGCCGTTCATGAAAATTGGAGTCGGTCCGATTCGGTACAAGGGTCGGGTTTCCTTGTTGGTTTCCCGGCAACCAAAAGGGAATCGAAGCGCCGTTTTGAGAATTCCCAAATCTTGTCAATGGAAAGGGTTTTCAAAAACTGTTTGGTTTTCCCTAACTGGCAAGTCATGTGTTTGCCAACTAATAAGCAGGGGTTTTCTCTAACTGGCAAACCATGTGCTTGCCAATTAATAACAGTACAGATTATGGCAGGGGAGTTTGTCCAAGCACAAAGCTGGGTATCGAAGGGGAAGAAACTTGGCCCCTTGACATTCCCAGACTCAGCTTGCCTTGTTAACCTTTTGCCTTTTGCGTAGTCCCGCTTATCCCTTCATACAAGCAACAGCTTAACTTTTTGCAGGTGCTCTATATAAGTCTTTCAGGGCTCATCAAGAGACAAAACCGGTTTCTTTAAGCATCAACTTTGCCAAGAAACCTGGTCTCCAATAGAAACAGCAAACCGGCTTTCACAAGCGCCAGCCCTTTCTCAGCTACAATCAAACCCATATGTTCGAAGCTATGTCCTAGCCACATATAGGTTCGACCGTCCGCCCCTTTTACTTCTTGCAGCAGCCGTCAATACTGAAGGAAGATGGGGTTCACTCAAATCCCAAAGTTATTCATTGTTGCTGTTGGGAAACATTTTACATGTTTGCTTATTATTGTGGTTTAGTGGTTGAAATCCAACCACTTAACTGCTAAAGTTTATTTTGTTGCTCCCCTTCCAACTTCAACCAAGTATTGGGGGACACCGTAAATGGATGTGCCATGGTCAAAAGACCAGTTCCTTTGCTTGAGGCCACCTGGGAAGGATCCTTAATAACCGCTAGAATAGAATGATTCCTGCGAACCATGAGCATAGGCCAAAGAACCGGAGTTGGGTATGGATCAAAATTAAGGAGCTGGGGCTACGCGGGTTTTCGTCTTTGGTTTCATTTGCCAAGGTGCCATCTTGGTACCACTTTTTTGAGCCACAGCCAGTTCTGACCACGTCTCATATGGTTTAAGATGGGCTTCCCGGGCCATCTGATTTCCTGCGAGAAAAGGGACCGGGTTTGGCCCGCTTTTTCTGGGGAACCCTGCTGGCAATGCTTCCTGTGACTTTAGTTTGGAGAGTTTCAGTGTCACGTCTAAGACGTTCTTCCTTTGTACCAGGGCATGCTTCTTGTTTCTGCTTTGACCCGTAAAGAGAGTCATCAAATCCTGGAACGCAGATCGATCAATCCCCAGGTGAGATCCAGGTCGCTTAATTCGTTTGGCCAAGAAAAGAGAGTTGGGCCTGGGGGTTCCTTAGATCAATTGTAGGTTTTGCGTCTCAAGGTGGAGTAGAAATGAAGCAGAATCTGACCAGCTTGTATTTTGGTGTACCGACCAGAGATGGGCCAAGTAAAAAACGGTCACCTGGCCCCCACACCCCGAATGAAACGGGAAGCTTGTACGCATTCGACCAAAAAGGTCGAGCCAATGACTTTTGGAGTGCGCGGAGTGAGGTGCGGGGACTACAAGTTGAAAATGGATTACCAGGCCACCCCTCTTCCTCGTGCGCTGAAAGAGAAGTAATCTTGGACCTGCTTCAATGTCCCCCCCGGGAACAGTGGAACCAGTCACCTGGGTCCTGGGTGGTGGAAAACGGGTTGAGTTGGACTTGGACTTGCCAGTACTTGCTTTTGTATTCCCAAAACTTAGTCTTTGATTCCCAGTTCAGTCCAAGTAAAAGGCCAAGGCGTTTCGTTTTCGAATTTCAGCAACCCCACGAGACGCCTAAAACACTTACTGATTTGTAAAGAAATTGTCTTGAATTTGATGGTGGACCCCTCGCAACATGGATTTCGTCTGAGAGCTTGGATAGGTGAACCACCCTGTAAAGGTAAAAGGCTAAGGCTTTCCCCTTTGGGCTGGGAAGGGCTTGGCCTTTTATTGTTTATATTTCTTCTTTTTTTAAATTATGTTTTTTTTGTTGGAGGGGAGGGGGGCTTGGCCTTTTTTTTCTTCATATATGTTTGTTGGGGGGGGGGCTTGGCCTTTTATTGTTTATTGTTTTATTTTTATTTTTGTTGGAGGAGGGGAGGGCGGGGGGACTTGCTATCAAGCCGACCCCAAATTGTCACAGGATCCTGAATTAGGAAAACAACTTGCTACAATAGAAGCGTCAATGAAACAAGCGGGTCCAACATGAACAAGAAAGCAACGAGGGGAGCCGGTCGTTTTCCCATTCCATAACGTTGCTTTTGGACTCTGTACCTGCCTCTTGGTTTTGGTGTCCACCAAGGTTGGGCCCGAAGCCCACATTGGCCGATTTGGAACGGTGATCTACTACCCAGTATGATATGAAGATTGTAGGAAGGCCTATGAGCGCACCATCTTGGCAGAATCCTTGAGATTTACTGTCGGTTGCTTTCACCGTTTTTCCTGCGGTATCCTTGCGGGCTCATTTTAAGGCGAGCACCGGCACAAATCCAGCAACACCAACACCTCCCCCACCAACTACTTTTTGGACAGTACCCGGAATGTTGGACATGGGAAAAAGCCGTTGGGGGGTGGTTAGTTTTCCCTTCGACAGACCCATCTGGGTTTGTCTCACAACGGGCCGTGAACACCAACCAAGCCGTTTGTTGCTGATAGGCCAAAGCAAGGGCTCTGTTTTTGCGGGGCCCTTTCGTGGCAAGAAGGCGGCCCAAAGTCAGGCACCCCCTACTTGGCAGTAAATGGGAGCCGCCGGAAAGCTTCAAAAAAGGGGTCCTCAAAAAAGAAGGGCATTCAGTGCCTCGGCTCCATGCTGCGTCAACGGCCTCGCGTCAGTGCGACACACCTCCTGACTCCGACGGAGAGCTGGAGGCGAGTGTTCGGTGGCCCAAGGGTTTGTTTTTGGATGCTTGAGGTATGGGTCCTGCAGGGTTTCCTCCATTTCCTTTTAGGGGACCTGCACAGTAGCAGTAAGGGACACCACCAGTTTAGTTTGCAACGATTGAAGGGGACCTCCATTTGGGGGGGGCGGGGGGGAAGGGTAGTCATGAACTTCCCGTGGCTCCCGGCTCTAAAAGTCAGGGGCTTCCACTCCTTTGGTCTGCGACTGGCTGAGGATCCGATCATCTCAGAAGATTTGCTCGAGGAGGCGGGGCACTTTGTCGGTCTGACGCCAGTCGAGAACGATTGCGGGGTCTTCTGCCACATGTTGTGTTTTGGGGTACGTTTAAAAAAAGTCCGCGGAGCGGTTTTGAACATCTTGCTTGTACCTAGGAGTTGGGCCAAGGATCTTTCTTGTACGGCAGTTGTTGAGCAAATCAAGCGCCTTACATGGCTGTGGCTCAAAAAGCGGTACTCAAATGGCTTGCCCTGGGAAGTGGACACATGCACCGAAACCTGCGGTTTTTCCCCCTCCGATCGTTTCATTTTGATTGCCACACCCACATGGAGCACGAACAGCTGGTCTGGATCGAGTTTGCTTCTGGCCCCGTCCATTCGCTTTGCTCCGCTGGGCGTCCCGGGCAATCCTCGGGCCCCCGAAAAAAAAAAAAAAAAGCCCGAGAGAAAAGCGGCCCAGCTAGACCCAGCCCGGAACCCCAGAGGCAACCCTCCGGAACCCTGTTGCCTGAAAGCAGAACCCCTTCAAACCCTCCAGAATATTTGTTTCCCCCTATAGATGGGGAAGAATTTCCCAAAACACACACTGGAATTTTGCCTGGTTGATCACATGGCAGAGCCAAGTCGCAAGCTCATGGCCCGTAGAAAAATGTCCATGGCCTCACCTTGTGAGATGGGACCGATTCGCACTTCGAATCAGCACAGAATGCACAGACTATGGGAGGGAGGGTTCTCTAAATAGGAAACGGCCCGTGAAAATGGCTGAAACGGTCATTGGCATTTCTCTTTGGTGTCCCTGGCAACAAGGGGATCTACCATTTTTGAGAACCCATGCCAGGTTTGGCAAAAGCAGGTCCATTGGGGCTCGGGGGGGCAAGCGATTGTCCCATGTCCTTTACGGCAAAACATGTAGTTTGGACAATGGCTCATATTCAGGTTATCCTGGCAGAAGGGATCATTTGGAATGGTGGTTTGGGATTGAACCCAGGACTCTTCCCGGCGAACCTCCAAACCAATCCCAACCACCAATTAAGAGGGAAGCTGAGGTCGATATTTACTGTCATCTACTGGGAGCAAAGGGTATGACATGCAACCATTCGGAAATTGGGGACCAACCTGAAAACGCTACTGTCGAAACCTCACATATGGCTGTGGGTCAAAATGACTCCACCAGGAATTGGACCGCAGGCTTTAGTCCTTTCCATTTACCAGGGCAAGCCATTTTGGGGTAAACCGAGTTTTGACAACCACAGCTCTAGGGGCACCTTCCCCACTCTTTCCAGGGATCCTTCTTTTCAGGAAACCATCAAAAACCCAGGGAAAACGGATCCGGTTTTTGAAAGGAACGATGGTTGAAAAGAATGGACAAGGACTCAACCCCTGGAATCAGTTGTCCAAAGCGAATCGACCTTAAAGGACCTTTGGGTTTTTCCCATGTTGGTCCATGTTTTTTGCATGGTGATGGCCACAAAACCGGAATCAACCCCGGATCCCAGCAGATGGCTCTCCCGTCCGATCCGGCTTCAAAAAGCCACAGGCCATTGAAGAGCTCCTGAACCGGCGGCATCCCGCCAAGCCCCAGGCAGATTTTGTCGGATTCGTCGCCAAACGCGGATGCAGTGGGACACAGATTTTGTGTGGCTCAAAATCAAAGAGCTGGGGCAAACCGCAGGTCTTAGTCTTTGGTTCCATTTACCCAGGTGCTATTTTGGTACATGTTTTTGAGCCACAGCCAGTTGGCTTAGCTTCGCACCAGTTGGGATGGATCTGCTGATGTGTTTCGAGCTCACCGATTTGAGGGCAAACCGAGCTCGTGCTGGGTTTGCTTGGGGATCTCGTGTTTCAGGTTTTGCATTATGTTTGAAAATTTGCAGATAGATGAAATCCTTATAGTACAATCACCCGCCCACCAACTGGTGCAAGGTTTTGTCTCAGTAGTTTAGTTTGCTTTCTTGGCCCTAGACTGTTTTCAAAGGCATCCGCATCTGTTTCTGGGGGTCTTCTTCGCTGGGGTGGCTTCTGCGGTCGACAAGGTCTTCCAGCTAGATGCATCATAAACCCAAAGTCAAGGTGGTGGTTTCCTTGTTTGTTTCAATTCTGCTTGAGACAATCATGTTGACCTCGGATAAATCCGGAGGGCCCTCCAATCAGAAAATACTAAAGATAGATCATAGCACCTTTGAAGAACCTTTGCTAGGGGGGCAGCTGGTCAACCTTTCCAGAGGCTTCTCTCTTGAGGATGGACAATACCTGATATTTCACCAATGGGGAGGTGGTCTATCCCAGGCTTCATCCATCCCAGTCTGGTGCGAGGTGGAGTCCTCATAATTCTCAGTGCCAACACCGTGATTCATCCCTTCCCCAGTCTGGCTGGTCTTGGGCGAAAATGGTCCAAGTGCACGACTCATGAAGCTCTTGCTAATGAGAATCTGAAACACCAACACCCCCCAAACGACTGCTTTTGGACAGCAACTTGGGATTTCGGACATGGGAAGCAGTTGTTGGGGGGCGGGCATGGGCCTTGCAGCATGCCCCAGAAAGTGACAAGGTAACGGGCGTCCCCTTTTAGTCGGAGGTCATCACTTTGGGGCCAATACCCACCCAATGGCACAGATTTGTTCCGGGCAAGATTCGGGATGTAAGTGCCAACACCATGAGTCGGGATGTAAAAGTTAACTTACCATACACATACCTGGAGTCTCTATGACCCTTTAAAAATGGGTCCATGACCTCATTATTTTGGGTAATGACCCCATTTTTTAAGGGTCAGAAGGAGACTCCAGGTAGCCACATGTCCCATCCGCGAGGTCAAGCAGCCCAAGGCTGACGACATGTGGATCTTTTTTCGGGGATGCCTGCAGGAAGAGGCCTCGTGGGGGGAGGAAGGGGTTCAGGAGGGACCAGCAGCCTGGTGGAGGTTGGGTACCCCAGGGTGCCGGTTTTTGGACTACCCCAAAGTCGACTTAAACCCGGTGTCCCTTTCTGGGGAATCAACCACCCCTGGGTTTAAGTCGACTTTGGGGTAGTCAAAAAACGGAACCCTGGGGTAACAGTTTCTCCAGAGTCAGAGAAAAAGAGCAAAGCACATAGAACATAGATGAAGAACGACGTGAAACCAAGAAGCGCACCAAACATACTGAAGAACTAGACTGCAAGCTAAAGGACAAGTAACAGAAACAGACCGGTCTTTTTATGCAAAGGACAGAAAGACATAACTTAGCACACACACATAAACAAAGACATGCAAGTACTGAAGCCAGACATATTGGGATGCACGTTCTTCCCTTTGGCGGTCGCTTGTTCAAACAGCAAGAGTCAAGCAAACAGAAAGAGAGAACACTGAAGGCTACTGGATTTCTTCCTCATGTTTGGTTGTATTCAATCAAGTAGAGAAGCCATGGCGGACAACATCCCGTGTTTTTTTTGTTGGATCCACAGTTCTGGCATCCTTCAGAATGATAGGGCAGGCCAAGTTTGAACCTGAACATGTTCTTTTTTGTGCACCAGCCTCACTTGGCGTCCCAAGTTTGAGACATCCGCAAAAGTGAGTTTGGCGTATGCGACATGGCCTTCACATTTTGTTTTACTTGCATGGGATGTTTATTGGTACAGCGAGAACCCTTGCTTTCCCACAACTCGGTCCTTGGGTTTTCGCCGGGGGTGCTTTGTTTGGGCAAGCAAGCCATGTCATGTGGCCATGAGTTTTCCTAGGGAAGGCCTTAAAGGTGTTTGGTGGACGTGGGTGCCCAGGAAATCATGTCCAAACGGTCCCTCATCAACTTTCCATGCTCATGTAAGTCTAGGTTTTCCAGTAGTGCCCTTTTAAGGGTTCCCCTACTAAAATAGACTACAGAAAACAGGGTACCCCTGTTCTATCCTCTACTGGAGGACCTAGTAGTCATCAGAAAGCACATCCTCGCGGTTTTCGATTCACCCGGGAATTTCTTCCACGTGCATACTGTTTCAACATATCCCCCGACACACAGCTTGCGTCAACTTCGAGAGGTGAACCCTTGGAGCCCTGCGTGACGCCAAATTTGTTTTGGTGTTTGGTCGAGGCCGGCCCGGTAAATCCACATCTCAAGACCTGGTAGCAGACATTTGTCCCATTGGAAGCTGGCGTAGATATCAGCCGTTTTTCATTCTTGCCGTCAAACGGGATGGGCAATGGTTGTTTTTTGAGCAGGTCTATTGACATTGGACACCCAGCTTTTGTGAAGAGGTGTTTTCCCCAGCTTTTGTGAAGAGGTTTTTCTTTTTTGTGAAGAGGTGTGGTGTTTTTTCTTCTTTTTGTGTTTGACTCCTTTTGCCAGTGGGCCAAACTCGGGCGTTTTGTGCAATTCTTCGCCAGGAGCAGCACGAGCTGTGCTGCGGGCCCGCAGAGCGGGCCGGGTGGGGTTTGGGCGAGAGCCTGTCGGCGCCGGCGCTGCTGCCTTCGACGACCAAGAACAGCCTCGATGCCAGCGGGGAACCTCGGGGAGACATGAGCCATGGGGGCTGTGGGAGGGGAGGGGATGGGAGCCCGGATTTGTTTTTTCCCCCTTCCCCAAATTTCAGGCCTTATGGGAGAGGGCAAAAGATGGGCTCAAGTTTCAGGCCTTTTTGAGGGCTGGGCTTTTTTGGGCTCCCCCTCCCCCCCAGCCCATGAATCCATGGCTCTCGATTCCCAGTGCAAATCGAATTTAGGTGGCGAAGACGCTTGATGAATATCCCCTATCAGGGGGTGCGCATTTTCTCGGGTAAGAGCCAGGCATCAGCTATCAACGTAAGCTGTTCCAGTTGGCAAGAAAACATGCGCCATGGTCAAGCAATCATTATCTGACCAGTACCCACAGGTCCAGAGTTTGGACTGTTGCAAGAATGGATCTGCGTCAAAATACCATGACCCCTCAAACAGTGGCTTCCTTCAGATTTCCTTGTTGGCTTCAAAGGGGACCCACATCGCCCCACGGGACTTGGCTTTCAGGGAGGACATGAGCCAGTCTGAAGGTTCACCAGCCAGTTTCGTTTTTTTTTTTTTTTTTTTTTTTTCGGGGGGGGGGGGGGGTGGTGGTTTCAACAGGAAGGGGTGACTTGCAAAGTCCTGTCAGAACCGAAACTGCGCAGAGAGCAAGCGCTTGTGTCGGAGCTGAGGCGTATGGCCTTTCTGTTTTTTTTTTTTTACTCAGCCAGCCAAGCTGATTTTCACAAACCTGGCTGTCCTGTACATTGTTCAGAGTGCGATGCTGGCAAGCTGTAAAGCCCGGATGGGAGGCGCCAAAATTTGCAAGAGAAGCGTGGGCATCCGCGATTTTTGCCACTCAGGCTTCCAAAGGGTCGTGGAGTTCATTTGAAGGCGGCCGGCGGCTCGGTTCGAGTCGGGGGGCTCGTTTGCTTGAGACTTCTGATCTTTCCCTCTTGGGACAGGGCCACCTCTTTGAAGGCACCTGCGCAACCAAAGGAAGCGGTGAAGTTGTCAAGGGAAGCAGAGGAACGCGCAATGCTTGGTGTCTCGTAATTACGAGAATGTGGGCAACAAAGAATGGCTCATATTATTTTAATGCCCAGTTGTCCAGTGTTTGTTTTCCAACCTTTTTTGGGAAGAGTTCCCCTTTAAAGTCAACCAACCAACAAAGGATGCCCTTCTTTCCCATGGTTACTGGGCATCTGAGAATGTGACGCAGTGGGCTTGGCTTACGGATCCCTCCCTGATCAAAGTATGGGAAGCAGGAGGTAAAACTTTGGCCCATACAATTCCCCTTGTGGGCACAAGGGCAACGAGAAAATGGAGGGGTGCCCAGAGCCAACCTTTTCCCAGTTCGCGCCAATATTAAACAAGAACAAAAAGAAGATGTCAAGGGAAATGACTACGTACTGGGGCCGTGCTCCAACCTGGATACAACAATATATTCCTTTCAAACTGCCAACCTTTGTTTGCCCCCAATCCATGCGTTCCGCCCCGCACAACTTGTCAGGACAGGGCTGAGGCCTCTCGCCCATCAATTGTATGTCACAATGGTCACGGTCACCTCTGTCCGTGTTATGTCACATCTACTAGTCCAAAATAAATGCCTCCTGCTTAATCATAACATTCTACTCAGCTTCCACTTCAAGTTTTAGTTGAGAACAACTTTGGAAAGAATTTTGCATGCAAATTGCAAATAACAATTCGGGGAATTAATAAGAACATACTAGGGGAATATTGAGGGAATATTGGGGGAATGAGAGACTCGGGGTGAACTCATCAATAGCCTGCACAAAGGGAGTTGTGAAAAGCTGCGGAAGTGTGCGGATTTGTTGATGAATTCAATGGCATGTGCGGACATGAGACCAGATCAGATGATCAGGCCATCAATCAAGCTATCACTCCCAAAGAATACGTTTGGAGAAACCAGTGCTCCCCAAAAGCATGTACTGATTACGCTTGTCTAAGATGATTTCCCCTGCCTCAAAACCACGACCCCCGAGGTTCTGTACAGCCACCGCATGGCCCCTGCATTTGGTTTATACCCCGTCTTGAAACACACCTAGGTCCTCCAGTAGTGCCCTTTTGTGGGGGAGGGTTCCCCGATTAACATAGACTACAGAAAAAGTTGGTGCCCTTATTGAAACCTCTCTACTGGAGGACCTAGACACAAAGAACCAAAACGAGCTCCAACGTTGAAGTGGAAACCATCGACCTGAGAGGTTTTGGTCCGGTCGGCCGGCCAGGTGTGAGCGCAACGACTTGATGGGGTTGCTTACGTTCGAGGCCGACGGCTGAGGGTGGGGGGGGGGTTCTGTTTAAGTCCAGCCCTTTGTTTCAGAGGGTGTCCACTCCAAGATCACCTTTAATCAACTTAGCTTCTGCACCCACTGTTATGATTATGGCGCATGCCATTTGTTTTTTTGGAGGTTGCGATTTTGGGGGAACCGGTGTTTTTTTTTTACTAGCCCCGGCTCGGGGCTTAACCCCGGCTCGGAGACTGGTTGGTTGGTTGGTTGGTTGGTTGGTTGGTTGGTTGGTTGGTTGGTTGGCTGGGCGGCCGCATCCCCAGCATGCCCGGCATTTCCGGTTTCTTGTCACGGCTGCGTATGGGGCATGACTTGATGCTCGGGATAGCCGGCCGCATCGCCAGCATTACTGGCCTCACTCGGACGAGAGCTGCCTATTGGCTTTGGTTTGGTGGCAGTTCAGGGTTGATCGGGGCTGAGATATTAATGCGGGCGGGTCTTGGGTTTGTTTAGGGTTCATTTAGCCTCGGCAAAGGGCCGATATGCAGGATGCGGTTGGGAGGGTTTCAGGTTGACTTTGGGTCGGTTTTGGCTTGGTTGGGGCTGATTCGTGCTAGATGTGCGGCTGGTTTAGGCGTGGCTTTCGGGTTGCTTCAGGGATGTGGTTCTGCAAGTTTTGGGCTGGTTTGGGATTGGTTGTGGGGCGTTGCCCCAAACCACCAATCCTAGCCCAAAACTTGCAGAACCACATCCCTGAAGCAACCCGAAAGCCACGCCTAAACCAGCCGCACATCTAGCACGAATCAGCCCCAACCAAGCCAAAATCGACCCAAAGTCAACCTGAAACCCTCCCAACCGCATCCTGCATATCGGCCCTTTGCCGAGGCTAAATGAACCCTAAACAAACCCAAGACCCGCCCGCATTAATATCTCAGCAAGCCCAGCACTCACCCCAAACCAGCCCCGATCAACCCTGAACTGCCACCAAACCAAAGCCAATAGGCAGCTCTCGTCCGAGTGAGGCCAGTAATGCTGGCGATGCGGCCGGCTATCCCGAGCATCAAGTCATGCCCCATACGCAGCCGTGACAAGAAACCGGAAATGCCGGGCATGCTGGCGATGCGGCCACCAACCCCCAGCTTGTGCCGAGCCGGGGCTACTTCGACTCCAGGAACAGGGTCTCCGCCGGCAGCTTCAAGGTCGGTCTCGGCCACTGAAGTTACCCCTTTGCCCTTTGCGCTTTTGGGTTTCCTTCATTCAGTTCTCCACTGGTCTCGCTGATGTGGATGCTTGTGGTGGTCGCGGACCCTGGCCTTGTTCCATTTCTCAAATTTGCCCTTCACCCGGTCGCCTTCACACGGTCGGCGTTTTGCAGGTGCCAAACCTGGCCTGTGACGCGGCTTTTTCTTTTCGCCACGAGGGATCCGACAGGTCGGGTTTGGCGTTCGATCGAATCCGGAATCGGACCAGATGCTCAACTCGCACTTTCCGACTGCTCCTTTTTGGGATCAGTTTGTTTGGGACTTTTTGGGATTTGTGACATGTTCTTCTTCTTTCTGGTATCATTTTTTGAGATGGGAGGGCGGACTCCAGTCGCGACTGCGCGGCTGCCTCTGCATGGCTCTTTCCAAATAGTTCCCCTTCCGGGCCAGAGGCAGGGGCCATGTGGCAACATCGGATCTCGGGCCCCAAAGGGGCAGCGACCGACGCACCGACCCATGCAGGGAAGCTCCCCCAAGACTGCGCGCCGAAAGCTTTGTGACTCCTTTGTGGGTTCCCTGGTACATGGGCAACTATGCAAACAAAAACAACAACTCCATGTATGCTGATGAATTTCCTCGCAACGGAATAACGGGCATCGAACAACTTTACGTGCATCTCGATAAATGCCTATCCGGTACTGCGCGGTGTCTTTGAGGGAGCAACCCCGGCAAGGCTTCGGCATGCATTGCCAGGCCATGTCTTAAACACATCCGAAGTTCGACAAAACTGCACGCACGCGGGCCATGTGCCAAAGCCGGTTGTATCCTTTGAGATGCTTCCATGTTGTCTCCTTTGACATGCTGGTGTCAGGATCCGGAGGTTTTCCTTTGTTGATGTTGTGGGTGAGCTGGGTCCATTCAAGTGAACCAGCTGAGGGTGGTTTCCCTTTCAACCGCATTGTTAGAGCGTAATTTCGGGGATGTCTTACTACAATGGGTCCAGTTGAACACCGAAGCAAGGGGTCGAGCTCGCTTTGGCCCGCAGCGCTTGTGTCCTTAAGCTTATTGGCTCAGGCCTGAAACCAGCGGAGCCTGGAATTGCCCTACAAGAAAATTCAATGAACGGCCACCGACTTGCGCCTCAGCGAGAAGACAACATCCCGCCGCCAAGAAGGCAACGCCAACCGTAATGCACGAATTGAGCAGATTTTAGCCGCAAGGAAGATGTGCGGAGGTCGCGCAAGCTTCATGTAGGTTCGTGCCCATGTAGCTTCCATCCGTCGCTGCCGTCGCTCAGCAAGGCCAGGGACTGGGAGAGCGGGGGGGAGGGTTGACTTGTTGAAGGGATTTGTATGGACAGGGGTGCCTTTTTGGTTCCATTTTTGGTCGGGTTGAACGTCACATGTTCAAGGCGAGTTTCCCTTGGGCAAATTGAAGGCCTTTGTTGATGGGAGAGGTGCCAGGATCCAAACATCCTTTTACTTGGGGTTGACAGGGATTGGTCATAGACATGGGTGTCCTCGTTGCTTGTTTGGGTACAAGTAGATGGCCCTGGTTGACGAGGGGTTTGACGCACTGGGATCACGGAGCGAGGGCGGTAGCCAGAAGTGAGGTCCACCCTTCTGTACATGAGGGTTTTTTCCCCTGGTAGGTTTTGACAGAGACTCAGGAGATGTTGCGGTTTTGGGCATGAACTTCAAGGACTCCTCACATGAAACTACAATACAAGCACAGAGAGAGTGTTTGTGTTTTTTTGTTCTCGGGGGACATTCCAACTCATTCCCTACTGAAAACAAGGAAATTTATGGCACGATCAATTGGCGATGCACCAAATCGTTGTGACAATCGTGGTTCTGCCTGGCTTCATGAACGGCAAACAAAGAAAAACTCCACACACGTGCTGATAAAAGCAAACGTCCACAATGGGCTGTGGGCGCTGTGTGCATACAGACGTGTACACACGCAACATATAAGTTTATGAATACATACATTGAGAGTTTGTGAGCTCGGGTGGTTCTTGGATCCTTCCTTGCAAGCTGGATTACAATTCAGCCAGAGGTTTGCGTATGTACATGTACATGTATATTTGGGCCTATGTCTGTGTAATCGTGTATGTATCTTTCTCGCGTTCATCATTTATTGATTTCTCTTTTTTTCTGTCTTTATTTTGTCTGTATGTATAAATGTTTTTCTGTGATAGCTTCATGTTGTTTGCTCTATCTTTCCATTGGTATATGTACTGTATTGTTTCACCTGTTCATTCACTTTTCCTTTGCATTCCTTGTGTGTGGTTATTCGATCATTCACTCCTTCCTTCCTTTCTTCCTCCCTCCCCTCCCTCCCTTTTTCCCTCCCTCCCCTCCTCCATCCCTTCCTGCTCCGTCCTTACTTCCTTCCTTTGTTCCTTGGTTTGCTCGTTCCTTTGTAAAACTCGTTTTGCACTACAAAAGAGTCACACGGACCAAGTTTTGGACTGAGGCGATGGCTTGTGAGAGGCGCGCTTGGGCTTGCGGGGGTTGCAGACGGTGCCGCGTTTGGACAACATACATCTGAGGTTCGGGACGCGGAAAACGAGCTCTTTCAACCGCAAGAACCAGGAATGTTACTCTTTCTTCTCGAATGTCCTGCACAAATTTGTCTCATATCCCGAAAGCATAGTTTGACCCCTGAGCTGCATTTTTTTTGTTCACATCCAGAAAACGTGCCCTTTTGATGATGGACGCTGGGGATTTGGTGGCAACCATTGTAGTGATATCTCGAGCACCCACCTCGATGTGAAGGACGGTTCCCCCCGGAATTGGTTGCTTGAAGATGGCGAAAGAAATGGGTGTCCTCAGGTCAGTTTGGTTGAAGACACATGAATTCCATCGGTGTTTTGCTCGGTTCTCTGAATTGCTCAGCACCCGTTTTGCCTTTTGGTTTGGGGTCCCCCCCTAAAATCGGCCCAAGCAAAGGGTTCGGGTCTGGCGATCTCCAGATCGCATGCTTTGTAGTCGTGTGATCTTTGTGCTTTGCTCATTTTGTTGGGTTCTCTCAGGATGCGTTGTGCATGTCTTGCAGCAGAAGTCCGACACGGCAGGGAAAACCCAACGAGTGGAGCAGTTCCTGCTTTTTAGGTCTTGCACTGGTGGATGGGAAGCATTCGGGCGATGCTGGACTCACCAGCCATGAGGATCCTTGAAGGGATCTACTTTTATAACGTATTCAGGTGGTCAACTGGCACTTTGGGACATGTTTAGCGCGCTCACTAAACCAGGACTTGCCAATATTCAACCACACAGCAAGCGCACATGTTGACCGTAGGGGGGTTGTGCCGAAGTGGAATGTCCCCGTGAAACTCATAGAAAAGGGGTAGATCTGCCACTCTTGATAGGCAACTATGTCAAGTCTGGGGGCCTGATGTCATAGGGAACCTTGAAACCTACTTAAGCCAGTTCATCCTTAGATGCTTTTGACACAGAGAGAGAAGGATTGCCGTTTTGAGCTGGGGGCGGCGCTGATCAGAGGGTGATCACACAGCAAGCGCGCATAAGAACCAACTTGGGGTAAGGCCGTGCAGACATGTGGTACATGTAGCCTCATGGTTGGTTGTCGCGTGCTTCCCAGCAGTTTCTTAGGACACCTCACGCCAACTTTCCCTTTGGCCATTTCGGCAAGGGGCAGACCTATAATATATTAATATTATTACGTAATATATATATATATAATATTATGCAATACATATATATATATATATGTACCCCCCCCCATAAACCCTGGTTTGGTGCGTTTGACCTGTATATATATATATATACATATTAAACTCTTTAACAAATCATTTCGATGGCGTCAGGTTGGGTGTTTCCCAACTAGGGCACCCTCCTCTTCTTGGACGGCATGCTTGAAGGGGAAAGCCGAGCAACTACCGACCCTTTTGTATGGGTGCCCCTACGATTTATGTAAACAACAGAAAACGGCCCACGGGTTTGGGCTCCTTCGGTTTGTCAAAGACTCCCTCGCGCATTTGCCAGTGACGCGTCCCCGTCCTTGACCATGCCTTCTCCGAACCCGAGTGGAAGGATGCTGCGGGTGGAGTACAAGGCCCATAGATGCGTAGGGCACCATGGGCGTGTCGTTTTTGGGGAACCCTCTTTGGTTGGCTTTGAAGGGAAGGAAAAGAACCATTTGGGGGGAGGGGTCCCCTGAAACAAAATATAGCTAACCTTTTGGGGGCTATTGCGAAGGAGTAGATCTTGAGTTTTTGAAGCCAATCAACAATAAATGACAGCTGCCCATGGTCCGTGACCTTGTGGGAGGGATTCAAGTGAAGCAACACACCCAGTGCCAGTAGTTGGCAATACTACAGTTACCTAATAAGTTACCAAGCACCGAGACAAGTAAACGACTGTTTTTCCCCATGTCCGGGCAATTGCTAGATCGGGAGGTCACACTTGTTTCAAGGTCCAACCCCAAACGGTTTTCACGGATTCCTGTGGGCAGGTGTCAAGACTTCGGCTCTTCCAACGGTCTTTTGAATCCAACAAGGTTCAGCTGCCTTTGGGGTAGTGTTTCAACATGGATATAGGAACCCTAACTTCAGGCCAATGTGTTTCTCTTGAACAAGCCAGATGATTCATGAAAGGTTTTTTCACGTCAGCTTGGCTTGCGCGGCTTTTTTGTGCCTGGCACCCTGTATGGCTTTTGGTTTCTTTTCCGGTCAACCCCACCCCCACCCCCCACCCCCCCCCCGGATTTGGCGATATTTGCCTGTATGACCTTTTTTTTCCCGTCATTTGCGAATACGACCGTAAGAAACCCGTACTTGCTCAACATGTTGTTGACAAAGGCGCCAGAAAAGCGACACTTCTGGGGGTGTGCTTTTTTTTGCGTCAAAGTTGCTGTGGGACCAAACCCAAAGAGCGGCAGCGCTTAACCGAAGCCGATGCGCTCGGGTCGGAAGGGGCAGCCCTACGACTGGTTCAACCTGGACGACATGGGCTCGCTCATCCACTCTGAGGAGTTTGCAAGCACACTGAAGGAGGCCGTGGCGCGGGGGTTTTGGGGGGGGTTGGGGGGGTTTGGGGGGGGGTTGGGTTTAGGGTGGGGTTTGGGAGGGGGGTTGGGGGGGGGGGTTTGGGACGACCCTCTCAAGTGGTCCATGTTTTTTCTTTTTGCACAGGTCGGGGCTCAATGGTTCAACCAGATTTGCCCGTTTCGGTGGTTTCAAACGTCGTCTTTTGGGCCGATTGCAGCTAGACTTGCCCAAGAAGGTTAATTATTGGTATTTTCAGTGTTGGTTTTGAAGGGAATAGTGTCTACTGGACATACGTATGTTTTGTCCAGGGGACTTATGCAAATGGAGGTGTTTACATGGGAAGCAACGTAGCCCGCCTTGATTTCAGGTTGCTTCGGTGACAGCTTCCCGAGGCGCTTCGTCACAACCCGTTTGAAGCACAGTGGAACTCAGGCTGAGCTCTTGATTTCCGTATTTTGGGGTATCAACTTCAGAAACTGGGGTTGTTTCCCTTTTAGCTACCACATATGTACAGATATATATATATATATACATATTCTGGGCACACAGCCCATGGCCTGCGTGATTCTTGATGCAAATCCAACCCAGCACTGGCACATTCACCCTCAGCTTGGCATGCCTTTTCTCTGGACACTCCCGGAACCCTTTCCACATCCCTTTTTTCATCCCCGGATGTGATTTAGACACGATTCAGGAAACAAGCTTTTTCCATCGCAAAACAAACTGCAGGGTGGGGCAAAATATGGTTTAAACACCACCTTCACAAGAAATCGTCGTCGGAACCAGTGGTTTAAACATGTTGAAACCAATGGGTAGCCCCAACTTAACGAACTGGGCGTGTAAAAAGAGAGATCCAACTGACTGATTCAAACACGAGGCCCTTTTGGAGGCACCTTGTGTTCGAGTCCAGGCGGCAAAAATCCGTTCGGGGATTCGACTGGTTCCCCCTTAGGGTGGGGCTTGGTATGGAGGACCTTGGGTTCATGCCACACCCCGATTTGCTTCAGGGGTTCAAAAGAAGGGTGTGTGTTGCGTTTGTATGTTTTGAGGGGGCCGTTTTAAAGGTTGGTTTAAAACCACCGTTTTCTTTTCTGGGGGGAGGGGTCCCCTATGTTGACACATACCCAGAGCTTGTTTCGGGGCCACAAATTCCATCGATCAAACCACTAGGGTGCAGTGACTCTGAGCTGCCTAGAATTTACATATTCCTCAGCTAACCTGAATTGGTGGTTTGGATTTTGAGGATTTGAACTGCTGCTGCTTGTAGAGTGCAGGTCGGAAACCGCCCCAAACCACCAAATCACCGGCTCCAAACCGCAAATTTTCGCGGGGGGCGGAGTAAAACCGTTGCATCCATCTCGGGCAGAACATCAACCACTACTTCGAAGTCGGCTTTGAAGACCAGGCTGTGATGGACGAGGCGCAGGGTTTCCCCGCACGTTTTCCCCAAATTGCTTGGGGGTTGCTCCACACAAAATGGGTCAGCAAACCAAAAATGGTCAAAGTCCAAACATGGTCACCACCAAAAGAGGGTTCCCCCTTTCCACTAGGGGAACGGGGATCTGTTTCTTGTCTTCTTCATTGCAAGTTCTGGATGGCGTCCAGAGCCCCGCCTTGGTTCTAAAGGAAACCAAAAGGCAACCACCTTTTGAAATCATGTCGATCTCATCTGGCGAGCGGCATGTTGATCCCATTTGTTTCCACACTTTGATGACCAACTGCGTATTGAGATGTGTTAGTCCGACAATTGTTTTTGTTATCCTATATCATGAAGTTGTCAGGGCTATGTGCCAACCCTGTCAGGGCACCTCCAAAGACGTCGACCCAACCACAAAACCGTTGGTGGCGGCCAGAGTCAATACCCGGCTTGGGGTTATGAACTCTTGATATACTGGGGTGAGCATGACCCATAGGGAAATGGAGTTTTTTGATGGAGATCTCGCAGTGTTTTCAACCTTAAGGCCATGGTTGCGAGAGATGCTTTTGTGATGCTCATGGGTACAAGACCCCTTTACTTGCAGTTGGCACAACTTCTCAGTGGTTTTGGGCAACTACAGCTTCCTAAAGGGAACCATGACCATGACTCCGTGGCCGCCGAGCCTCGGGACGGCATTCGTCCGACGGCCGACGGAAGTCTCAGGACGGCATTCTGGTGGCGCCAGCGGACTTCCTGCGCGCGCTGCAGCATCCGCGGCCCTACTTCAGGCGTGCGCCCGAACCTTCGACGTTCGAGGTGGACCCACTCCGATGGCATGCTCATTGGGGTCTCCTCCGAAACTAGGTATGTTAGGGCTGGTATGCTCACTGGGCCTCCAAAACTATGTTACATAGTTCGGGCTGAAGCGTGAAGCAGAAGCTCAAAGTCAATGTGAGTGCGGAACCAGACATTTCGTTTGCAACGGGGATATAGACCCCCCTAACATCATGGATATGTTCTTCAAAGCAACCTCAAGGGATGCTTCCCTGCTTTGAGTGTTTTCGCACTTTGCTTTTTGGGCCGCTGAATATCAAACATGGACTTTGCTAAGGGGACATATATAAGGCAGTTTTAGGGAAGTGTGGCACTGGCAGGCGAGGGGCATGTCCCTGACCTGCAACTGTGTCAGGGGGAGGGAATCCAACTGATGGACCTTCCCTTCGCCGTGCCTCTAGCTCCCTTCAGCTTGTTGACCCACATGTTGAATCTTGGCAGAAGCCAACAGCGGATGGGCATGTTGATGCTTTCCGGACAGCCTGAATCTTCCCGCAGTTCAGCATCTAGTGTTTAAGCATCCTGGTTCCCGGACCCGGGTGCGCCACAGCCAGGGTCTACAACCTGCGGCAGATGCCGCCAGAGCTCAAGGTTTCGCTTCGGGCTGGTCGACGTTCCAACTCGCTGTCCGGAGCTTCTCAGCTTCCCTCTGATTGCAACAATCCAAGCCACGGATTTTCCGCACAGGTGTTTGGGCCTGGACCATGTTGCAACAAGTTCCTAAGGGTCCAACGGAAATCTGTCCAACTGCATGTTCAAGCAGGAAACCCTTTCCCCGTTTTGATGGGTCCCTCTGGATTTCCGGAAAAGCACCCGAAACCCAGGGAATCAAAACATGGGCAGAAGGGGACAGTCCCCTGGCCAATGGGTGTGTGTTTTTGAGTTGGTACCTTGTAAAGGTGTGGTTAAAGGGAATAGAAAGGAAACCCAACACTTTTTGGGGGGTCCCCTATTTTGACTCATCCCAATAGGTTTTTGCCCTGTTAATTCTTGCCCATGCGTTTTTGTGTAATTTCCTTCAATATACCACCGGGTTTTCGTTGAGACTCATTGTGAGTTTCCGCATATCGCAGTTCTCTATCCAGTGGCCTTTTCCGCTCTTCATGTTGCCTGTTGCCGATCGAGGTCTAAATGGGTTTGTACAAATAGGGGACCAACAAGATGGGTGGTGTTCGCTTCGATCCTCTGTAAAACGACCTAAAAAAGGTACCCTCAAAATATACACCGCGCCAACTTGTTTGACATAAACCAAATTAGCTTAGTTGTTCCATTTGCTTCTCGACAAACCTGGGCAGTTTGAATGATCTAACATGGTTTCCACTAAGGGTTCAATGGGGTAGAATACAAGCAAAAAGCCACTGTGCTCGTCCTTTCAGAACTTTGGGAAGTGTCAAGGAGTTGTTTCCCCCTGTATCGTCGCCTTCTGCGCCTTCAGTGACTGGGGGTGCCTTTTGGGGATTCGAACCGCTGGTTGAACTGGAAAGCTACACCTGCCGCTCCAAATCGCGTAGGGCGAAATCAGAAGCTGATTGCCCGTGCGCCCCGTGTCTTCGTCGTGTTTTTTTACGGGCCTCGGACCGCGGATGGCGAGTTTCGGGCTGGAAACGGCTCCCAACCAATACCATGGGTGTCCCAAATAGCTTCGGTACAGCCAAGGAGACAGTCGATACATCGGTCGCCCGGGTGTTTCGCGAATCTGGGGGTCAGGTTGCCATATTTTGAAACCCGAGAAAGACGGTGAGCCGCCCACCGGTGCGAAGGGGCAGTACCTTGGGAGAATTCCCTTTCAAGTGATACAATGGGAAATCCCATCTCACTTTCATGATGGAGTCAAGGGAAGTTACAGAATCGCCCCCAGGCGATTCTGTACCCCAATCTTTTGCTTGAACTGGGGTGCCATCATTGTTGGGGGCCCCTATTGAGAAATTTGTATTTGTGCAGAATGTGCAACACAAAGTGAAAAAACGGCAATACTGGACCTATACTCAAACCTATACTCAACCAACAAATTGCCTGCTGACCCCAACTGCAGTCGTATTGGAAAACACCTGAGAACAGAGCTTTGGGCATGTGTACCCTGAACACTACTTCAAATTAAAGTACGAACACCAAACAAATCCCGTTAATCCGGAGGGTTCAAGCATCTTCCAAGAATGAACTTGGGGAAAAGGGGGCAGAGAGCAGAGTATCTCTGCAGGCCTCGGGGCAATGGGTCGCATTTTCGAAAGGGCAAAAGGAGACATATTTTCATCTTGCGAGCATCTGCAGCGGTGTTTCTATGTTTCCCGTTTGATTGATTTGCATGCCAGTTCCGGGCCGGCCCCCCCCCGATATGACACGTGACAGGAGCAGACCTCCGAGAGACTGGGGACCATCGCGCAAGAGGCAAGGGTCGCAGGCGAAATGGGTGTGAAGGAGCTGTTCACATCTAGCCAGGAAGAACGGGGCCAAATGTTTTGGCCCCAGGTTGGCATGTGTGGTTTTCTTGAGGTACCCATTTTTGGGGCTTGAGACGGAAACCGAAAGGAACCGCCCCCTTCCCAAATATCCTAGCCAGAAATTGGTGCTGCCCTTGTTCATTCACACCGGACGCTTTGATACAGTGGCCTCAAGCTTACTCCTGCAAATTGGCAACCCCAAGAAGGGGGCCCCAACGAGGAGATTCCTCTCTGGATGGCTTTCTTGGGTTCCATGCTCAGCTGGGAGCACATACAAGACTCTGATGTGCAAACTTGGTGTTCTACGCTGTGCTTATATACCCTATACCCCATGTCCAGGTTGGTATTGCTTCGTTCAAAGATTTGATTTTGTTTCGGCACGGAAACTCCAGTGGCACAAATATTGGAAGCAGAGGAAGAGGGGAACGCCATAGCCGCAATTCGCCACGGTCTTATGCTTGGATTTTGCTATCCACTGTACTGGGAACTAAATATTCCCCCCTCCCGGTTGAATAACAAGGGATGCCACATTAGAGGGAATTCTGCATTTTGTAGGGGAATTGTGTACAATCCTCCAGGTTGGTTAATCCGGGGTCAACAAGTCTCACCTCCCCAGAATTTACGGTGCGAAACCCGAGGCCGCGAGGATGAAGCAGGTGCTTGCGAGCTGGGGCCCAATTCGGGCTCGGCGTGGGGCTTCCATGCTTCCCTGACGAAGCATGTTTTTGGGCCCAATGGGATTGCCTGTCTCATCCCTAATCAGGTGAGACTTTTTGGTGTAATGAGAAGAGAAGGGAAAGATATGAAGGATGGAGCTGGTGACACTGAAACTCTTAGCAAATTCTTACAGTCATGCTTTGACCTGACGGGTCACTGTATCGCCCGCAGCCCGAAAGGACCAAACCACAGTAAATCTAGCTGCAAGCCCCATGGCCGCCCATGGCAAAACTGAGTTTCTTAGCGGGGACTGTTTTGGGCAACGGGCCCTGCTTAGCGGAAACCGTCTTGAGCAACGGAACCCACTGCCCACAAAAGAAGCTGTGACTCTGACTATCTTGAGTCTGGCCCTCCCTCGAGATCTCTGTGGATTTGAAGGGCCGTTGAGAAACGGTCGACAAAGATGGCGTAAGGCTTTGCCAGCAGAATACTTGTTGCTGAATGAGTGGGTGGCTTAACAAGCTTCGGCGGCTTTTGGGATAAGATGTTTTTGGTTTGATGTGGCGCTGACATCCGTAACCAAGCAGCATTGTTTGCGGCGAGGTGTTTGGGATGCCCGGGGTCTCAAATTCTTGGTCAAACCAACGGATTCTTCAACAATGGCCAGGGCACGTCACAACTTGCGACGATCGCCCAACGGAATCCCTCGAGTCATTCCCTAACGGTGCTGTGCTCGATTCTCGCTCGCGCGCACACACAGAGACGCGCATTTACCCCAGAACGGGGGCTGGCGCGCGAAGGCTCACATCTTAAGTAAGGCTTATAATCAACCAGGGCCCTGGGCACTGTTTTCCTGTTTGGCCTGGCTGGCCGATGCACTCCTTTAAGCAGAGCGAAGTCAGGAACAATAAAAACAACTCCGACCTCCCCAAAACGAGCCACCTATCTCAGAAAGGGGGAGGGGGTGGCGCACGAAAGGCGCGATCCGAAATCATGGACAGTCGATGCCTCCTTGCGAAGGGGTTTAGAGCAACAAATCGCCACTTTGGCGAGCCTCTGCCGAAGACACTTGCTCCAGACTGATTCCGTTACCTCTAGGAGTTTTGCTTGGAACCTTTGCCCCCCGTCCTTCAGAATGAAGGGGCACCAGGAGGGAAACGCATCCCAACTTCAGTTTCCACCAGGGTTTGGCCAGTTGATTCAGCATTGTTTCAGCCACTATTGACTATTGTTTCAGCAACCTCTTTTTTTGGGTTCACCTTTAAAGGCGACCCGGCTGGCAACCCTTCTGGGCTTAAATCAACAAGACACCAACCAGAAGTGGTGCCTTCGAGGATACCGGAGCTTACTTTCACCTCTTCAGACCGAAATTCGGGGCCCAATGGCCCAAGGGCCCAGGTGGGTCCCCTTTTCAGGGTGGGTTTGAACATTTGAAAGGAACTCAAGAGGAAAGCCACCATTTCGGGGTCCCCCTATTTCCGTAGCGCGGAGGAATCTTCTTGCCAGCCCTTTGACTGAAGTTCAGTTGGGGTTGTCTCCGCATGGAGGAGGGGTCCTCAACATGAGTGTGTCCTGCTGGCTTCCCTGCAAACAAAAGATCGGTCCTTAGGAGCTCCGTTAGCGCCTCGCGTAGAAGCTGCCGCACCCTTGAGGGAAGCTCCAGGCGGGACCAAGGGCTTGGCAGACTGAGACAAGGGTGTGTCTTTCTTTGATTGAGTGTTCCCTTCTTGGGTTGCTTTGCAAGGGAACCCAACTGGAAAAAAAGCGGCTACAATGTTTGAGGTAGACCTATTTTGACACATCTTGCGGACAATTGGGTTGGAGGTTTCTGCGAGAATGTCGACCCGAGATGAGGATCCATGAGCGAGTGTCCCATTTACGAGGGGTCCTGTTGTTTGCGGCGGGGGGGGGGCAAACAAACCCCCGAGGTTGATTGATCCGGGGTCATGTCAACATTACAGCTTGAGGGTCAGCTTGTGGACAGTTTTCTGTGATACCTTGACCAATTCCCGTTGCAAGTCACAAAGTTTGAACGTCACGTGGATGTTTTACTTTGGTATCACAGAAAGGGTCCAATTTCAAGCATGGACTGAGACATGTCTGGCGTTGAGCGCGATGTTCGGCTTGCTTGGGGGTCTGGCCAACGATAGGGGACCCTAAAATGGCAAAGGCTTCCTGAGGGTTCTCTTTGAAGCAACACCAAGTTGGTTGGCTGTCAGAGGGCTGCTTTGTCACACACCAGCAGATCGCACATGAGCAAATCGGTTCAGGCACATGCCAAGTGTTTGGGCGGAATCCTTTCACTTTAGCGGGACATGAATAATTTTCAGCCGCTCAGAGACAGCTTGGTGGCCTTCTTGAACAAGCAACAGGCAACAGGTATAGAGGAATGGAGGATCAGCGAGTTTCTGGCCAAAAGCTTAAAACTCCTCCCTCCGCCGGGGAAGAGTCACCTGGAAATATGGTCATGAATTTCAATAAGGAACCACCTCAAATGTGGTTGGTGGACATACCTAAATGGTGTCCACCACACGGCGCCTGGTTAAATTCACATCCATATTTCAGCCCTAGTTCGCAGCATGGCCCTCAATCGCAGGCTGCGGCTGCCTCTCGCTGCCCCGGGAAGGTCCAGACTTGCGGGGGGAGGGAGCGGAGGGTGGGTTGGGGGGTCGGTGGGTGGGTGGGCAGGTGGGGCGGGCGAACGGGTGGGTGGGGGTGCTGCGTTTTGGCCTAACCAGGTTTCAATGGAGACTTTGTTGGGGCATCGATTTTGGTGTGGCCGTCTCCTGCTTGGTTTTCTTGAATTGGCGGGGCGGGTTGAGCAAGGTACAGACTCATCTCTTTGTTTGTCTTGACGGGGTGAAGCGGGTGAAGAGCGGGGTTGAGCTAGCTGCAAAACCGGCTCCCAGCTTTCATGGCCCTAAAAGCTGCCTTAGTTGATGGATCTATATCAGGAGGCAACCCAGAAGCCTGGGCCAACCACTGTGTGTTCCTATGCTAAAAGCGAATGTTGACCCAGTCGATGGCAATGGCGGATGTTTTGATAGAAGCTGCCTCGGCTAGTTGATTACAAGGAGCTCAAGGAGCGGGGTCAGACGAGCCCCGTTTGTTGGGGGTGCTCCTCCATTTTAGAGGGGATCTGAATCACTTTGGAGCGCAACACACCCCGACATGTTTTTTTTGTGAGTTAGAGAAAAACCGTGCGTGATTTCAGGAAGTGATTCGGAACTTCGACCAACGGTCTTGCGGAACCGCTTTGACTCTTGTTAAGTGTGCGCCACAGCTTCGGAGGAACCCTTCGGAGATCACTTTTGCGGAACCCTCCCAAGAACCCTAGGCCCTTTTCTTCTCGACAAGGTCCGCGGTATTGCAGTCCAGGCAGCCCACCCCTCCCATTTCTGTCTCACATATACAAATCACCCAGCTTTGATCCCCTCAGTGCATCGTTTCCAACTCCAGAGACACAGCCATGGTGGGATGGCATCATCCGCTAGGCCTGTCTGCAGGCTTCGGTGCGGCCCGAGCTCCAACGCCTGAAGGCTCCTTGGAAGGGGGTCAACAGTGGGTGGGGGAGGGTAGATTTCGTAAAATGATGTCCTAGATTTGGGGAAACATGGTGTTAGATTCGGCGAAACCTTGGGTAGTTTTGGCTCAAGCGAATCTAGGGTACTTGTAGTCATAGCTCACATGCTCCCGCCATGGCACGCTTTTTCGGCCTGTGGTGGGTATGGTGCTGCAGCGCGGCGTGCGTGCCGGATGTGGTGCGGGTGGGTGCTCCGCTTAAGTGGAGCTATCCGCCCCCGGCTGGCCCCGTGCGGATCGGCAGGCTGCAGCGGCGCTGCCTCACCAACGTGCTGAACAGGAGCTGGGGCGGGGCTGCCGCTGCTCGCCTGCGCCCATGGGTACCCCGAGCTAGACGGCGGCGGCGGCGGCACCTTCGCCGGATCCCCCACAGGCTTCAGCGGCTGG
The DNA here is from genome assembly GCA_963377175.1 of Effrenium voratum. Lineage (NCBI taxonomy): Eukaryota > Dinophyceae > Suessiales > Symbiodiniaceae > Effrenium > Effrenium voratum. The sequence goes on from CAUJNA010003572.1 coordinate 408,487, forward strand.
GCCGGTGGGCTGGGTGGCCTTGGCGAGGGATGAGGGTGGGAGAGGCGGGCCGCTGCCCCGGGCACCCCGGTGGGAGGAGAGCGCCCTGCACCCATGGAAGTGGAAGCGCCCCGTCCAGCGCGGGAGCGTTCCCCCGCCAGGGCAGGCGGGGGGTCGCCTGCGCCATTGCCCGGGCCGCCGCGGCTCCGCTGCCCCGTGCCTGGATGCCCAGAGGCTGCTGCCACGGCGCAAGGGTGGACGTCGCACACCAGCATGCGGTGCCATCTCAACGAGCACTGTTCCGGCCGCTTGGCGGGGGCCGTGCCGGAGTCATACTTGCAGCAGCAGCGGTTGTCCCAGTGCCGAGTCTGCCACCGCCTGCTGGCCCGCCGATTTGGCGAGGCCTGCCCACGTTGCCGCCCAGAACTGCAGCGTGACGCGCCTCCAGCAGCCGGCGGTCGCCCGCTTGAGCCTGGATGCCCTTCCATGGAAGAGTGCTTCACTAAGCAGGTCCCCACCAAGACGGCTGTCCCCCCGGAAGCACGCCCTTTGTGGTCGCAATGCCTTCTCCTCGCGCTGTCCGAGATTATCCGGCACAATGATGAGCGGGCTTGGACGGAGTTCTTCATGTTGCCCAAGGCGGTTCTCCGCACCCAGGCGCGTGGGGGCGCAGGGCGCCATAAAACAAGCACCAAGGAGCTGTGCCGCAGCTGGCTGGAAGGTCAACGAGCGACCCTGTGGCATCAGGGCCGCGTTTCCTGGCCCCGGCGTGCTCAGGTCACTGATGAGGTGATGAGGGAGATGCTGGCCAAACACCCCGCCCACCACAGCGTTGGACTGGGGGGCCCTTCGGGCCGTGCACGGGGCAGCTGCCCCTTCCATCAACCCGACGATGGTCAAGCAGGCGGTGCGCTCCTTCCCCAAGGGCTCCGCTGGCGGGCCTTCCGGACTGAAGCCGCAGCACCTGGTGGATGCGCAGGCCCCCGGTCACACGGACGAGCTCTACCGGCTGTTGGCGCTGGTGGCCCAGGAGCTGGGCCGAGGCCATGCTCCACCACAGGCAAGGCAGCTCCTGTCTGGGGCCTCGCTGGTTGCTTTGCCCAAGCCTGCAGGGGGGCACCGGCCCATTGCCGTGGGCGAAACTCTGCGACGGGTTGTGGGCAAATGTTTGGCAGCCGAGGCGAAGGTGGGCACACCGGCGGGAGCCGAGACGGTGGTGCACGTCGTGCGCCAGTGGTTTGCCCGCCACCATGGCGACGACGACCGCGTGTTGGTCAAGTTGGACATGGAGAATGCCTTCAACACCGTTGACCGGCAGGCCGTCCTGGCGGCCGTCAGGGCTTCCGTTCCTGCGCTGACTCCGTGGGCTGACTTCACGTACGGGGTGCCTTCTTCCCTCTGGCTGGCTGGGCGCGCAGTGCCTTCTCAGCGTGGCGTGCAGCAAGGGGACCCTCTTCTTTTCCTTGGCCTTGGACGCCGCGGTGGAGAAGGCTTTTCAGCGCTTGCGAACAATGGGAGCGGGTGCCCTTGACTTTGCCGTCTTCTACTTGGATGATGCGACCTTGGCTGGCCCCGCCCCCGTGGTCGCCCAGGCTTGCCGCTTCTTGGAGGTTGAGCTCGCGGCCATCGGTCTGCGCATCAACGCCTCCAAGTGCGAGGCGGTGCCTGCGGCGTTGAACGGCCCTGCAGCCCGGGCAGTGCCGCCATTGTTCCCCCGCGTCCAGTGGAAGGGTGATGGCAACTGCGAGGTTTTGGGGGCGCCAATTGGCGATGCTCCCTTCTGTGCGCGCCACCTGGAGTGTCGTCATGCCGGGGCCGCACCGCTGCTGGGCAAGCTGAACACCTTGGAGGATCCCCAGGTCGCTCTCCACCTGCTGTGCCATTGCTCCAGTTTTTGCAAGGTCGCCTACAGCACGCGCGTGGTGCCGCCGCGCCACCACGTGACGGCCTGGCAGGCTTTTGGACTGCACCGGCATCACGCTGGATGATGACGCCTGGTCCCGGGCAACGGGCGTCCTGCACGGCGGCCTTGGGCTCCGCAGTGCGGCCCGTCATGCGGAGGCAGCCTGCTTGGCCTCCGTCCTGGGGGCGTCGGACTTGGCGGGCCTGGTGGACGCTGGTTGGGCCGCTGCGGGCCCACGCGCATCTCCCTCAGGCAGTGTCCGACCTCAACACCAAGTTGCTGCCCGCGGCGCGCGTGCCTTGAGGAGCGGCCCCGGCAGCAGACCCTGTCCCGCTGCTTGGGCCGGGCGTGCTTTGATGCGGAGGCAGAGGCTGCTCCTGCCGCCTTAAAGGCGCACCTGCGGTTGGTGGCCAGCGAGGGTGCTGGTGCGTGGCTGCATGCTTCGCCAACCACTGACCCGGCCACCCGCTTTGGCCCTGAGCTGTTCCGAGTGGCCCTGCTGCGCCGCCTTCGCCTCCCAGTGCAGGAACAAGATGGCCCTTGCGTGGCCTGCGGTCGGACCATGGACCTGTGGGGCGATCATGCGCTGGTGTGTGCCTGCAAGGGCGACAGGACGCTGCGGCACAATGCCATGCGGGATTTAGTGTATGGCGTGGCCCGCCGGGCGGGGTGCCGGCCTGAGAAAGAGAAGGCCGGTCTTCTTCCCGGGCGCCTCCTTTGCGACAGCATCGTGGAGGAGGCGGCGCAAGGCCGCCGGCGCCCTGCTGACATCTTCCTCCCGCGGGGTGGTGACGGTGGCCCGGTGTGTTGGGACTTTGCAGTCACATCGGGCATGCAGGCGAGCGAGTTGCATGCTACTGCGGCCGGGGGCACCTCCCTGGCGGGCAGCTACGAAGACCGCAAGCGGGCTTACCTTGGGACGGAGGAGCTGTGCCGCAACAGCGGCATGCAGTTCCTGCCCTTGGTCGTTGAAGCTCATGGAGGGGCTTGGGGACCAAGGCCTGGGACCGCGGACGGGGAGCCGCCCGGGCGGGTGGCGGAGCAATTGTTGCAGCGCTTGTCTACCTCCCTTCACCGGGAAAATGCGCGCGCAGTTGTCCGTCGCCTGCTCTTGCCGGCGGGTGACCCGGACCGGGGGCCGCTCTGGGTGCCGGGAGGTGAGGCGGAGTTCCTGGGAGCCGCCGGCTGATCCTCTCCTTTCCTTGTCCCGCGAGCCTGTGTCGTCTAGCTGCAGGGGAGGCCCGCAACTGGCCCTTGCAGGGGGCTGGGGATGGTGTCCCGCGAGTCTATGTTGGCTAGCTGTGGGAGGGGCCCGGCAACTGGCTCCCACTGCCACAGGAGACTGGGGGCACAGTCATTTGGCCAGGGGGCTTTGAGGCCTTGAGAGCCATTCACGGTCTGTGCAAGCTTCGCATAGATCCCTTGACCTTTGTACAGTAATTGCATCTGGAAGTGGATATGGGGTATGGGTAGTTTTGGTGGTAGATTCTGGTGTAGCGTTGTGGTGGGGGAGGGGGTGGGGGATGGAGCCGAATCAATCGGGTGGGGTGGGGGTTGGGGGTAAGGGGGGGGCGGGGGGGGGGGGGTTGGGTGTCAAGGTGGGGTGTTGGCTGGGGGTGTCGGTGGGGTGGGGTGGGGTTTGGTGGGGTTTGGTGGGGTGTGGGGGGGGGTGGGTTTTTGGGGGGTGGGTGGGGTGGGGTGGTGGGGGATGGAGCCCAATCTTGAGAACCCCTTAAGTAAGGCCAGGTTACTTAAAAGGGAGCCATGGAGGCAACTCCTTGACCTCTTCGAGGGAACAATCGTTCTTACGCGTACACACACACTCATTGGAAGGGGGCTTGATCGAAGCCCAAAGGCAGTCCCTTTGAGAGCGTGATTTTCAGCTCCTGGGAGGAACGCAAAACCTCGACGGGACCCCAGGGATGCTGGGATCTAATTCGATGAAGCCCCAACTCCCTTGAAAGCCTTTCTCGGTCGCAAAACGACCCTGTCTGGGTCAATATTCATTGCCGGACCAAAATTGTGGCTTAAAGGGAACCACCCCATTGAGATGACTCTCCAAATAGCAGTCTGTAAGGGGCTCCCATCCCCAAACCAGCCCACTTAAAGGGGCGTCTGCAAGCCATGAGGTCAGAAGTCACTGGCATCGTCCGATGGAACTCGCGTTGGGTGGCCAGCAGTCAAGCTGAGTTACCCCCCCACAAGGCTTTAATGGGGGAGCGGACAGGGCTTCACAAATCTACCACCATATTCTATACAATCAACCCCCACCCCAAACCCCACCCCCCCACCCCCCACCAAACCCCACCAAACCCCACCAATCCCCGATTGATTGGAATTCCCCACCCCACCCCAAACCCCACCCCCAAACCCCCCCCCCCCCAACCCCGCCCAACACCTCACCCTGCTCCAGGCAGCTACTGCCCCGAGCCCGTGGCCGCCGCGCCGGCGCCAGGCGAAACCCTGAAAACCAGCAACCCCCCGCCGAAACAGGGGGCGGGGGGGGGGGGAGGGGAGGTATACTTGAGCAGATCTGATCTGTGAGCGTTTTCTTCTTCTTTTGCTTAAAATGAAAGTAAACCGAAAAATAATAAAAGAAGGCCATGCCAATCAAAAAAGCCAACTAAGGAGAAAGAGGAATGGAATCGACTCCTCCCGTTGGCTTTCCAAATTGGTTTCTTGTCTTTTGCACTTTGTTTCACTTGATGAAAACAATCAGACTGCAATTCCAAACTCCACGTTGATCAGGCTTTGCAAACTTTGCCTTTCGGTCGGGTGTTTGGACCACTGGATGCTGTGAATATATGAGCCACTTGAGCCGCGATTTCTCGATCCCCCACCCCGCCGCACACTGCCTGAGGTCAGCTGTCAGCCCCACCCGCTGGGATGAGAGCCCAACTTTTCGGGAGATATGTGTTGAACGATTGATTCAAAAGGGGGAGACGCTCACTTGCCTCAAACCGATCTTTCGACGTTTTGTTCCTTTTGTTTTTCCGAGTTTTGGTCTACTTTTAGTTGACGTTCCAACAGGTTGACGCTTGATCTTGTATTTCAAGGTCCCTTTTGGCAAGTCTGAACACCGGACTGCGTCCTTTTGGTTTTCCTTTACGCACCATGCAGCAGGTCCTCCATTCACATCAACTAGGGTGCCCCTGCTTCTTGCAGTTTCTGCCCCAACTGGCATCATTGTACATTGAAGTACTGCAGGTAGCCCTCAAGGAGTTTGATTCTTGGGCAATATTCGGGCCATGGTAGGGGCATGGCGGAAGCCAACATGGCATCCCGCCTTAGGGACCCCTCAGTGCACCGGCGTCCGACCAGGCGTGCCTTGTTTGGACCTGTTGGGGCGTGGCGAAGGGGGGGGGAGCCATATATTGCCATAGGTTTGGAGAGCGCACACATTGCAAGCAAAGCAAGCCAAGCCCAACCAACCGCGCTGCGAGTAGCCAGGCCAAGCAACACTCCCAAACAACCGAACCCCCAAGCTCCAAAGAAAACCACACCCCAACCCACCAAACCCCAGCCCCCAAACAAATCCCAGCCCAGCAATCCGAAGCCCAAGCGCACACCCAACCGCTTAAGACCCGTCCACGCGCAGGGCCTTGGGCACCCTCGAGCCAAAGCTTTGATCAGATGCAGGCCGACCTCGGGGCACGGTCCGTCACACCGAGTTTGGGCGCTGGTCAAACGGTCGCCGCACGTGGGGTGGTCTTGGGATGTGGCGCGAAATTATCTTTTGGGGGGAGGCCTGAAGACGTATGCTGCAAACTTCTTTGAGGGAACTCGCTCTGGGCTGCTTTTGGAGGGAAGCCTTTCGGGGAAGGCGCTCGTTTGGGGCTTCCCCCTAAACCCGTATCCTACCTATCATATCCAGTGTTGTTTTCAGCAGGTGTGAGAAGTAGGCAACAGTTGAGGTAATTTAAACCAAGCGCGATTCCCGTTCTGAATGGGGCTCCATGTGGGTGTCAAAATATGGATTTGGACACCCCCGCCAAGCGGGTGGGTTGTCCGTTCGGTTTCCCTTCAAAACCGCCCCAAAAAGGGAACCCAGTCTCACAAAGAGACGACCCCAGCCACGCAAAAATTTGCCGTCAGCTCCTTCTCTGAGAACCGGCAAGTAAATTGATCCACCTTTGCAGGAGAATCCAGCGACCCTTGCCCCAGCGTGGCTTCCTTTCAGTTCGGTTGTTGTCTCGTGGCATTTTCAGGGATTCTCAAAAATCATGTAGGGTGGGAACCACGTGCAAATCAGTATAGAGGCTGATTTCGAGGATGTCTTACTGCAACGCAGATAAATCTAAGGCTTGAGTCCTTTTCAGTATGTCCCACCCTTGTTCTTTCGCCTCTCTTTCTTCATCTTCCCTTTCGTTTTATTTGTCAACGTTCTCTTTATCTGGCATGCCCTTTGTATTGTTCTTTCTTCTCTTGGTACTTTCCCATCCATAGTTATCTTTCTCTTTCTCTTATATGTTTCTTTATCTTCCCATATCTTCCCATGTATCGCTCTTTGCGTATGTATGTATGTGTCTCTTTCTCCCTCCATCTCTCTCTCTCTCTATCTGTCTATCTGTTTCTTTCACTCTTCTCTTTGTTTATTCTGCTTTTGCCTTTCGTATGTCTCTTCTTCCAAATCTTTGTGTCCATGATCTGTTTGGTTCTGTCTCCTTTTGCGTTCCTCTTTTTTTTTTTTCTCTCTCTCTCTCTTCTTTGTATTGTGTTTGTCTCTTTCTCTCCTTCCTCGTTTTTCTTTCTATCTCATTCTTTGTATGTTTGTCTTTTATGTTAGTCTTTGTTGCTGTTATGTTTGTCTTGTTTCTTCTTCCTATTCTTCATATTTGTTTTTAATCTTTTTCCGTGTCTTTCTGTTCATCTTTGTTCAATCACCTTTGTTTATTATGTTTCTTTTTCTTTCTTTCTCTCTTCTTTTTCTCACTCTGTCTGTCTCTCTCTCTCTCTCTCTCTGTTTGTCTGTCTGTCTGTCTGTCCGTCCGTCCGTCTGTCTGTCTGTCTGTCTGTCTGTCTGTCTGTCTGTCTGTCTGTCTGTCTTCCTTTCTCTGTTTCGTTATCTGTATCGTTATCTTCCTCTTCCTGTTCTACCCATGCCCTCCCATTCCAATATGGCCGACCAGCTTGGGCTTCAGCAAAGCCATGCTCACACCCAGAATCAGCAACTGAGCAATGCGTGTCAATGACATGCGTTATTGCAACCTTTTGTCTAGGCAGTCTTGTTTCAGAGTTGTCTGGCTGTGGGAACTGGGTAAGTGGACCGGGGCATATTGGAAAAGAAGCACGGCGTCGTGGGTGTGACGTTCAAACACGTGCTGAGTGCCACCAACAAACATGTCGGCAGTCTTGATCGACAGTGTTGGCGTGGGGATTGGGCTGGGCCTCAGGCTAGTCTCAGCACGCCAGACAGGTTGGGACTGGGGGCTGGGCTCCAGGCCTTGCTGGTAAGGTTGGGCCTGAAACTCGTCTCAGCCACGTGGGCGTGAGGCTGCTGGTTGGGCTGAGCTGCGGGCTGGGCTGGGCCGTGCTTGAATGGGTTGCTGAGCTAGAGTGGTTCGGCAGCTGGGCTGGCGGGCAACTGGTTCTCTTGCCGGAACAAAAAGACGTTGTTGCTCATTTTGCCTTTCTCAGCTTCAAGGCCCGCCGGAGAGGATCTTGGGCTGGCAGACATGGGTGAGGGGGGGTGGGGCGGGGGGGGGGGGTCTGAGCGCCCTTGGCCCCCTTGGGGCCCAGGCGAATTCTATGCTTTATCTTTCGATTTAGAATCTCTCCGTCTTCTACCTTTCCCTTTCTTTGCCTGATCCAACCTATAACCGATCTATCTATCCCTATCGTTCAAATCGAATCTATCCGAATCTCATCTAATTCAAGCAAACCCATCCATTGTCCATCTTGTCCTCTATCCATATACTGCCGGAGGTAAACTATGGGCAGGGCGCCTCATGTTGATGGCCTTTTTGGCTAGAGCAAACTCGGGGTTCCTTCCATTGATCAGGGGAGTATCTCCTTCAGGCCCAAGCCAGTCCGTCCTGCCCGAAATGCGGGCAGCCGCCAGGGCCTCGGCTCGGGGCTTGTTTTTGCAAAAAAGCTTCCGAATTTCTAAAGTAGGGCGCATTCTTTCTGAGTAGCGCAAGTGGCTTTCTTGTGTTTGTTTTGCATTTTGCGGGCAAGACATGGCACGGCTATTTGGGATGGGCAGCTTCAACTGAGAGAATTGGTGGTTTGGAGCCCGGTGGTTTGGTGGTTAGGGGATAGTTTCCCATTTGCCCTCTACAGGCCAGAGGTTTAATCCCCAAAGCACAAAACCAGACGTACCTGAGAAAGTGCTGAGCATGGCGGCTGGCGGTTGGAGAGTTTGGGAGCTGGTTTGCCACGTACGATGGGGGTTCAAACCTTAAGTTGATGAAGTTAGCTAGGACACCCCACAGGTCGTTTCAAAGCCCGTTGTTTCCCCTAGAAGTTTGGTGGTTTTCTGGAGAGAGCTGTTGTTCAAAGTGGTGGTTTGGAGATGTCGGGGGGGTTCCCATTTACTCAAATCCAAAAAACAACAGCCAGCAGCTTGAGGACCGCGAAACCTGCATTTTGCCTTGTTCAAAGTCAATCCGCAAGTCCGGTCAGATGGTTTTCGGGTCTCCCTTGGTGTCCCGCGAACAGCGCTGGGGATCCCCTCCGCACAATTTTGAAGTTAGATGTTTGGGCTACTGCCTCTCCAGGAAATTAGGTCCAACCAGCTTGGCTGCTTTCCTGCAATGAAATGCCTAGATGAAAGTTATCCAGGAATACTCCACTCCCTGAGTTCCTGGAAACAAACTTTTTGGGAAGACAGTTTAAGCGGTAAACTGAAATTCGAAACTTTTTTGGACCAATCCACTCAGGAAGTGCGTGAACAGGAGCGGCTTTTGTTTCTTCGTTTGTAGTTTTTGCAGACCCGTTTAGTGCCAGGTGCTGCTTCTGACTCACTTCGTGGACATGTGAGAAGCCCCTAGGGATGGTTCTGTGAATGGTTTGTTGCTGTTTTTCAAAGGTACCAATGGCCCAATATTTGGAGACAAACCCGTATTTCCCTCTGCGCATTTGGACGTGCATGGTCGACATTGGAAGTTAAACATTTCCCCCCGTTCTGTGTAGGCATCCTGGTTTCCAGAAAACCAACCAGGTGAAGGGGCTAAACATCACTAAAAAAAAAAAACTAGCGATGGCTGAACAATCGGAAAAAAGAAGAAGAACAAAAAACGAGGTTACCAAGACAGAACGGTTGTTGAACAGAGGGAATGAATTCCTAGAGAATCCTTCGAACAGAAGGCCAACCCAGTAAGGACTCCTTCTTGAAACCGAGCGCTGTTCGACTTGGTCCAGAACTTACACCCATCTCTGTCGAGGATTTGTTGTGTCCGTTCGGCCGAAGAAGCTGTGCAAAAGTCGACGGCACCATTTTTGATTTGATATGGCTTAGACAAGTCAATTCTGCATCATTTACGGCTATAGACGAAACACATCCAAAAGCCAGTCGGTTGAACTAAATGGCAGAATTCTGTTTGGTTTAGTCACCCTCTTTACTTGCCCACATAAACGGAATTGTGCCATTTTCGTTCACCCTGGTATATTTGGGGGGATGCAAGCAAAGTGTGTGTTTCAGGGTTATGCAAAAACTTTGGGACAAAAAGGGAAGGTGCTTTTAGGGTCACAAGTACACAAAAGGTCTCAAAAGTCCCTCCAAAAAGTGTCTCCTTTGGGCCTTCCGTAAGCCAATAAAAAATTGGGGGTTCGGAACCTCAAAAGGACGCCAGAGGGTGGGGACGTGTTTGGCCGTCTTCCACTTGGCTCAGGTACGTGGAGGAGGGCCTCTTCTGCCGTTCTTGCGGGCAGCTGCGCGCGGCCACGCCCGCGGTGGGGCCCTGAGAGAAGAGAGGCGGAGATGGCAACCGGCGCTGAGTCGCAATCCTTCCGTTGGCTTAAGAAATATTTGTTGTTTTTCCCTTGTTGGTTTTAAAAGGAATGTATCACTACTGGAAATATTTTTATTTTTTGCAGGGGTCTCAACCAAATGGAAGAATCAAATCTTGAAATCGTGGTTTGCCAAAATGGCAACCACCCGGATGGTCTGGTATGGTGTGGTTGGACGATATGGTCCTCCGCATTGGTATGGCATGGTCCTCCGGATTCATCCGGGATGACAGGAATCCAGGATTGCCCTTCTCCAGTCATTCAAACTTTCCAATAGCTGGTCATTTTCAATGAGAATTCCCTAGAAAGCCCCCGTTCCACGGATCTCAACAGTAGCCGCAGCCCCCCATTTGCGCCCCGAAATTTTCAAGGGTGTCCAATGCTCACCAAACCCACGGACCCCCCCCCACCCCTGCTTGGATGGTTTGGGAGTTAGCTAAATGGCTAGTACCCCTGGTTGTAGCCAACTTACAATGGTTGTACGTCCCCTGTAACTAGGGTTACTAACCATTTAGCGATTTGTCCCAGACCTCAGAATTAAACCGGGCCATGCTGCCATGCTGGTCGTATGACCTGTTGGCAGGATGGGTAGCAACCCACGGCTGTGGATTCTTGTGGATTCTTGTACCCCCACCAAACCCACCGACCCCTTTTCCTGGGTCCCACGCCAAAGGAGCTGCGCACCATGCCGGCCGCGCCGGTCGCGGGGCGCCTGGAGACCTCGGTGGCGGACCGGGTGGCAGGCAGCGTTTCTTCGCGATGGGCGCGGATATTTGGCTAGCGGATCCTTGCCGAAAAGTGGGAGCCCAAAAAATCGGGAAAAGAACAAGTCTACCATGCAATCTCTTTGATTGTTTTTTTTGCAGATCTCAGGCTAGCCACTCTAGTAGGCAACCTGTCGATTCATTGTCCTTTTGGTGTGTAGAGGGTGGTTCATCACTGAGGCCGGATTTGCTGATCCTTTATTTGTTTGGGGGAAGGTGAATTTTCCCATTTTCTGGAAAAAAACGTCATCACACCTTTTTGCTTTGGTTGGTTAGTTGGTTGGTTGATGCGCAGATAGGGATGGGCATGGTACCTCAGAGAGCCATGGCCACGACCCACACAAGTTGAATCCATGTGCACAGGTCTCATTTGCCAGACCGAGAAGGTGGAGTGATTCTTATTTGTTTTTCGCGTCTTCGTGGCTGCGTCTTCTTTTTCTTGGCTGCCTCTTTTTTTGGAGGGTGTCCCGTTAAAAAAAAAGAAAGCTACCAACTACGGGCGTTCCAAGGGCTTTTAAGTCGGCCGGGTTGTGGAAGGGGCTCCATGGGTTTCTTATGGACACAGCTGGGTCTGCCGCTTCCCTTCGTTTTTTTTCTTGGAAACGGGATACCAAGCCTGCAGCAAGGATCGATCCATGTCCTTTCTTTTTGTTGGAAGATCCGGGTAACCCTGTCAGGGTTGCGGCAATGAGTTGTTTTTCCCCCCCCTCTTTCGGGCCACTTTTGTGATGGTGACCTTGGACGACAGAAGTGGAGAATTCCCACAACTCTGGTGAAAACCCACGGGTGATTCTGGTTTTGAACTGCTCTGGCCGGCTGAGTTCCAGCTCAGTTGGCTGCTCTTTTACTTTCAAGCTCACTGACCCTTTCCGCCACTTGGATGGGGGGGATCGCTGAATGTGGGAACCCTACGGGCAAGGATGTTACAGGGGGTCAAGTGGGGGTCAACACGGTGCAAAGAGAACCACTTGGCTCACGGACAGCCCGAACCATGAAACCTACCCCAACTCCTACCCCTCACCTTTACCTGAAGCCCCAAATTACTGTGGACGGACCAAGTCATCATGTCGACCCTCTACTAAAAAAGGAGGTATTTACCTTGAAAAAACAGGTTTCCAAAAAAATGCCCTAGAAAAAGTGGGTATGTGGACTAGGGGGTAGCACCAGTTGGGACTGACCCCCGAGGAATGCCGGTTGGTAAACTTCAAGTGGCATCGGCGGCAGGTGACCTGCGCACCTTCCCGGGCCTGACCTCGCGCGGGGCCCAAGAGATGGAAAATGCGAGGAGAAAACCACGTGACCACGAAAACCACACCTGCTTTACTTCCATTTGCCCAAAAATATGTTTTTTGTTTGTTTTTCCCTTGTTGGTATTGAAAGGATTTTATCGCTGCTGGACATGTTTTTATTTTTTCCAGGGTCTTAACCAAATGGAAGTTTACACCATCAGCAATAAAGCGCCTCCTCGAATTCAGAGAGAACGTTTTGTAGGCAGGAAGGCACCCCCCCAAAAAAATACGCAGGGGATGCGTAAGTGCCGATTTCTGGATTAGGGTCCAGTTTTTTTTGGGGGAAATCCTTGAGTGGGTGATATGAATTGGAGTCGAGTTCTTGGTTGATTCGGCAGCTCCCAACAAAAAAGCCGGCACAGTCCAAAGTCCGATGCAAGCTGGGCTTCGTTTTTTGAGGCTACCGCAACCTTGATCAACCAAAGAAAGGGAGGGTGGTGGGAGTTTCAACTTTGGGCGAGTTGCTCAGAATCGGTGGGTTTGAAGGCGCTCTGCGGGTACCAGGTCGCCCAGCAGTGCCCTTTCCCTTTTGGGGAGGGTTCCCCTACTAAAAGAGACTACAGAAAAAAGGGTACCCGTATTCTAACCTCTCTATTGGAGGACCTAGCAGAGTTTCAGGCCATTTCGGACTCCGTTTTTTTTTAGCTGAAAATGGCTGGAAGGCACAGCTAGGGCTATCTCTCAAACCCCCCTCTGTTTGTACGGCCAGCCCTCATGTGTTGCCTGCGTCCCAAAGTCACGCCCAAACCTTAAAGCTAAACGCAACCGAAACCCAACAACCTTAAACCCAAACTCTTTGAGCCAAAACCTTAATTAACCCCAAACTGTAAACCGATACCTAAGCCCTGAACCTAAACCCTAAACCTAAACCCGGAGCCTTACACCCAAACATTACTACAACTTAAGCCTATGCCCTAAGCCGTTTAAGCCAAAACCCGAAATACCTGAATTTTAAAAGCCAGGCCCAAGCATTGCCCGCTGAGAAACGCCTTCATGAACAGAGTGTGGCTTCGGGCCAGGTTCTAAGGGTGTTTGTATCACACCCTGGGAATACACCCACTGGGTATGACTCCATTTAGGCACATTTCCGGAGAAAACCGTGTTATGTTGAACCATTCTGGGTCATTTCCCAAGGGTGTAATCCCAGGGTGTAATACAAAAACCCTCAGATAGGTGCTACTAGTAGTCGTATGACCTGTCGTATGACCTGGACGGGGCAGGATGGGGGTGCCAGCAACCCACGGTGGCTGTGGATTCTTGGAGGTTCCATTTAATTGTGATCTCTTGAGAACATGTGTTCAACACCTCTCCTGATTCCACCTGAACCGTACGAAACCTACGGGTTGTGAATTCCCTGCATGGGTAATCATGAACCAGAATGGGGTTCCTCCAAAAGGGGCCCCAGCAAATCAATCGAATGTGTCATTTTGTGGTCAAGTTGGGGTACTATCAAGCCACCGCCGCCATCCCAAGTCGAGTCCGACGCCCAGCCAACCGGATTTGTCCATTTGCATTGTTAGCTCCCTCACCGAAGCGTGCGGCTATATTGCCGGGGCCCCCTTTGCGGGCGCTCCAAACTAGTTCATGATACCGTATGTATCAAATAAAGCAACCCCCTCTTTTTTTTTCTTCAGGCTTCCCTTGAAAAATGAGAGTTTTTTTCAGGGTATCCTGATGTACCCTGAATCAACGCATAGGGCGGGGAAAACTCGTTCAAGCTCGCCGCTAGGTCGAGTGTCTCTACCGCCCCTCCGCAAGTGTTTGGCGGAGGCCGGGCCGTGCCGAGGCACTGGATGCGTATGCGGGTGTGTCTTTTCTTAAGGGTACCCCGTTTTTTGTTCGTTTTCAAGGGACACCAAAAGGACAACGAGGACAACCACCATTTTGGAGGAGTTCACCAAAAAAAGACACACGTCTATGTCCCCCATTGGTTGTCCTTTGCTTTCCATTTAAACTAGAAAAGGCGACTTTCAACCTCCTGAAATGGCCAAAAACCGGCTTTGGGCCCTCAGCTGGCCATTTGTATTTTTGAGCGTGCCCTGTTTTGATTGGTTTACGAAGCCACAGGAAACCAATCAGTTGTTGGGCCCCAATCTTGACATGCCCAATTCGCGTTTCCGTCAAAAGAAAACAGCTGCATGGTTTGAATTCTTGTTCGGTCGAAGGGTGCATGACAGTTCCTTTGGCCCTCAAAAATCATCATCCCCCCATTTGAGGGTTCCTGTATCTCAATCTTGTGAAGTGTTTCTGGTTGGTTTCAAGGCAAACCAACAGGAACTCCAAGCTTTCAGCACTAAACGGGGAACTGCTGGCAGTCCCTGACTTGGACTTGTTACTTCTTGAAAAAACAAGCAATGTAAGTGTGTCTTGTTTTAGAAGACCCCCCTGTTCCTTTAATACTACACAAGAACGGTCCCAAAAGCGACACACCCACTTTAGTGGCAAACTAAAGAGTTCAGACGTTTTGGCGAAGCCACTCAGGAAGTGCTCCCCAACAGGACACCTGGGCGATGCAGGTGTCGGTGGGTGTCAGTGGTGTGGGGGTGGGCGTGGGCGTGGGCGTGGGGTGTGTGCGGGTGAGAGGTGGGTGTGGGGTGTGCGAGGGTTGGCGGCGCGAGGGGATGCGTCAGCGGGTGCTCGTTGGGTGTGCCGGGGGGCGGGGGGGGGGGGGTGCGGGGGCGAGCGCGAAGGTTCCGTGATGATTTTCAGACTGATAAGGCACTTGCAGTTTGGAATTCACCAGGTCACATTTTGAAAGCACCCTTCAAGGAGAGACCCAACCAAAAGAACACTTCTTTCGTCGAAATCGGAAACCGCACAATCCTCCCAATCAGTGTTTAGCTGGGGGGGTCCCATTTAGGTGAAGATTGCCGGCCGAGAGACCCTTCAAACCAAGACACACAGTGGTGCCAACTGGTTTCCTTATTTCCGCGAGTTCCATTTAGAACCAATGCCCCCTCCCCCAAAACAAGACAGTCAGAAAGAAAGAAAGAAAGACAGAAAGAAATAATAAAAGAATGAAAGAACGAAACAAACAAAAGAAAGAAATAAAGAAAGAAGGAAGGACAGACAAAAATAATGAAAGAATGAAAGAATGAAAGAACGAAACAAACAAAAGAAAGAGAAGAAATAAATAAATAAATAAATAAAGAAAGACAGAAAGAAAGAAGGAAGGACAGAAAGAAATAAAGAAAGAAAGAAGGAAGGAGAGAAGGAAAGAAAGACAGAAGGAGAGAAGCAAAGAAAGAAAGAACTAAAGAAATGAAATAAAGAAAGAAGGAAAGAACGGACGCAAGAAAGAAATCAACAAAGAAAGATCAAAATACGAAACAACGAAAAGAAAGAAAGAAAAGAAAGAAAGAAATAAAATAAAGAAAGAAAGAAAGAAAGAAAGAAAGAAAGAAATAAAGAAATAAATAAAGAAATAGATAAGTAAAGAAAGAAGGACAGCACGAAATAAATAACAACATAAAGGAATGAAATCATAACGTCGGAAAGAAAGACAGAAAGAAAGAAAGAAGGAACTAATGAAAGAAGGAAATAAAGAAAGAAGGAAATAAAGAAGGACATAAAGAAAGAAATAAATAAAGGAAGAAGTAAAGAAAGAATTAAATAAAGAAAGAAGGACATAAAGAAGGATGGAAAGAGATAAATAAAGAAAGACAGAAAGAAAGAAAGAAGGAAAGAACGAAAGAAAGAAAGGAATAAGGAAAGAACCAAATAAAATAAATAAATAAATAAAGAAAGAAGGAAAGAACGAAACAAAGAAAAGAAAGAAAGAAGGAATGAGATAAATAAAGAAGGAAGCAAAGAAATGAAGAACAACTAACCAAATTTGTTGTTCTTTGAAGTCAAAAGAACGGTGCCGTGGTTCTTCCGGAAATCCTTCCCGCGTGGGGACCTCACGCTCGAGGTCCTTGGGGTGCCGGAGACTTAGCTCAGGTTTCTGAGAAAGCCAGGGCTCTCGGGGGTGTCTTTTCTTCAAGGTGCCTTGTTTGTTTGGGGCTGAAAAACTGAGGAAAACCACATTTCTCGATTTGGTTTTTGTAAATCTTATTTGTTCTCGGTTGCATTGCTTCTAAAGCTCCTTAGAAAGTAAAACCCTCCAAACTCAGGGTTGCAGGGTTTTACTTTTCTAAGGCAAGGCTCCTTAGCAAAGTGTAGAAAGTGGAACCCTCCAAACCCAGGGTTAGAGGGTTTTACTTCTTTTTCTATATGCTTCTTTTTCTATTTTATTTTTTGAGGGCGGGGGCACGTTCCCCAGTTTCAAGACGCGCCCGTGTCTTCTATTCTAAGGTTGCCGAATGATTCACAATCTGAGTTTTTTTGTTTTTTGTGTACCGCAGAGTTGGGCCAAAGGCGATTCCAAGAGAGGGGAAACCTCCTGCGTTGGGTACCATTGGAGTCATCTTCCGAAATTATGGACCAAAAATCATGGAGACTGACAAGATAGTGTTGGAAGACTAGCTTTCTTTTTGGGGAACCTCTGTCAACTTCCATGATTGTTGGGGAGAGGGGAGCAAGCCAGACCAGGCGGGGTTTTCACACAGCAGAAGCTATGCAACGCCGAAGTTCAACTAGAAAGTGTCCTACCTCGCCGTGAAAAACCGGGGTACCATTTTGGGTTTGTCTCAGGGCCTTCCGTTTCGTGTCCTTTTCAACCAACCTCAAAAAGGGTACTTTCAAAAAAACGAACAAACCCAGAACAGGTATATCAAGGTAGAAATTGGGGCATATTTGAGGGGCACCCAAACTCCAGAGTAACGAAAGCAAGCCCTTACCCAGCCTGGTACCATGCTTGAGATTCTATGGGGGGGGGGACAGCTCGTGTGGGTCCAAAAGGTGATAAGGGGTCCATTATTTCAGATTGCCGAATCGAGTCCACCCGGAAAATTGCGGAAAAGGGTTGGTCTCTTTTCATCTTGGGTAAGTGGGCACTCCTGCAAGAATACGTAGCAACTCTGACAATGATCTCAAGATGTCAATGATATAGGGTCGCGGTGTTTTCCCATTCGGCATTTTTTTGAACTGTCCTGTCTCAAAATGGCTCCGACACGTGTACCCCATTGTATTCGTGCAAGTCCTCTCTCTGGCCGACGTTCACCCCAAAGGGTTTGGAGCAGCAATGCCAGCTCCACGGGTGAGGAACTCCCCCAATTTCGCCTTTCTCCAACGATGGAAGTTCCGGCGCTTCCCCGAAAGGAAAGTGGTTTTCCAGAACCCTCCGATCGTCAGCTTCCATGATTCTCGGGAGGGTAGGTAGCCCATGTTTGCCGAAGATGGGAGACTCCCCTGAACTTGGTTGCGCCCAGCCTTCCCCTGAGCTTTTGAGCTTTTTGGTTTTTTTTGTTCCTGGGGATTTCCATGTGACCCACTAGAAGTCAAGATTCTAACACGGGATCCTGAAATGACTGCCGTTGAAGTGCGCCCTGTCCTCGCGTGCCGACGGCCGGGGCCCTTTCAGCACCCGAGGTTTGAAGATCAACCCATGGCATTTAGGCCTCAAAAACACGATCGCCCCACCACACGGCAGAGGCCCACCAAAAGCACGTTGCTCAACTGCCATCAAAAAACATGGCCATGTGAGCCCCAGAGTTTGTTTCCCAACAGGACATCGGGAGATGAAAGAGGCCCCTAAATTTCTTCGGTGTACATTTGGAGTGGCCCTTGAACCATAGACAAAAGGGACAGTTGGGTATGGGTCAAGATGAAACCACCAGGAATTGGACCGCAGGTTCGAGTCCATTCCATGTACCAGACCAACCCAGCCATTTAAGGAGCAGAGTGGTTGAGGTTTCTTCGGTTTACATGTGGAGTGGCCCTTGAACCATAGGAGCGACAGGACGCGACGCGTGACTTGCGACGCGTGACTCGCGACGCGTGACTCGTCATGAGCCAAAGCCTGGGCCTGGTCTACGCGCTGGCGGCCGCGATCGCCTTTGGCATCCAATACGTCCCAGCGCGGCGCTTAGAGCTCCGGGCCGCTCTCGTGGGGCTCGGAGCTCGACGTGTTTTTTTGGAGTCAGGTAAGAGTGAATTTGTGGTTTGGAGTAGCGGTTTGGGGTTTTGAAGCTCTTCTTGGGTGGCACGCAGCCACCAATCCAAACCAATCAGAGGGAAGCTGAATTTGGATCGGTTTGCAAAGCAAGCAAGCTGGGGGTTCAATGGTGTGGGTGGTAGATGGTCTGGGACTTGGGCGGTGCTTGAGCCCGGTACCTACTTGTAGGGTGGCGTCCAAGCGGGATGTCGTCCAACCGCAGTGTGAGGCAGGACTTAGTTGTTTGGCGGCAGCACAACTGCTTTTTCTGGAAGAGATCAAACTGCAGTGCCATTCGGCCAAGGCCAAGCCAGACACACAGCAGAAGAATGGTCAAGTCTTGGGAATGAAATGACATTCATTCGTGCACAGACACAGTTAGTGTTCTAATGACTATGTATCTTTCTCCTGCGATCTTCAGTTGTTGACCTCAAACAGACTCTAAGAAACAGGCAGTCATGGCCACTTTTGACATGAACGCAGCCGCTTAGCAGTAACAAGTTGAAACATAATTTGCAATAGTAGTGAGCGTGGACGTGCGATGCATTTACTAAAGTTCCGTGCTAAAATGAATGGAGGACTTGCCTGCCCAACCCCCAATGTCATGGAGACAACAAACATTGATGGCTCATGTACCAATGAGCCTCCTGCCGGTTTCTATGCCAGTCAGCAAACACGGCGGGTCGTCAGCCGACACGGCGGGTGGTTCAAGAACAATCCTCAGTTTGTACACCACATTGTAGCGGCTTCCCTTGTGGTCGTGTCCCTCTGCGGGCTGCAGACACCCCAGCGCCCTGTTTTCCCTTTTGTGGAGAGGCTTTCCCTACAAACTCAGCTACAAAAACACGGGTGCTGGACTGCAGATTACTAGGTCCCCCAATAGTGCCCTTTTACCCCTTTTTTGGGGGAGAGTTCCGCTAGAAAAATAGACTACAGAAAAAAAATCGTGTACCCTTAATCTCTAGCCTCTCTACTGGAGGACAAAGATTGGGATTCGGGATAGTCGAATTTCGAGCAAACTCAGCTCGCTGAGGTCAAGAAGTATGAGATCTTCGACAGCTGGCTGAATTGAAGACAGGGTTTGTAGGCGACAGTTTTCACAGATTCCCAGGTGTCCCATGTCCCTTTGTTGGCAAACACGGGAACCACCCTTGAAAGACCGAACGGCAAATGGTTGGTTTCCTACTGTTACCATGATAAAAGTTTGCTCTCTGTCGCCGCAACAAATATACGTTCCCCCTAATTAGAAGTCAAAGAGAACACAATTTTCACATTTGGAGGCCTTTTGTTTTAGAACTGAAAACAGGGTGAACGTTGACCATGCCGCACCTGCCACACAAAATGCAACCGTAAATCTGACTAAATCGACCTGCTAGCGTGTTCATGTTACGCAGTTGCAAGAGGGAAACACTGTGGAATTTCTGAAATAGTGTCCACTCGAGTTATTATTATCATGGCTTATTTTGGGTTTTGAAGTACCCACAACCCTATGTTGTTTTGTCAGTTGCTTGGGCACCCTATTGTACTTCTGGCTGCCGCGGATTTTTTTCTGATTTCTGGCTTTGGCAAAGGCGACTTGGAAATTCATGTTGGGCGTGTGTGTTTTGGGGCTGCACCTCTTTCTTGGTTGAAAGGGAACCAAAAGCAACCCTTTCGTATGAGGCGGGTGGGCTGTTCCTCCAGAAAGGGGTGGTGAGGCCCACCAGTCAAAGGGAGTTTCATTTGATTCTTTCTCGGGGTTGCAACACCCCTTATCTTGAGACAGCCCATCTCACAGTCCATACCTTGACTCTAGCCCTGCCCAGTGGATTCCACTTGAGCCACAATCAAAACCCGGGTAGATGAAGGTTAGTAACGGACAATGCCCTTGCCATAAATAGCTGCGGATATCCGCCTTCTTAATTCTTCACATGGTTCTGGGTAGACCATTTTATTACCGGTTTTTGATTATGGCTCACTTGTTTAGCTTTTTATTGTGTCAAGGTGTTCCTTCAATCACAACAAACGGAGGGCACGTTCGCCGGGCTTCTGAGCTAGTGATCGTCAGGTGCAAAGCTCTGGGGATCTGATCCCTTTGCACACGGGGAGCTGCGTTTGGATTCAAAGGAGCCAGAACGGGATGGATGTGCCCACTTTGTCAGATACCCCCCAAAAGAAAATGTGTGTTTTTTTCAGATAGCTCCTGGAAAAGACTCTATTTTTCAAGACCCAGAGCCAGATCCCCCCCCGCCCCCCACAACAGGGCAACCTGCAAAGCGTATCACTCTTTCGAGAGCCCACCTCCCCAACAGAAACACACATCTCCATTTTTGCGAGACGCTCCGACTCCCTCGCAACAAAAACTCAACCAACTAAACCACAGCTTTCTTTTGGGCCTTTCTGTTTTGCCCAGTCACAAACATATCAAACCAAACCAACCCACAACCCCCGGCCTTTTTCCGCGCAAAATCTGAGGAAGGCACGGCGTTCCAATGGTTCATGGGCAATGGGATCCTCATGATGGGCTTCCTCATCGCTGTGAGCTCTGGCCAGCTGGAGCGTGGGCTCTCGCCGCTGGTGATGCTCGGAGGGGTGCCCTCGACAAATGCCTTGGCCAGTGACATACTGTGGATGGTTGCTAAATCCTCTTAGGCACCACCTAAGAAACCCTGGTTTCTGATGATTTCCCTGCAAATAGCAACAAACAATGGTTTCAACCACGGTGTACAAGTCATGCAGGATTTCGTCCATCCACAGTATTGCATGTAGTCTTTGTTTCGATGTACCAAGGTGCAATTTTGGTACCTCTTTTTTGAGCCACAGCCATATTGCATGCGAGCACCAGAACAACAAACTTGGACCGTGGAAGAAGGTTCTACCTGGTTGAACAAGAACTAGTGTAAGGTACCCGTCGCCATTTAGAACTCAAACGGAATCGCGGGTGCGGGAGCCCAAAGATTTCCCGCAATGGATGTGTACAGAGCCTCAAAAACAAGCCACATAGTGCTGGGCATCAATGTAAACGCCGGATTAATCAACCCAGTTTTTGAATATGGGTGTGTGGAATCACATTTGGAGGGCCGCCCCTATGAATAGGGCAAGTTGATTAATCCAGCGTCTATTTCGGGACAGGTGATATGTAAACCAAAATAGAGTACGTACGGAACCCTGGCGATGTCCTGTTTCGAGAAGGGCCTTTTTTGGCAGATTGATTGACAAGTGTCTTTGGTCCCCCCTCTCTAGGTTAGAGTCCGACATAGTACGAACACAGTTGATTCGCAAATAGCTGGTTGATGTAGTCGGCGGAGTGTCAACCGTTTCAGATCCGAATCCTGAAACATTACTTTGGTGCATGTTGCTTGGATGCTAGGACTTTAACTTTTCGCCAAATGTTTTTTTTTTTTCATGAAACCACTAAAAGTTTGTCACTTTTAGCAGGGGAGCAGAAAGCAACCGAGAAATGGTTGGCCACCTCTGGAACAACATCTACGTCCCCCAGCTAGGTGCCCTGTCTCACCCCTTCTTTGGTTGGGAGGGTTCCCCTACTAAAATAGACTACAGAAAAAAAAGCAACCGAGAAATTAGGTGCTGTGGGCAATGTCCAACTACCTGGTGCTGCCTCTGGTGAAGCTCTTGGGCATTGGCCTGGGCTTCTCCTTGTACCACTTTGTGCCCCTCGGAGAACGACTCGTTTCCGCGGAAACGATCGGAACGACCGAGCGGATGAAGCGGTCGAGTTGATGTGGATTGATGGGGCAGACGGAAAATGAAGCGGAATCTGAGTACATGAGCCACTTGCTCAAAACTGATTCGGGTAGATGAAGGTTAGTAAGGGACAATCTCAACCGTAAATTCTAAATAGCTGCGGATATCCGCCTTTGTAATTCTTTACATGGTTCTGGGTCGACCATGTTAATACCGGGTTTTGATTATGGCTCGATCACATGAGTGTCTCCGTTCCCCAGATGGCCGGGGCGCATTTGGTCAGTTCCTGCCAATTCGCAGTGTCTGAATGCTGTGAAGTTTATGCTCACGTCTCTCATCACGAGCGTCCTTCCTCAACCAACAGTCTTCCGAGTCCCGCATGTGCCACCTTGCTCTGTGGTGACGGTGATCCAGCAATTTTACGGGGATAGACCGCCGTTGCAATTTGTTTTTCTGTTGCTGTGTACGCCGGGTTTCTCCTTCGAATCAAAACGGCTCTGAATTGTAATGTGGAACACCAAAACTGTATTTTTCGGACCTTTCATTCCTCTTCACTCCCAAGATGATACAGCTCACAACCGTTTGGTATCACAGAAAGTGTCATTTTTCCCACCCAAGCTGAGGGGAGAAGACACTGAATAAGTGGAGATGACAGCCCAAAGTACCGAAAGGCTTGTGATTATCTAGGTCCCCTCTGTCTCTCCCCTTTTTTGGGGGAGGGTTCTCCTGCTAAAATAGGAAAGAAACAAGAAACAAAAACGTTAGTGCCCTTCGAAGCTCTCTACTGGAGGCCCGAGTTATGCATTCCAGGTGTATGACTCCTTGGGTCAATGACTCCTTGGGTTGAATCTTAGCCTCGTCCGCCTTTCAGAAGTTTTTCAGAAGTTAGCTTTAGAACGGGAGACATACCGCTTTTCAGAGAGCTGGTTTGACACAGGTCCAAACGGTTCGACCGAGGGAACAAAATAAAAATCAGCATAAATCAGCGGGCTCACCACAAAGTCACCGAAACCCCGAAATCCAAGGTCTTCACCTGCCCAGTTTCTTAGTAGCTCCTTTCTCAGATCCCAGTTCGCCACAGGTAAAAACTTGTTAGGCGTCTTTTTCACGCATGGGAACCCCGAAAAGAAATTTGATGGGGTATTTCAAGCCACAGGTCAGCACCAGCGCGCATTTGGACCCGAGGAATTTGATGGTGGGGTACTGCATCGGGCGCTTCGGCCTGTTCGGGGTGAAGAAGCTCTCTGGTGAGCTCTGGATCTGCGCCTTCGGCTGAAGTCTTCGATCGGCGCATCAGCCCTCGAGCGGTGGTGGTTTTTCGGGAGTCGAGGCCCTTGTTCTTGTAGAGGCTACATGGGAAGCCACCCATATGTATATATATATATATATTATATATATATGTATGTATACACATATGTAAAAACACATGATTCAAGTGTTGGCCCCCCCCGCCCCAAATTCAGGTTGCTTCCGGCAGGTGCTATGTTGGTAGCAAGTGTAAGGAATGGCAAGAAAAGCCAACAAATGTTGACCTCGTATTAATCAACCCCAGTTTATTAATGGGTGGGTGTTCCCCTCCCAAAGTAATGAATCCCCACCAAATCCAGGGACACCCCCTATCAATAAACCCCTGTTTATTGACATGGGGGGTGTTCCCCTCCAAAAGTGATCAATCCCCACTAAATCCAGGGACACCCCCTTTTTAATAAGCTGGGGTTTATTAATGTGGGGTTGCCATAACCCTGGACTTGGCCCCTTCACACGTCCCGGAAGAAACACCCTGCGAACACATCTGGATGTTGAAAACAAACGTAGACTACAACTGGAGGTGTGTTTAGGATGGCGAGCAGAAAGGCTTATGGCAGCTGTATGAAGTCTAGACCAAGCCCAGGCCAAAGACTGAAAAGGGTGGATATTTACACCTGCCTTTGGTTCAAGCTGTCCCCTAACCTGCATCCATTTGTTTGGTGTTGATCCCACCAAGAAACAAAGCAGGGGGCGTTCGATTTGCTTAAGGTGCCACAACAAATATTACGCAACATGTACACATCATTGCCTTTGACAACAAACGCAAGGAAGGCGAAGATCGGCTTGGATTGGTGGTTCGTTTTTCTTGTGGGACGAAGGCTGCGTAATTTAGGTGATATCGGCTGCGGGCTGATCCTGCTCTCTTTCTTTGCCATGGTCTTTGTGGAGGCCGGATCGAGGATTCCTCGCGGCGACGGGACCCGAGGTGTCCCTTCACTCCCCGAGTTTGTGCACCAAGAGTTCGGACCGTTTTGGGATCGACTTGGTCGGGAGTGAGGTAAGAAGTCCTCTGAAGTTGTTTGACCCCCTGGGCCGCCGAGAGAAAAGGCACATCACACGGGCCGAAGAAAAGAAGGAGAGCCTTACGGGGAAGTGAAGAGTCCCGGAAAAGACTGGTTCTTCCCACCGCCCAAGTTGTCGATTTGACCGAACTTTGGTTTTTACCTTTGGGTTGTTTACGGGAGGGTCCGACCAGAGGCTCCAGTCGGTTGGCTTCGACCCCAACCATGGCTTCGACCCACGCTGAGGCAGGGCACGAGCCGGAGAGCCAGGGGGCCCAGCACAAAAATGCCGACTGGAGCGGTCGGTTTCTCCTTGCTTCGAGTTGCTGAAGTGAATATGTTTTCTTTTCCCCTGCTTGGTTTTAAAGGGAATTTGTCTTCACGTCTGGACATATTCTCGTTCTTTTTTTTCCAGGGGGCGAAAACGCAAATGGCAGCCTGGCCCAGGTGTCGTGGCCCCGAAAGGGGATTTTTATTCCTGAGTTCCAAGGGGGGTCAAGTGACGGGAAGGGAAGCCACTGGCCTGGATTTGCCAGCAACGCTCTTGGGGAGGACGAGAAAGTGGAATCTGGGAGCAACTGTCCCACCGAATCTTCCCATGTCCAACCTGCGGCGAGGATATGAACGTATACCCCCCCACCAACATCGTTGGGGCAGACCCTTTCAGAAGACGATACTTTCCACTCAAGGCTTGGGCACCAAAACGGTTTCCTTGTTCAATGCCAAGAGACCAGTTCTAGGTGTACCTTCCAATTCCATTCTTTCCAGGGATCCTTCTTTCTAGAAACCTCCGGAAACACAGGTTGAAAGCGGCTCCGGTTTTGGGAAAGAACGATGGTCGAACAGAAAGGACCAGGAATCAGCCCCCAGAACTGGAGGGAAGCGCAACGCGGAAGCAAACGAGGCGACGACTCCGATGCGAGCGAGTGCGAATCGCTGCGAGCCTCGGCAAAAATTGGAAGCCCGACCGCGCGAAGAGCCCATGACTCGTGAGACGCCATGAATTTCAAGAGGGAACCCCCTGAAAAGTGGGTGGACAGAAATCACAACCTAAATGATGTCCACCAAACGGTGCCCAAATAAGAATCATACCCAGGCAAGCTCAAGTCCCAAGCTCCTTGGGAAGATAGTCGTCACTCCCCAGCTCAGGAGGTTGACTTAGAGGTAGCTCGGGAGGGGTTGGAATTTGTCTATTGGATCAAACACACTTTTTCTAAGCGTAGCTTCCCCATTCTTTCCAGGGATCCTTCTTTCTAGAGAACCACAAAAAAACCATGGAAAACAGCTGGTTTTCGAAAAGAACAATAATTAAAAAGAATGGGGAATCAACCCCTAGACTTTTATTGACCACAGAAAATGACGAAATGACAAGGATTTTGTTGGTCTACTGTTGGTTTGGGCAGGCTCGCAGCACAACTTTCCACGTCGGATGGCCGCAACCGCGTCGATTTTTTGTTCTGGGAGGATGTTCCCATCTCGAGTCATTTTGGTTCACCAGGGTCTTGATCCCATGTTCAAGTCGAGTGTACGGCGGAACCCTTTGTCCACGTGTATCCCCTTGGCTGTGGAAACTTGGAATTTAGGGCATGGGACTCCAACAGCATCACAACTAGTTCCCCAGTAGTGCCCTTTTACCCATTCTTGGGGGAGCGTTCCCCTACCAAAATAGACCGCAGAAAAAAACAAAAATCGAGTACCAGCTTATTCTAAGCTCTCTACTGGAGGACCCAGGTTTAGTTCCCACAGGACCCTTGCAGTGCCCGCCCCGCTCGCAAGCCGCCCAGACATCGATCCTGCTGACGCCACCGCCGTTGAGTGCGACGTCAGATTCATGGCGGTGGGGGGATTTTCAGTTTACGGCGCTGCTTGGCTGAGATCTTCCCCTGAACTACCCGCTTCTTCGAAGGTTGTTTTTGGGTATGGGTCAAAATAAAACCACCAGGAATTGGACCGCAGGTGTTAGTCTTTGGGCACCCATTTACCAGGGTTCCATTTTCAGTACGCATTTTTGACCCACCGCCATATTAATGGGGAAAAAGCCAGGTGTTGCATGGCAAATCCCGTGGTTGACTCCATACCCGACAAAAATAGGGGGAGGTTGGAGGGCTTGATTCATGCTTGTCCTTGGACTTCTGTGCCTTAAGGCAGGTTGACCGGGACCAACTCATGTGAGGTATGGTATGCAAGGGGCAGGTTGTTATTCAGCAGCCATGCGACAAGTGGTTTGGGCCACTGTTACAGCTTATTGGTCCGCTTGGCTTGAGGAAATGGGCTTGTCTCAAAAGTAAGGGATCCCCAAAAAGGCAGGTTTGGCTGAAAGGGCGGGGTTAGTGGTTACCCCAGATGAGCACTCCATGTGTTGCTTCGCCCCGGCGTTTTACTGGCTTTTAAAAGGGAAGTGGTCTTGACCGGCAACGCTTTCTCTTTTCAGGTCACCTAAAACGCGCGGAAAGGGTGGGTTTGGGACGGCTGAAGCTCGCGACAATTCGGATCCGGCATCATTCATACGTATTCCAAACACATTTGGAGCATACCTTTTTCAGCACACTTCAAGGATCCCATCAGGATTCCTTTGATAGGGCTCGGATGCTCGAAAGGTGTGTTGGACACTTCTTGGATTTAACCGTCGCTGCATTTTGCTTGCCAAGGTTCCTGAAGGTGATCAAGCTGCCGTGAAACCGGCGAAGGCTGTGTCAGCTTAACATGAACAGGAAAAATCCTGATATGGTTGGTGTCCTTTTTCTGGGGGTTCATTCCCATTCGGTTCAATCCTTTTTTGGCTTCAATAGGCACTGGCCTAGGGTTCAACCCCCATTAATCATTGAGAGAAAGGCAAGGACATAATTTTTGGATGAGGACAATCCTTAGATAAACCATGGTGGTCATACAAGCCCCCATTGTTCTGGGTGAATTATGACGACCTCACACGACCTCACCCCAAATGGTGGTTTATGTGGGGAATAAGCCCCCCCAACCACCGCAAGTTTCAGGTTGGTGAAATATTATAGTTCACCCAGATTGTTTGAACGGTGGCTTGAATCCCAGGCACTGGCCTTTGCTTTCTTTCTTTTTTAACGGGTTTGGGTCTTCTGGAAGGGATTCATCCCGGCAAATGGGGAAGTTACCCTTAGACCTGTTCAATAGATCACGCTCAAAAGGTGATCTTCCAATGAGCTGGCTTTTTGTGGTGATTGAACTAGGGAGGTTTCGCTTGAGGCATGCTACTTGGCTTACGTATGATTGGTTCCCCTTGATTATAATCTTATGATAGCCTGTTTGCCCCTGTTCGCGATTGGTCACAGCGTGTCCTGTATTCAATGTCCCTTTGCCAAGCTCTCTTAAGAAACCTTGCCTGGTGGAGCGTGGGTGAGGACTGTCAAAAGTTTTGGTTGCAAATTCCTCGGGCCCGAAGCTGGGTCGCAAGCTGGGTTCTCCATGGCGCGTCAGGGGTGACCTTTAGTCTATAAAGTTTGCCTTTTCGTTCTTGAAAGCAAAACAATCCAGAAAACAGACGGGGGGTTCCATTCTTTGTGGCCCCCTAGCATTGGTTGGCGTAGTTTTTGGTTTTGCCTCCCACATCAAAAGGAGGGACCCTAATTTCAAGAAAAGCCCAGAGGCATGGTTGCGGGACATTGTTTGTAGCACCATCCCGGAAAATCATCTCAGAAAGGGGTAATCATCTTGTACGACCCCCTCCCCACACTTTCTTAGCTTGGCTGAACTTTGGTTCCACCGTTGTCCTTGAACTCCTCCACAACTATTCCAGGGGTAACTTCCAATTCCATTCTTTCCAGGCATCCTTCTTTCTACAAAAGCACCCCAAAACCCTGGGGAAACAGCGATCGGTGTTTGATAAAAGAACGATGGTTGAACAGAATGGAAAAGATGTCAAACCCTAGAACTACGCCGTGCGCCGTCAGCGGGGTTAGTTGTGACTGACAGAAGAGGGTGTGATGATTTTCCCAAAGGGACGCCCCAAGAGGAAGCCAACCAACAGAACGCCCCAGAGTGGCCCCTTTTCTAGAGGTTGAGGGTACCCCTTTTTGTGGTTTTAAAGGGAACCCAAAAGGAAGCCCACCGTGTGGGGGTCCCCTTAAAGAAGGCACACCCACCTCTCGCATTCGCATCAAGTCATGTTCGCGGTGAGACCTAAAGCCTCTCAGAGAGAAGCCCAAGGGAATGAATAGTGACAATGTGAGCCTCACTAGGTCCCCCAGTAGTGCCCTCTTACCCTTTTCAGTAGGCAGGGTTCCCCTACTAAAATAGACTACAGGAAAAAAGGTTACCCTTATTCTAACCCCTCTACTAAAAACCTAGCTCAACTCAAAAAAAAAGAGAAGAACCAAATGCACACCCACTTCTGACCTTGGCCTCATGTCGCCCTTTCTAGGCGAACGACTTGACCACGCTCCACCGGGTGAGCTCGCTGGACCGCTTCGGGCGAGGCCCGGAAGCCTCCGTGGTATGCAGAACCCGGACGTGGGTTGATGTGTTTCAGAGCTGCTTCATTTCAATTGGGATCCTTTTCTCAAGGAAAACCCCACTGATGACTAATCCGACAGGTTGAAAAACCGGGGCCACTCACAGGAAGCTTCCTTTGCCGCACCCGGACGTGACACGTGGAGTTTCTTTGGTGGGAAAAGGACACATGGGTGTGGCTCAAAATTAAACAGGAGGCAAACCGCAGGATTTGGTCCATGTTTCCACTTACCAGGGTTCCAGTTTGGTACCGGTTTTTTGAGCCACAGCCATCAGGCCCCAAACTCCAGGACCCTTACGGGTTTTAGGGTATCTGACATCTTTACCCTTGACTACAATGCTACTGGAAGAAAAGTGTTATGATCAATGTTACTTAGGCTAAGGGTTGAACAATGATGAAGATTATCGGACCAGCAATGACCCGAGGTGGGACTTTCTCTTTAGCTAAGTGGTTTCCCAGGCTACAGTGGTGACTGAAAGCTCTGGGAAATTAAGAAACCCTGGGTTGATGTATTTCAGAGCTGCCTCATGTCAATTAGGATCCTTTTCTCAAGGAAAACCCCACTAATCCGACAGTTTGAAAAACCGGGGTCAACTCACAGGATTTTAATGTGTCAGAAGGGGGCCAAAAAATGTTTGGCATCCTTTTGGTCAACCTTTTGAATGGAACCGCTTGTTTTACCATGGCACGTGTGTCAGGTTCCATGTTGGTTTAAATGCTCCCAAAGTGGTCTCAGTTCTTGGTTGCTCTTTGGAGACTAAAACTTTGTTGTTGGTTGAACAATGACTGTCGGCGTACTGTCTAGGAAGATTGTTCGCTTTGTGCAGGGGTAGCTCACGAGGCGATCGTGATCGGCTGCATTCAAAGAAGTAGTTGGCAAACCTGTTCATAATCCAGCGACCCTCATGCTAGTCCTTTTCCCTTCCCTTTCCAACCAAAAGGTGGCCCTCCAAGACAGACCCATATCAGGCTTGGTCAAGAAGACCTGATGACATGAGGTTCTCAGGGCGATGCTGTTTGACCCATGCGCTTCGGATACCGCGTGATCGCTCGTAGGGGCCCAACGGATCATTGGGGTGATCCTGGCGATCTTCGCTGGGGCGCTGTGTGGGGTGAACGGCGTACCTGCCACCATCTACGTGCCTCGATGGCTCGAAAGCGTCAGAGTCCACGGAAAGGGAGGTCAACCAAAGGTCAACCAAAAAGAGCAGGTGAATGCTCTAGTTTCGTAATTTTGGACCCTTGCGACCCCCCAAACTAATGGGGGAACAGAGGGTTGGAGGGGGAAGCTTCTGTCAAGCCCCACGCCCGGGTTTTATGGCTCGCCGACTTTCCCCCCTGGCATACTTCTGGAGTCCGTCGATTGGGTGTCTGTGGCTACCCGGTGGGCCAAGTTCGGAGTCACTCGGCTTCCCAAGGGTGGCCCCAAGCCTCTGCAAAGATGATCACACGGCTTCACGACTCGTAGCGCCCAAAACCGAGTCCCAGAAGCTTTAGCAGGTGGTTTGGCTCCTACCTGCTAGGGCCATGCCAAACCTCAGCTTTGGGTTCCGAACCGAAAGTTAACGAGTAGGACAAATGTTTTGCCATTCCATTCGGGCTCCCATTCCATTCGGGCTTGGAGGTATGGATGCTTCTTCGGAAGGCGGTGGATTTTTTCAGGGAAAAGAGCGGGGTGTTTCACGGGTAGACTTAGGATACATTTTACATGTTACCAGTGACTCAAAGTGAAGCAAACAATAAAATATATATTCTATAACTGGGCCTAACTCTAACCAGGTTTGTTTTGGGCAAATTTGCGGCTCGAAGCCCCCGTGGCCCCGTGGTGCGCTTTTGCAGAGATATTGGGCAGGTCAATGGCCCAAATCAGACTGGGTCCGCCGGTGGTTTGTTTGCCCCCCGAGATCTCCGCTCAGGAGCTCATACGCGGATCGGCCTCCTACTAGTACTTTCCGGTTCAACTAACTCACTTGGCTCGCAGAAAAGCTGTGTGCGCAGCTTTCTCCTCAGGCAAGCCCGCAAGGCAGAATCTTCCTCTTTGAGTGATATATAACAAGGGGGAAGTAGAACAGTCGTGGTTAGACCACCCCCCAAAAAGCTGGTTCGGTTCCACGTTGATTGTTTGTCGTTAGTTCGATCACCCCCTGGGTAGAAAACCCACCACGCCTCGCCTGGACCCCGTCTCTCCAACCCCCCTCTTTTTTGCGACCACCCCCTCGGTATATATAGAACCCCCCCATAATGTTGACGTAAACCTGTCCCATAGGGGGGTGTTCCCTCCAAAAGTGGTCTGAATCCCCCACTAAAAGGAATTGGACACCCAAGAAGCGCATCCACCAGGAGTCCTGCTTAATCCGGGGTCAACACTCCTCAACCAGGGGTCTATTCATCCGTTTTTTTAATTCCCTCCCCATTTGGCCCCCTCCTACCCCAGTTGGCCCAGGAAGCTGCGCACCCGGAGGTGCCCGCCGTTGCCACGGCCTTGCGCCTTGCTTTGATCCGATCAGATCTGCCGCGCCGGAACCCAATTTTTTCTAGGGGTTGATTCCTTGCCCCAAGCAGTTTCGAAATGGAGAAGTACGCAGAAATCATACATCACTCTAGGGGTTGATTCCTGGTCCATTCTTTTCAGCCATCGTTCTTTTCAAACACCGATCGCCATTTCAAATCCAACGGGGTTTTGGTGGTTTTCTGGAAAGAAGGAGCCCTGGAAAGAATGGAATTGGAAGTTACCCCTAGATTTTTTGGGGGTCATGGTGAAGGTTTTATGTTGGGGAGTCATGGTGAGGGCTGTGAAGTATGGTTGTGGGATCAAGAGGTTTATCCAACCACTTCTGTGATACAAGGGCATCTCCCCCTTTCTGTGGGAAGTTGGTCTTTGCGAAGCCTTTTTGTTGTATCACAGAAGTGGTTATTTTTCGCAGATTGGTGAATTGTCAGCGGATTTTCCCGCAACTGGGAAGTTTAAGAACCTTTTGGGGCGAGGGGGAGGGGAAGAACGCACCCATTTCTGGCGGCTTTTTGCCAGCGGCATTTTTTGCCACCCACAGCGCGTACATGCCTGGCACATGGTAAGCACACCTGCCCACGCGCACCGTCGCATGCCTGCTTACGTGCCTGGCACATGTTAAGCACATGCCCCGCCCACGCACTCCATCGCATGTCTCGCACGAGCCTGGCATGGTGAGCATACCCGCTCACGCACGCCCACTCAGCCCTGTGTCCGTGGTTACTTCCCCTTTTCAAGGCTGTTTTCGTGCGCAGATCCCTTCTTGGGCAAAGTGTGACAAGCGCACCCAGCGGTTGATTGGCCTTTGTTTTCAGGGCCGGGGGATGTGTCAAACTGGAGACACAAAAAGTGTAGCACACACACAGACACACACCGATGTGAATTCCCACATTCCGCCGCTGTTTTTGGCCAGGCCGCAATGCTTCGGGATTTGGGTGTGCTCAAGTGCCTGGGACGCAAGCGACAGCCAAGAGTACACAAAGGTATGTAGCCATTTTGTCCTTGTGTAGCGAGGCTGGTGGAAACTGTTTGAGAAGGTACTATTGTTGAGGAACGCTCAAACCTGGGCAGATGAAGTTTAGAAATAGGTGGCGGCTTAGTAGTCCGATTGGGCTTGGTGGAGGGGCGCCTTCGCTAAGAACCCCCCCCCAAAAAAAAGACAGCAAGAAACGAAAAGCAAGTTCCGTCAACGAAAGCTCCCAGGATTGCCAACTTTTCTACAGGGTGTTTGGCGTGTTCCGTTTTCGGACGTTGTGCTATTTCTCATGGGTGCAATGCCGAGTGGCTCCAAAACCTTTAGCGCCTTGTTATTTGACGGTCTGTTTAATGTCGCTTCGGCCCTCCAGCCAACTAAGTGAAGATAGGAAGGGTGAGGATAGTGACCCAACCGCATGTTGGGCAAGCGCGTGGTATGCTTCGCGGGCTAAGTTGGCTACGGGCTCCTGACCCCAGTCTCCAGACCCTTTTTAAGTCTGATTGTTTTTGCTTGGCTTTCAACCACTATAGGAAGGAACCTGAGAGAGAGTGATGCGTGAGACAGGTTGGGAGGCTGCGCAGCCCGTAAAGATTTGCAACCCCCAACCATCACCAGCTAAAAGGGGCGGCGTGGCATGGCAGTCAACTTCTTGGAAGTTGCGAAGTAACTCACAAGTCCCACGTTGACTGGAAGAAGCCCTCGCATAGCCCCACTTGAATTGCCCCTTTTAGCGGCTGGTTTAAGGGATATCAGGATCAGACCAGTGCACATAGCTTTTAACTGGGGGTGGTCAAATTTTGTTGGTCCCTTTTTGACATCCTCCAAAACGCGGCGCTTTCAGAGGTCAGGAATCCATCTCACCCAAGCCGCCAGGCGACGATGTCCGATTTCCCCACGCCCTCGTTGGGGGAACTTGTGTTGACCGCTCAGATGGACTCAAATTAGATGTCATACTTCCCCATGTCGATCACCTTGTTTTTTTGTTTGTTGTTTTTTCACGTGTTGTTGGTTTGGGCCCACCTCCAAGTCAAATTCTTAGATGTCGTCACTGGCCCAAGGCGTCATTTTGATCATCTATTCCAGCCTCGCAGTGGTGCGAGGGGCTGCCCGGCGCAAAATGGTCATTGACCTTGGATTGGGCTGAGGTGACTCAAAATGAGCTGGGCCCCTGTGGGTCATGTGAATGGTCAAGCTGTGCGGTCATCAACGGTAGTAAAAGGGATGACCTGGGCCGAAATTTTATGATGCAAGTGTCGCTCAACGAAATTGCATGTGGGGGGACGCAATGACTATTGACCATGGCTGATGTGGGTCCAAGAGGTTGTTTGGAGGGATCCAACTGATTAATATGCCCGTGTTGATTCATGACGTTTGGCATGTCCCTCCGGAGCGCGTGAGCCATGGTCAAAACTGAGAGGGGGATACATGTAACTTCATGTAACATGTTGTTGACAAAATAGAACGTGGATGTGGACATGTATGCCAATATGGGGTCCAAGGCTAGTGGCTGCTTGCAATGAGCCATTCAGGGAAGCGTGAGAGAAACAACAGCAGCTGAAACCCACCCCAGGCATTCTATATTACATCCAGTGATTGTGCGGCGCAAATGATGGCGTTTGTCCACAGCAGATCGATGTCTGGGTTTTGATCGGTTTTCAGCAAGGGCAACCGGCAGCATGGTGAATTGCGTTCCGCTCAAGTACAGAAACAGAGGCGCTTGACGAAGCGGTAGCGTCGGAATTCGGGGGGCGGTTGTTCAACCACTTCGATACCAGCGAACCCCCACTGCAAGTGAAGTGATTGGGAAGGCTCATCACCACTCAGGGGACCCTGAAAAGGTTCTAAAGGGGATCCAGCTTGAAGGACAACGCGTAGAGTAGCATCTAGAATCCGTTTAGGGTTCCCCAAACTTAAAGTTGTGGAAAAGCGATTCCCACAACCCTAAATTGGACGCTTTGGCGATAGATATAAGCTGGAAACCAGCATGAATTCAACCTGCTGGAGGGGTCTCGAGAAGACCTAAACGGCAACGGAAAACTGTGGTTTGGCTTTCCTTTTGTTCTCCCTTTCCAAGGCCACGCTACGCTTTTCAGTGTCGATTTTGGAGAAGATTAGATGGGCTGGTCTCAAAATGGGGTGAATTCCCCAGAAATTGGGCAGGGCCCGGGAGGTTCCATTTGGTTTGCTAAAAGCAACATCTGGCAAGACACGAACGACGAGCAGGCTAGGACCACCTTCCCAAAATCGAGCGGGATTCCCCAGGCCGACTTCTGGCTGGGGTTCCGGTGAACTCCTCAGGGGGGGAGGGCTCGAGTTGCCCGATGCGCCCGTTTCTATTAGGCCGAAATTGTCGGCCCCAAAGTCGGCCAGCCTGCCTAAGGGGGAGCCTAGCCTACAATGGACTACAGACAAAGGGGTACCCTCATCCGAACCTCGCTACCGGAGGACCTAGTCACCGTCTGAGTCAAATAGGAGGTTTGATAGTGAAAGTGCCACCACTTGGAGGGGCCCAGTCTTCTTCAGCGTTTGGAATGTTCCTTTTGCGTCGCTCCCGAGAGGTGAAGCTGCAAAAGTCGGTCATCGGCCCAGCCTACGTCAGCGGCTGCATCTGGGGTGTGGGCTTCGCCTGCATGATGCAGGGCTTCTCGGTTGATTCGCTTTAAGACTGTGTCGTTGCTGAAGATCGCTGGGGTAGACTTAGGATACATTTTACACTTTACCAGTGACTCAAAGTGAAGCAAACAATAGAATATGCATTCTATAACTGGGCCTGAGCCACCACATCGATTTCGCAAGCACTGATATTCCGGCAACAGGCCTGTCTTGAATCCTGTGTTGTGCCCTCCAAATTCGATCGGTGACGCGGTTCTCTCCCTTTCCTGCAGCTTTGTGAGAGCTTCAGGGTGAAAGGGTTGGTATGAAATGTGAGTAATGTTCCCGGTTTATTAATATGGGGGTGTCCCCGGTTTTAGCGGGGATTCATCACTTTTGGAGGGGAACACCCCCATATTAATAAACCGGGGTTTATTAATCCGGGGTCAACATTATCTAGGCGTCATAGTACACGACCCGCCTTTTGGCCTTTGCTCAACCATGATGTTGAAGACAGTGCACACTACGTTCACCCGATCCATCACTTGACCATGTGCCGTGACCTTGTCACTCAAAATAGTCCCACTTCCTGATGATTGAGGCATAGTCCCTCATTGCAAGCTGGAAATTAGTTGAAACCGCGCTACCGCCAATAATACTGTAAGTGCATCGTATGAACCCATCTGAATCCATGAACACCCCTGGTATGAACCTTGAGCTTATTGATGAACTACCCGCTAATGTTGATTTGTTATGGGATTGTTCAACACGGTTCTCCCCTGTTTCCAGAACGGGTCCTGGCTAAAGCGGTGCCTGGCATCCAGTGGAATTTGGACCGGTTTTTGCTCGCCTGAACGCGCGGGAATGTTTAATGCCTTCCAGGATTCACTAAACAAACGGTTGTTGACAAGAGGCTTAAACAAGCAAAAACATGTTTCTGCCCAAACCAACAAACGGTTGGTGAAAAGATGCTAAACAAAAAAGCACGTTCATGACCAAGCCAAACCAAACCAAACCAAGGCTGCACTTGGCGTCACCACACCATTCTTCAAGGTTTGGTCGCTCTTTTGAGGTGAGCCAAGCGCTAAACAAAAGCAAAGCGCTTGCCCGGAGCCTGTGGCCCGGATGTTTTTTTTTCTTCTTTCCCCGAGCCCGTGTTCGAAACTTGGCGGGTCTGCCCAAAAGCATAGAACTGGGACAAGCTCTACCTGGAGTCTCCATGACCCTTAAAAATGGTTGGTCATTGCCCAATATAATGTGGTCATGGACCCATTTTTTAAGGGTCATGGAGAGTCTAGGTAATAATTCACCAACCCGAAAGGGATTCGTGAACGGCTTGCGAAGTCGCAAGCCCTTCCAGTGACGTCGCAAGCGATGTGTTGTCGCCCAAGTAGAAGCAATTGCCAACGCATCCTCAATTTTAGGTTTCCCTTGAGCAACATTCAGCTTCCCTCTAACTGGCGGTTTGGAGGTTTGGTGGTTACGGGGTGGTACCACCAAACACACATCGAAACCACTCGAAACCACCAACAAATGGGGGGTGGCGCCACCCCAATTTGTGCCCCAAACCCATACCGCCTTTCAGCCTGCCTTTTTCCGGCGGTAACTTTCTGCCGAGGTATGGAGGGTGGGGCCAGGCAATGAACGCAACTGCACCCCCTTCATGGATTCTACGAGGTAAAAGTTGCTATGAAAACAGATGAAGATGCGATTGCTGCAAATGCGCTCAACTATCATGCGCCGGCTCTTTTGGAGAGTGCACTGATTTGCTCAGCTTGCGAAGTGAGAGTGCATGCAAACCTTGTCCAGAGACACCGTCACTGCCCACGGTCTGATGAAGGCATGGCGCTTTGCACGTAACTTACAAGGCCAATGCTACAAGTGCAGATGACTTGCTCGGTGCTGTGCATGTTTCTGGTGTTTCCTTATCACCGAACTACTTCCATTTGCTTAAGAATGGTCTTTATTTTTCCCTGTTGGTTTTGAAGAGAATCTATCACTACTGGATTTTTTTTTTCCAGGGATCTTAACCAAATGGAAGATTATGTGCAAGCAAAGTGCTTTTCGCCTGTCTTCTTTCGCCTTGGGAGGTGGATTGTCTGGCAACCCGCTGTGCAAGCGGATGAGATGTGGTCTATGTGCCTAGCAACGAAAGGCATCCTATTGTTAGCTCTTGTTTGTGTAGGTCCCCCAGTAATTGGTGCCCTTTTACCCTTTTTTGGGGGAGGTTTCCCCTACTAAAACAGATTACAGAAAAAAGGGTACCCTTATTCTAACTTCTCTACTAGAGGACCCAGTTGTGTAGGAGGAGGAGAAGGGGGGTTCCACCCAGATTTCGCCTATCTACCCATTTTCCCCTTTGTCCTACTGGGGACCACGGAATATAGTCCGACGGATCCGTCTCTGATCTGGGCGTTTCTTGGGACTGGTTTGCCTGGTTTCCAGCCCCAGGAAAACTTTGCTGGCCTCAAACAAAGACTGGCAATTGATATGATTCAATGTAGTTGGCGTGTTTGACAAGGGAACAACCCAACAAGCCCGCCCCCCCGGGTTTTAAACGGCTCCAGTTTGGGGCGCCTTGGGTATCTCGCTTCGCTCAGCTCGAGGCATCAAATATTTGGGCTACTCGGTGGGTTACACCTTGGATGCTGTGGGGCCCATCTTGGTGTCCAGCCTGCTGAGCGTTTTTGTGCCGGCGCCTCAGGTGGTGGAATTCAGCTTCCTGGTCCTGAGGCCATGTTTTAGGCTTTGCCGGCTCCCAAACTCAGACCTCGATGCTTCTGAACGAAAGTTTGCTTCGCTAGGTTGTTTGAGCGGTTCCACTAGCTGGTTGGAGGGGAGCTAAGGAGCGAGGGTATCCAACTTTGTCTTTTAAAGAGGGAGCTCAGGAGCTACCAGGAGTCATGTACGGACATGGTAGTCCATCAAATTAAAAGTCACAGGCCTCACCATGTGAGCTTCAAACCCAACAACAGGGAACAGCATAGGGGGTGCCAGTGAGGGAATGCACGTCGATGGGCTCCACGAGAAGTTCAGTGTTCCGGTCACCAAATTTTGTTTTCGTGCTTTTCTTTGTGCGGGGGAAGTTTAGCAATATGGTCATGGCATCCCAGCATTCTAGCAAACGGTTGGTCCCTTGGTGGGAAATCCGAAACGCCAGATAGAAGACCTCCAGTGGTGTTGTCCCATTGTTTTGTTTTTTTTTGGTAAGGGAGAACCCCTTTACAATCGGCGACAAACAGATGCCCCGTTTTTTTTTCCCATGGCCACTGCAGGTCTAAGAATTCAGCTCTCCGAACCCTCCCCACCCCCCGTACAGGTGCCCGGAGCCCCCGACCTTGTTATGCCTGTTGACCCCACAGCTCTCAGCTCGGGAAACACATGTCAAGTGTTTTCTTTGGTGCATTTTGCCAAGGGATGTTAGGACTTTAACTTTTCGCCAACTAATCATTTTTCCATTAAACCACTAAAAGTTAAACTTTCAGCAGGGGAGCAGAAAGCAACCGAGTCTTCCTTTGGGTTCCTTTCACAAGTCAACCTCAAAACAGCGTACCATGCCTCAGACTCCCAAATGGGAGTGGAGCTTCCAAATACAACCCCTCCAAATGCTTGGTTTCATTTGGCTGGTTCAAGCCTATTTCTTCCGCGCGATGGTTCTTCTTTCAGTCCAACTCGCTTACATCGAAGCAGTCTTCTGCCCTGGAGTTTCCGAGGTACACCTTTGGAAGTTACTCGATTTAGCATGGAACCCAAAACGGTCCCACCAGGAGATTCCAGCATGTGTTTGTTCAGGGGTTCATGTAAAAATCGGAGTGAGGAGTCACACATTGATTAGCTTTGCATGACACAAACACATACACAAACCAGTCCGAGCGACTCGTTTGCGCAAACAGTTTCGGGGGTCGGAGGTTTGTGCTTTCAGTATTTCACGGGTGAAATCGATCCTTGCATCGCGCTTGCTTTTGTGGGTGAAAGCCAGACCTCCAGTGGCGCAAGGTGTTTTCAAGGAAAAAGCGTAACGCTGAACATGGTTGTTGTTGGGAAACATTGGACACCTTTTTGCTTATTGTGGTTTAGTGGTTGAAATCCAACCACTTAACTGCTAAAATTTTGCAATTGTTGCTCCCCTTCCAACGTCAACCAAGTGAAGACGACCTTAGGTTCCGGGAGATCACCGGAAAGAAGAGTCTGCTGATCTACACTGGCGCCTTTTTGTTGCAACTTGCGGCTCGGATTTTTTATTCTCGCCATTGGGCAGGATGGGAGCTGGGCTTGCATTTGAATTTGAGAATGCGCTCTTCAGGGAAAGCAAGCCGGCCTATTGTTCAGCGCAGTTGGAAGTAGATGGCAGAACCCCGCTTCACTTGGGCTCTATCATCAAATAGTGCCGTCTATATACTTTGATCCTGGTGTACACGCCCCTGCGTCATTGCTTTGCGTTACTTTCCTGGACACGTTCGTTATGACCTGTTGGTTTCCTGGGTTGGGTCTGAGACTGGGGATCTGTTATTTTCAGATATTGAACAGGGCAATTCTTGCCAAGACATTGGGAGGAAGCAAAGTTGGTTCAAACAATGCATCAGTGGTAAAGCCAATGTTTCAACAACACGTGTGGTTTGAAGACGCTTCGCAAGTGATCGCTTGTGGTTCATCATACAAGTGGTTCAAAACAGCATGTGGGCATGTGCCAAAATAGGGGGACCCAATAAAGGTTGTTTGTCTTGTGGTTTCCCTAGCCAACCATACCCACAAAACACAGCACAAACAGTCATATTGGCTTTTTTGCAAAAGTTGAGGGATCTCCCACCTGCTTGTGATTGCTTGGTTTTGAAGCAAGGCTAAGAGCACCCTCAAGAGGCCACACACACACACACACATTTCTGTTGCGCCAGGTCGGTGTGCTGCTGATCGGATGCTTCGGCACACCCTGAGTCCGTCGATCGCCAAAGCGAGTTGTTCTTTTGGAGGGAGCCCTCTTCCTTGGAATGCTTCAAGAAACCAAAACGAAACCAACCCCCTAAAAAGCTGTTGATCTATAGTACACATAGTACATTAGATTGCAGAAAAACAGCCAACAACAACAAAAAACGTTGTTGTTTCTTATGTCAAGACACGCCCTTTTCGTAGGTTGGGACTGGATTGTGCTCCGCAAGGAATCAAAGTTTTTGGCCCCGGCTCGCGCTTTTGAAGGTCGCGGCCAGGGAGGTGGCGATGTTGCCCCCACTTGGAAACAGTGCGCCCCTTGTTTCCATTTTCTTAAAGGCCAACCATGAGAGTTGTTTGTTGTTTGACCACCAGGCCCCAGTTTTGCGAAGGTCTCGCCCAGCTGGGCGTGCAGCTGGGCGTGACCGTCGATGTCAGGTGGTCAAAAGCTGGGACCCCGGGGCCCTCCCGCCTAGTGACATTCAGCGCCTTTGGAAGGGCCTGTCCGAAAAGGGCCCAGCTCTTTGAGCATCTGACGTCGTTATATGCACAAAGACTCTGACTCTGGAGCGAGAAAAGGTGGCTGCCGGGGTCCTTGGGACCGGGAGGTGGTATTTGGGTCATCGCAAGACCTTGGGATATGATTCAGACAAGATCTAGAAGAGAATGGCAAATAGCATCTCCATCTGATGTAAAAATAACAAATAAACAGCGGTGTGAGAAGCTTTTTGAAGCTGATGGGCGGTTTGTTCAAGGGCACCCTTTTTAAAGTTGGCCCTGGGGACGTAAAACGTGATGGGGAGCAAAATCAAAGGTTTTGCGCGCATCGTGATCGTCGACACAGGGATTTAGATGACAACAAGGGTCCCTACAAAAGGATCCACCAATGAATGACATGAGGAGTTGTTTTTATCATGTTGTGCTGGAAGTGTGGATGCTGCTTGGTTCCTTTGCGTCTGGTGAAGGGCCGGCGTTTAGTTTAACATGGCCCGGAGCCCAAAACGTGTCGAGCCCAGGGTCGGAAAGACCCAGGCTCGGAAAGGAAGAGGAGGGGTTCTTGGCTGGCTCTTTCATTTTTTGTTTCTGACGATTGCCTTGCAAACCCTGAAGGGTTTTTTGCTGCCTTATTATTACTGACATTTGTTTTTCTGACGATTCAGAAAGAGGGTTCCCTAGTTCGAGACCCTGAAGTTTTGGCAACCTACGACTGATTCCAGGAGCATAGCAGGGAACAAGGGAATCCCCCGCAGTAGCTTTCCATGGTTCACTTACCCAGTCGATCCCAGCTGCACCCACGGATTAACCTGGAGCCCAAGAACCACATTCTTCAGAGAGGAACCTCCTTTAGTGGGACCCCCTTTTCGTTTCCATGTCAATGTGCAAAAAACCACTAGAGCAAGTGACCCTTCGCCATGTTCCATTTTGATTGAGGTTCTTTTGGCAATACGGGTAGGTGGAGTCACTGACTTCGGGAATCCTTCTGACCACGCGACCAGGTGCCATCCATGCCCAACCCGCCCAAGGCCGAGCCGACAGGACGGATGACATGGGGCCCCGAAATAGCCTTGGGCGATGAAGATGACCCAGCCAACATCCGGTATTTTTAAGGGGGACAATTCACTCACTGGCCCAAAGCCGACCTTTTGAGAAAGTTTGGTTTTCCCATTTTGGCCCATTTTTTGTAAGGTCCCAAACGGTTTAACGCAAGTGAGTTCATATTGTTTTGCCAGAGCTTGCGCCAGACCTTTAAGGGCCCTTCGCCCGCACAGGGCATGTAGAGTTTCCTTCATGTGCCCTTACCTGCAAAAAAGCTCCAGGTGTTTGGGGGTCTAAGTTTGGCCGTATGTGGGTGGTGTCCTGCCTAGATTTTGTTTAGGTTTCAGAAAGGGAGATGCAAGGCTTGGCAAATTGATTGGTGGAACTGAAGGCAGCTTCAGTGGGCATGTCCATGTTTCAAAAAACCGGCCCCATGTCCATGCTTGCAATCAGCAAGTCAACGACGGCGTATTTTGATTTTTGTGATTGCAAGATTCAAGAGCTGGGATTCGCTGAATCCCTTTTCACCAGTTGATCTTGCTGTCTTACTATGGTCTTAGTTTGCTTTTGGATCCTTTTCTTTTTCAAAAAGCTCCTATTTTTAGAACCCCCCCTGAAAAGTGCCTCCTTTCTTGCGGGCACGTGGAGAATTCTTCGAATGATTCTCCACCCCTCGTTTATCCTCGTCGTCTTTTTGAGACCATCACATCCCGATCCGATGGGCCGATCGGTTCCTATTTCCTACCTTCCAACCAGATGACAGCTCCCCCCCGTTTCCTTTTTTTGCTTTTTGGGGGTCCCCTTTTTTTTCCACGAACCAGGCAAAACATGCCTTTTTTGGCTGGGGTCCTAATTCCAGCCAAGCTACCTGGTTGAGACGTCAACTCTATTCTTGGCGTGCGAAATCTGTGCTTTGTGGTGGTTCTTTGGCGGTTTGATGACCGGTTGGGAGTTTGAAGCCCAGCTGTGTTTTTTGAAGCCCCCTTTGGGCATGGCACCCCCCGAACGTCCCAACCACCAAACCAAATCACCCCAGGGGAAAGGTGACATGTGTAAAAAAAGGCGCCTTGTTCCTCAGGACTCATGTGGCCTCCAAAAAGTTTGTTGCCTTGTGGGTTTTGTTTTGGTCATCCCCCATGCCGCAATAAATGTATGAAGGGAGGGGCGTACCGACCCTTCCGGATACATTGACCTGTTCTTACCTTTGCGCACACCAAATAAGGACGGTGGTATCCCCAACAGCCCCGTAACCTGCTCCGGAACCCTCCCAAAAAGCTAGCAAACCACCCCAGAGCCTATTTGGGCAGAGACCTCATAGCGGAAAATCCAATGCGCGGGCCTCTTTTCCCAGAAGGGGTGGTTTGGTTTCGCTTTGACACTGTTGCACCTCTTTGCAAGTTGTTTGCCCATGAATGGAATTCGGACTAGTCATTTTCCCTGACTTTAATGAGAACTTCGGATTTATTTGGGCCATACTCAGGTGTTCCCGTAGCCGTGGGACCATACTCAGCTCCCCCATGACATGTTTCTTGAACCCTGCTTTCGGCAGTTCGCCCAAAGCCAAGTGTCTCTCACAATTTTCTCCAGTTCCTGTGCCAGGACATGGGCCCTGCCAGGTTCACTTCGAGGCAGCGAAGTTGTGACCGGCTGCCAAATGGGGCGTTTCTTGTTTTTCTTTTGGGGGGGGGGGGAGTTTTTTGACCGGGGGGGCGGGGGGGAACGGGGCAGGGCGCATGAGCCTCGTTGAAGAAGCCTTTTTTTTTGTTGGGTTGAAGTCCCCCCGCCCACCTTGGGGTTTGACCGGGAGCCCCGCAGACCCCCAGTTTGTAATTTGCTCGGATGTGCATAGGGGGTCTCCAAAATCGGGCTTCGGTGGATTTTGCCGCTCGTCCCTTCAAACCCAACCTGGAAAAGCCTCCAAAAAGTCTAGGGGTTGATTCCGCATTCTTTTCAGCCATCGTTCTTTTCAACAACCGGATCGCTGTTTCCTAACGTTATGGGAGGTTTTTGGAAAGAAGGATGCCTGGGTTCAGAATGGAAATGGCAGGCACCCCTAGAAAGACGCCCCCCCACCCCAAAAAGACAAATAAATCCAAGGAGAGCCCTGGCTTTCTCGGACACCCGAGCCAAGTCTCCGCAGAAAACGTGGGACACGGCTCCCTCGCCAAACTGGGCGCTGAAGTTCAGGCGGAGCGGCCGCATGGCCTGCGCGCGGAGAAAGCCACCTGCGCCAGCTGCGGGGCGCAGCGCGGGGCCCCGGGGCCCCGAATCCGACCAAACGGGGAGAAAGCCCGAGATGGCGTCTCCAGAACTGATTTCTATTGGGTGGACTAGGTGGGTGTGGCTCAAAATTCAAGAGCAAGGGTTGCGCACGTGTATTTTTTGTCCTTGGCTCTATTTGCCAAGGTGCCATTTTGGTACAATTATGTGAGTCAAAGCCAGGTAGACTAAACATACTGAAAGAACCGTTGGGTCTCAAAAACAAATTAACATTGGGTGGATTAGGTAGACAAGAAAAAAGAGTACCCCGCAGAGCTAAAGCGTTGGGAACTTTAGTAGCTGGTTCTACTTCTTGGTTTCATGAAGACAGCAAGGCCAAGCAAAGAACCGTATAACCTGTAAGCATTTTGGTAGAACCCACTGGTTTGGGGAAACGGGGTTTTAGGACCCATTTCTGTGCCAAGGTACCCCCCTTCGATCAAGCGCTGCAGATGGCATTCTTCAGTATAGAAATTATGAAATTGTCCACAACCATGGGACAAAGCGAGAACGCTGACCGATCGCGATGCCCGGCGGATGTCCGGGTTGCGACCCGGGATCAATGTTGCGTTGGCAAAGTTGCTGGTTCTTATTAGGCAATCTTAAAAGTCTTTGGCCTATTTGCCTGAGATTCCCTTCAATTAAATTAGTGCATAAGTTCGTCTTCGCAGAAGCCTTGGCAAACATAAACCCTACCTTTCATCACATTATGCGCATTTGAATGTACACTGGCCGCGCTTGGCAACGGCATCTTGGCATCTCAGCCATTTTTGTTTAGATACCACCCTAGGTATCTACCAGCTCCTTTGGAGACACGGAAGTGGCTCGTTGGAGCCCCCCTTTGGCTTGAAAAGGAAGCCGAAAGGAGACCAACCTCAAGGTTCCCCACATTTGAGACATGCCACTTACCAGCCGCTGTGGGAGCTTCGAAGGCAAAGCAGGCCGAGCGAAAAGCCCTCTTTCGAGCCTGCAAGGAGGATCTATGCGAACGAGTGTGCAGCCGGAAAAGGGGCACACCCGGCAAGGGATTTGCCAAACTGTGAGTGGCAGAAGGTTGCTTATCCCCAAAGCGATTGCGCCTTTCTGGTCGCAGGTTTTGTGACGTTCTTGGTATCCTGCAGGCTTCTTCCATTGCTTAAGAACACGTTTAATTTCCCCTGTTTTCATTTTTCTCCAGGGGACGTATCCGCAAATGGAGGGTTTGCTTCAGGGCTGGCTTGTTTTTTGCGCACGTGGGCTCAGCTGGATTCTGCAAGTGACATGTTTGTTTGACCAGGCAACTCAGCAGGTCAAAAAAAGCGCTAGGCAAAGGAGTGGCCCTTGAGGGAGCTAGGTTGGGAACCCTTTTTTTCTGGACAAGGTCTCAGAGAAGTAGCAACCGCCCCCAACCCTCCTTCCCTGTGTCCCGTACTGAGGGGCCCAGAGCCCCGCTCGTGTCACGGTGTACTTTTGCGGGCTTTCAAACACCAACACGGTTCCTCGTTGGTTTGACCTTGAACCCTCCAAGAATGCCTGTAACCGACTCTTTAACCTTTGGCCTTGGGATTCGTTGTTTGCCTTGCTAGAAATCTGCACAGCCAGCAACACAAACCATTCCTTCAGATCGAATCCCCCTTCTTTGGAATTCCACACGTTAACCGGACCTCTGACAACGCGCAGACAGCGCGTTTGGGATCTTCGTCGCACAGCGAGGAACGCGGCAGAGGACGAGTACTGCTGCAAATGCGGCGCATCGATGGCCGGCTGCGTCCGTCGAGGGATGGCTTTCGACCACTTCGAACGCGAGCCA
Organism: Effrenium voratum; assembly: GCA_963377175.1. Lineage (NCBI taxonomy): Eukaryota > Dinophyceae > Suessiales > Symbiodiniaceae > Effrenium > Effrenium voratum. The sequence continues at coordinate 453,466 of CAUJNA010003572.1, forward strand.
AAGCCGGACCCAGACCCCCAGTCAGTTGCTCCCTGTTTTCAACATTGGTTTGGAGAGTTCCTTTGAATAACAACCCACCTGAAAGCAGAGCACGTTCCTGGGCAGACCAACAGGGCTGCCGCTCTTTCCAAGGAGCATTCCAGGTGTACAGATGTCTGAAACGATGCGTAGGTGTGAACATACTATTTTAACGGAGCGAAGCAAGGGTCAGCTTCAGTTGTTGGACAGTCTCTGGCCAGACTTGCGTAGTGGAGACAGTGACACTCTTCCCGCAGGGAGGAATCATGAGATTTATGGCAATAATTGCCCAACACATTGTTGACTTACGAGTACTTGTTTGGCTCAAGACCCTTTGTAGTGCGCCGTTCGCACCATATTGCATGTTGAAGACCAAAGCCATTGGAGGTTCCCTAAGACCCCTTGTTCAATGGAGGGTCCAAGCATGCGGGCGGTTGGACGACGCGCAACAGTGATGAAGCAGCTGTTGCTTTACGTGCTGTGCATGGCTTGCAGACCAGAAGTGTACTTAGATGGTCTGGGACTTTGCTAAATGGTTAGTATCCCTAGTTGCAGGGGACTTACAACCATTGCAAGTGGGTTACAACCAGGGTTACTAGTCCTTTAGCCAACTCCCAGACCATCCAAGTACCAATTGAAAGGTTTATGATCCTTAGCGCTGCGTTGCCATTAGCCACTTGCCCATAGGGTAGTCCCCATTCCACGGGTATCTAAGAGGATGATTTCCAGCCAACAAAGACGCATATCCAAGATGATTTCCACTACCCCCAAGCCGAAGCTACCAAGACCCACGGGAACAAAGAGAATACAACCACTGGACAAATCCAGTATATGGCGTTCGCTTGGGTAGTGGTTGAGATGGGATCTTAGATTTGTTAAGCAAGCCCTGCCTTAAGAAGGCTCACCAGAAGAAGGCTGGTCAAGCAATGGTTGCTTAAATATTCCTTGAACCATCTACTGTTTCAACAACGTCTCTTTCCAACCCAGATTTCCGGAGGTTGCAACCAGGGTTAGTTGCAGTTCAACTGCAACATGTTTGAGCCAGACTGCCATTTGTCGGTTTCTGTTTGATCCGGCTGAATCGGGTCTGGTTGTTTTTATGCCCAGCCCCGCGTGTCTCAAGAATTCATTCCTCGCCATTCGAAGGGTCCGGAGAGAGCGTTTCGATTGGTAGAGCTGGAGATGGTCTTCAAAGTGGCTGTCAGCGAGCAAGCCAATTTAGGTCATGGAGACTCCAATGGGATAGGCGTCTGACTTGTCCAGAAACAATTTTGGATCTTTGGGGTTATTTTTGTAGGCGCTGAGCCTGTACGCTAGCTCTCTACCCAAGAACTCGACCCAAGGTACCCAACCTTTCACACCCCAAGCTCTTTACCCGCCCCCCCCCTTTTATAAGCAGAATGTTCAAAACCAGACTATACCCACACTACGCATGCCCAGACTATCGTGCCCAAACTATACCCAGACTATTCCCAGACTACCCGCCTCTGTGCAGATGGCTCTGTGCAAGTTCAAGTAGCTCTGTGCAGATGGCTCTGTGCAAGTAGTTTTGTGCAAGTTAGCTCTGTGCAGATTGCGCTGTGCAGCTGGCTCTTTGCAAATGACTCTGCGCAAGTGGCTCTGCTGCACTGTGAGAAGCCGTCCAAGGGCTCCGCGCGGTGGTGTTCCTTTAAATGGTTCCAAATGGGTACCAAGACACCCACACGGGTATGCGTCGAACAAGGGGACCCTAACACTGTTTGTGTGTCTTTTCTTGGTGGCTCCCAGTCATCCCCTTAGCTTTTTAGCCTTTTAGTGTTTAGTGGTAGTTTCTATTTAACCCACCAAAAGTTAGTCACTTTAGGCGGGGGAGCTGAAATCGGGCAGCCCAGTTTTGGTTTCCCTCCAAACCCATCCGGATCCGAAAGCCGAAACGCGCAGGCGGAGCCACTCAGGCGCGCTCGAGGGGTCGGCCAAGTTGATGTTCCTATCCTCTTGGCGTAAGGGTGGGTCCCGTTGGTTACCACAAACGGACTGTCATCCACATGTTGGCAGTGTTTCCAAGTTTGGCGGTTCCTTTCTAGAAATTGTTTGTTTGGGTTTGTTGATTGTGCATCTGAGCTGACCACCAGCAAGTTGATGCAATTGTTGGGGACCTCCGAAATGGTTCGAGCCCTTGCTGCAAACTTGATTTGCGGTGGGTGTGGCAATCATTAATTGTCCCTTAACTAGGTCCGCCAGTAGTGCCCTTTCTCTCCCCTTTTTGAGGGAGGGTTTCCCCTACTAAAATAGACGACCGAAAAAAGCTGGTACCCTTATACTAACCTCTCTACTGGAGGACCTAGTTACGGCAAGTGCACCAGCCTCCAAGCGCGACACCCTTGTGATTTGCGAGTGCCGAGTTCCCCGCCCGTTATTTGGGGCGCGGCCACCGCACGCGGCCACACTTTGCTGTACTTTGAGCCGTGGCTGCACGATTCGATCAATGGGAGATGGAGTGAATAGCTTGTGTTGCAGGTGGGCAAACGTCGAAACTGCCAGCCCAGTTCCCTAAAAAGAGCAACCCAAATGGCTGTGGGTCAAAACCAATGGTACCATTTTGGGGTAGGTGCACCATCCATTTGAGTCTATTTTAGTGGGGATTGGGATGTTCACTGGGGGTACGGGATTTTGACCCATGGCCAAATGAGTTTAAGGCCCAACCCTTGCAGGATGGGAGCACAATCAACATGCACTGCCCATCGCGACTGCCGCACCTAGGCTCGCAGGTCAGCTTCGGCAGTAGCTCTGGAGCCGATGATGTGCATTGCTTCGAAGCGAACATGCAGATGTTTCATGAGCAACGCAGACTCGCACCGACTTGGCTCGCATGCACGGGCTCGCGCATAGCCACAGAGAAAGAAACTCAGAGACACTAAATCATTAGAAGACCATGGTGCAAAAGTTTGATGCAAGACATTGAGCATCGCTCAACATGACGGGGCGCACCCGAAATTCCCATACCTACCTACCTCTTATACATCCAGCTTTTGCCATTTGGCCATGGTTCAAAACCAATGGGATCCCATTTTGGGATAGGTGCACCACCCATTTTGGAACCTATTTCAGTGGTTGGATTGGGATGTTCACTGGGGGTACGATTTGGGTTTTGACCCGTGGCTCCTCAGGGGCCACGAAACGGTCATTGACCGCTCTAGGCGTCTAAAGGATGCCGCCGGCCCTGCGCAGAGCAGTGCGTTCTGTGCAGAGACACGTCTTGTCCTTCTTCGATGGGACCGGACGAGAGGTGGGAGATCCGTTTTTGTTTGTTCCGGTGCGCCAGGGGAAGATGTGGCATCCCAAGTGGAAATGTGGTCTTTGCCGGGGGTCTATGGCCGAATTGAATTCTGAAAAATAACCTGAATGCTGCGTCTCCTGGGTTTACGGCGTCTCAAACCCTTGCTGGGCTTCAATGAATTAGCAGCTTTGTACGGGTAGTTTCCGCTGGTCCAGCTTGCTGTGGATCCTTTCTTGACCGTTTGGGACTATAAAGCATCTTTCAATCGCCATCTTTTCAACTTAAGGAAGTGTTTTGACTACATGAACCGGGTTGGTTCTGCAACAATCAACCGCCGGAGTTCTAACAGGGCTCCCTATATTATGTCCCTTGTTGGTGGTTTTAAACATCACCCTTTTGGCATATGAAAGATGAGCGTCCCTGAAGGTGATGTTTTTTCAGGGGAAATAACTCGGGAGCCCTGTCTAACCAACTTGATCTCGCAGCAAATGCCCTCCTGATTTGAAGGTGTGGATCCCGAAATTGCATCACTTTTTTTCGACTGGGACATGCCCAAGTTGGTTCAGTGACATCCTCGAGAAGCCGGTGGAGCTTGACCCCAATCGTTGAGAAAAAGCTGTCCAAACCAACGCCCTCCAACCAACTACCAGCTTTCCCCTACCAAAAAAAGCTTGACCCCAATCTCAACTTTCCAAGCAATTTCCAAACCAAGGCCTGTAGACTTGTTTTGTTATATGGTGTGATTTTTTGAGGCAGGGGCAAGCCAGTGTTGCAAGAGTTGCGGGCCCAGACCTGGAGTGGTTTCCAATTTACCTAAATCAACTACCAAACACAAGTGCTCCTAATTATGGCCACTGGGGGGTTTGGAAGGGAGTCTTATGTTTTGGAAGCCCTAAATCATGTGCAGATGCATTGTTCGGACCTTCATTCTTGGCATCTGAGCTGTTTGGCGCACTAAAAAGTTGGCGTTGAGGGTAGCCACGATGCAACGTGCTCACCGAAGGTCCTTCACAGGGGGCGGCTTTCCTTCTCTCCAGTTGGGAATCTTAGCTGACCGTCTTTTCTTTTTGGGCCGACCAATTGAGCAAAGTTGTTTTTTTTAACCACAAGAGGGCCTTCCTTCTTTCCAGTGGAAGTTTAGCTGGGTGTTTCTCTTTAGGCCGACCAATTGAGCAGAGGATATCCTTTTTTTAACCACACAAGGAGGACACGAGCACAAGGGGAAGTGTCCACTCTGCCCGCGGATTTTTCGGGTCGCCAGGCAGAAGCTCACCCCGACCCACTGCTCGACGTGGCGCAGCAATACCCCACGGAGGCGCCTCTAAACCGACCAGTCGCTACTTGGATGGTCTGGGAACTAGCTAAAGGACTAGAAACCCTGGTTGTAACCCACTTGCAAAGGTTGTAAGTGCCCCGTAACTAGGGTTACTAACCATTTACTGTAGCGATTCGTCCCAGACCATCTAAGTAAGGGGTTCGAAAGGAGCGCGCTCGCGCTTTCTGGGTTTTTTCGCCGCCTTTGGTGGTTTTCCAGCATCTTTGTGGACCAGTTGAAGGCACAGTAGCACAGTTTCGCGTGTGGTGGGGTGATGTTAGGGGAAATAGAGGGAACCCCAAAGCACGGAGGGAGTAAGCCTGGGCAAATATCCCATGGGTATGTGTCAAAACCGGGGCCGCCAAAAGTGGGCGTCGGCTTTATTTCCCTTCCAACCAAGCTGAAGCCAGCAAAAAAGGATCCGGAGGGGAGCAGGGATCACCCATTGCCAGATGTTGCCACATGTGTTCAACCCAACAGCTCAAAAGGTGCCCTGCAAGACAGACTGAATTCGGATGAATTGAACCCGTCCTAATTCATCGAGGGAGTTCGAAGAACTGATGAATCCCCACTCAACCGGGGAGTGTCCCCCTCTTGACTGGGCCTTATTCGTCCAGGCTTCCCAAGGTTCACCGCTTCGGGTTGCTCCCTGCCCGGTCCAAGGTTCGAAGCTTGCTATGTTCACTGGGGGTACGGGCTTTTGACCCATGGTTAAATGTTCCCCCGTGCTCCCTTCCATGCTTGTTGGAAGCATACCGCATGCCTCCAATTGAACCCAGCCCAGCGCTGCCTTCGTTTCTTTTTCAGGCTTGCCGAGAGCGTCCGTCTACCGTGCAGATCGGGTCTTTGGAGCAAACCTGTGTATAAATGTGACCCAGTTGCAAATGTGACCCAGTTGCCCAGTGGCGCCCTTTTTTTTTTTGGGGGGGGGGGGGAAGGGTTCCCCTTTAAACTCAACCAACCAAAAAAGGATGCCCATTTTTTCCCCATGGCCACTGGGCATCTGGGGTGAGCTTCCTTCAAAAATCCTGTTGTAAACAATTCAGCGGCATCTCTGAGGGTACCCCCGCCCAAACGGGGTTTTCCCCTCCCAAGCTTTGCCCTTCCTGTGGTATACCCCTCGGGGTTTCTCCAAGCGATGCCATGGGGAGAATCATTCCATGGAGCCGTACTTACTTTACTATTGCCAAGTCCAAGCTTAGTAACTAGTGTTTCCAAGACTTACTCTCAGACTCCCAGTACTTACTTCAGTCTGACTTCTGGGGGGGGAAACAACTTCCACAAACAGTGCTAGCTGATTGCTTTTTCCCCCGCACTGGGGGGGGGGGGGGGTCCTGGAAAGCCCGATCCACTTCAATTGGAGGGGTCGAACGTCGAACGCTCGGCAAGGCTGCATGGTTTATCAAGGCCTGGGGATGCTTTTTCGTAAGGAGGGAGGGCTGCGCAGGGGAATGCGTTTGATCCATTTCCCACCAGGGCCACTCAATTTTCCCCATGTCCTCGTGGCAAAACAATTGATTTTGTTTGGGGCTCACATGGGCATGTGCCCAAAAGAGGGGACCAGCCCCATGTTGGACCAAAGGAACCCCCCCCGGCAGATTTTGACAGTTCCATTGTTTTGGGACACGGTAGTATCATGTTTTCAGAGCTGAGGGGTTACCGAGAGCTCGCATCAAAACCCAGTCAACCTCGAGGACCAGCAACGAAGCCAGGATGCACCAGCCCCAGTTTAGTAGCGGGGGTTTGTTGGCAATCACCGCTTTTGGAGGGGAGCAGCCCTTATTATTAGGATGGGTTGATGAATCCATGTGTTGGATGACAATGAGAAGGGGGCAGTTTGAGGGGATCACATGAGTCGGTGGCAACATGATGGGTGGTTGAGGACTTAGGGTATCACAAAGCTCGCAAAGCAAGGCCAATCCACCCAGTTTTCCATTGAGACCCCACATTTAGGTTGGTTTCTCAATGTGAGCACGCAAAACAAACGGGGGTTATACCCGACAGTCCTAATGTTGCAAGGACTTGAGGTTTTGATTGCGACGGATGCTGAGAGCTCACGGCCTCGCACGGGGCACCCAACTCGTAGCTTGGTTTTCCATCAGACCTTGGGCAAAGCGAGAGCTTCCGAGTTGCCTAGGTCCCCCAGTAGTGCCCTTTTACCAACTCTTTTTTGGGTTTCCCCCTACTGAAATAGACGACCGAAAAAAGTTGGTACTCTTATTGTAACATCTCTACTGGAGGACCTAGTTGCTTTTCTTGCTAGCCTTCCTTCTTAAACCAAGGTACCCTCAAAGATACCTTCAAGAACCCCTTTTTCCTCGCCTGGGGTTGCTGAAGGCCACCTTTGGGCCAAGAATTGGCTCCGTTTTTTTTTGAATAGATGTCTGCAAGGAAGCTGAGTGTTCTCCATGCGCGTTCCAGGCTTGCCGGGAAGAACTCATACCCATGGGTTTAAAGCAGCATTTGGGCCATGTGTGAACCTAGGCTGATCAGGAGGTTTCACCTCACCCCAGGTGTTTTGGCTGCAAACATGTGTTTTCTCCACCGGCGTGAAACCCAGTGTTGACATCCCATCCAGCAAGCCAGAAACTGGTTCGTTGGATTGGCAGCTTCTAGGTCCGCCAGTTGTGCCCTTTTACCATTTCTTGTTTGAGGGAGGGTTCCCCTACTAAAATAGACAAAACAGAGAAAAGTTGGTACCCTTATTCTTACCTCTCTGAAGGACCTAGGCTTGGCAGTCCATCAGCCAAAAGTTGATGATGTTCAAGTTGTCCCAAGCGGAGAAAGGACACGGAGCAGACTGCGCGTCAGGTTGTGATGTTCTATGGCAGCGTGTCCAGCCTAGTGCGTGACCCAAGCCGAGAAGCTTCCACCAACGAGTGCGGCACGTGGGATGTTTGGCCAAGTGGTTAGATAGCCAAGTTGCGATCGCTTGTTTCAGTCACTGTTGCTGGTTTTTGGGGTAAAGTGCATGAACAAAAAGACGGCAACTGGCGATCCGGTTGGTTAGCCTCCTATCTTACCACCTCACCAACAACAGGCTGAACGCCCACTTCGTGGGGTAGCAACCTAACCTGGCCGAACACTTAAGTGGTTGAAAATCCAAATCTTCCGAGGCCGCCAGTTCCCTTCTTGAAAGGCCCCAAAAGGCGTCCAAAAGGCAACTGGCTGCGGCTCAAATAAATGAATTCCAAAATGGCACCTTGCTAAATGGTTCTTACCGCTTGTTGAACAGAATGATGGTCCGTATCGCTGACCCAGGATTAATATATCCGTCCCATTATTGTTGGGGGGGGGGGTTATTTTCCAAAAGTCATGAATCCCAAAAGGGGACACCCGTCTATTAATCAACCAGGGGTTTATTAATCCGGGGTTCACATTGTTGAATTGTTCATCCACCACCCGATGATTCACTGAGAACTGAGAGCCGGCAAGTGTTGGGGAGCATTGCCAGACGAAACCAAGGCCTCACCGCCTCACCTGCAAAGAGAAGCCCAAAAGAGATTGCTTTAAAATTTAGCAACAGCAGTTTGAAGCTGTTGAAACAAAGAGGTGGTCCAACCTTGTTTTCCAACGGTTTGACCTTACAGTCCCCGGGTTCCTTCGTGTTCCCTTTGAACCGGCCAAGCACTTCTAGAACACTTGGCTGGTCTTTGGTGTGACCGACCTTTTGGAAACAAATGGCTTTTCCATCAAGCCTAAGACCTTTTCCGGGAAAGATCAACCCAGAACCGGGGGGGGGGCGCACCTTTTCACAAAGTGTCAGAGAGGGAGCCCGTCCATCAATTCTGCTTGCAGATGTTGTGGCCAGCTTGCCTGGGGGTGATAATCGGGATCCCTTCGCTCAGGCGGAACGGTTGCGTATTTAGTAGGCAAGAGTCCCAGCCACAAAATTCACCAAAGGCCTTTCTGCTCTTTACATGCTTTGGGTAGACTCATATATATTTTGTGACTCGCCTTTTGAGCTCACCTTTTGGTAGTTGGCAGTGATTTGAAGAGGCAACCGGGAGGGAAACCACCCCATTGTTTTGATAGGTTCCACGACATGTTTCATATGTTTCATATATTTCGTAGGTTTCCCAGTGATTCCGTCTCCCCCACCCTTCAAAAACCAAAAGGACAATGGCTGGTTACCTACTATAGTGGTAACTGGAATCCTCCGGGCTTGTTCCTCCTCTTGTTTTTCGTAAGCTCCTTAGTTCAAACCTATTTCGGGGCAAAGTAACGTTGACTCACGAACCGGAGCGCACAATTGGTCGGCCCCCCAGTCTTTGAGTGCTTGTCAATTCTGAGGAACCACAGGAAAGGAGGGAAGCCATAGGGAAACGGTTGTGAAACTCTAGGACAAAAGGAAGGCATTGTTTTCCGGGTTTACAAGTTAGGGTTACCAGGGTTCCAGGAGAAACCATAGGGAAACCATAGGAGGAAAAACATTGGGAAGCCAGAGGGGAAACCATAGGCAAACCATAGAAAACCATAGGGAACCCCCCCAAACTGAGGTGTCCCCTTACAATCGGATGGCGATCCAAACAGATCCGATCTCAGGTGGTTGTGCTGCCGTGCGGGCTGTTTCTGCTCCTCTACTGGGATCCCTGCAGGTCGGATCGGTATCGCATCGTGAGTTGAGCGAACGGGTCCAAAACGAAGGGATACGTATTGGAGTGGACTAGACACCCACCCCCCAACACCCAACACCCCCCCAAACGAAGGGATATGGCAGTGGGTCAAAAATAGGGTAACCCCATTTTGGGAGCCGTGGAAAATGGAACCAAGGAATAAAAACCTGCGGCCTGGTGGTTCAATTTTGACCCATACCCATACGTATTGGAGTGGAAGAGGGTCCAACAACCCCCAAAAGCGCAGGCGAGTCTTGAAAAAAACGAAGGCTTGAGAGATACTCCAGTTTCGCGCAGAAGGGTTTTGGCCGCAGCTCAGTTGGAGTCTGGTGTCCGGAATCTCAGTTGCAACCAGTGGATTCTGCTCCCTTTTTCAGCCTTCTTTTTGGGAAGGGTTCCGATTCCAAAAAACCTCAGCCAACCAAAAGGATGCCGATCTTTTTTGTCCCATGAACATCCACTAGGCATCTAAGTACAAAACCCAAAGGTAAACCATTTGGACACCCTAAGCCAAAGCGAAACCACCGCTGGGTTTATGGGAGCCCTCGAAAAGGAACCTGCATGGAGCTGATTCGGATTGTTGGTTTGCTTTACCCCCGGAACACCTCCAAACCACCACTCCGAATCAATCAAAGGGAAGCGGAAGTTGTTTTGTGGTTTTTTTTTCCTCGGTCCGCGATGAATTCAGTCGGCTGGGTACGTTTTGGGGGTGATGTTGTAAACAGATTCCAGGATGTAGGTCCCGCTCTTGGGTTTGGCAATTTCAGGTTAGTGAAGTGTTCTGAGTTGCCAGGTTTGGTGGTTGCCTTTCCTGTCCGAAAGACTTCAGCTCAGGGGTTCTGGTTTTCAGTGTTATTCCAAATCAGTCGCTGGTATCACTGGCACAAATACAGAATGCGCTCATCTGGAATCATGACAGCTTGGGCGCCATGATGCAGGTTAGAACAAGTGCAGATTTCTTGGGAAATACACCCTCACGCTAACATGACCCCTGATCGGTTTCCTCTTCCATGTAGCCTTCCACAGGAGCCTTCTGTCAGGTGTAGGGATGTATGCTACTTTGTCCTTTGGCTTGAGTCATTCTTGGGCGCACACACACACATGGACGCACACACGCCCGCGCACGTGTGCACGTGTGCACGCCCCCGCCCCCCCACGCACCCAGCCACGTTTTGCCTTCGGGCCACACGGCGTAAAGCCGCGGAAAGCCGAGAACTGCCCAAGACCAAAACGACTTCGCGCGCCGCTAATTAATTTGTTTTTTCGTGTTCCACTCCCCGGCAGGGTTTTGGTAGCTAAGTAGGCCTAAAACATATCAGCAGCAAGCTTTAGGGTGCCTGAGTCCCTGCCACTGCCAAATGACTGCGTAGAGCCACCAAAACAATCCAAGCCGCTTACGCGACCAACTTGCCTCGAAAAAAACCTTACGCGGCCTTACGCCGCCACGTGTTTGCCTTCTGCAGGGGGGCCCTTTTGACCACCCCCTTTCAATCGCAATACAACCAGGTTTTGAACCCTGCTCAAATGGGTGTGTACACAGCACCAAAAATCAGCAAGCCATACTTATAGCTAGTTAGGGGGGCTCGTGCTTGGAACTGACTCATACTTATAGCTAGTTAGATGAAAAGCAGTTGTTCGGTGGATTCCACCCTCATCTCCCTTTCTTTGTTTCCCGAGGGGTTCGGGCAGGCAGTGCAACCGACCTCTGCGGTGCTGGCCGCTTTGCTGCAGTGGACCTTCTGACCCGAGAGATTTGATTGCTTGGAGCTGCGCACGTTTTTCTTCAACCATTCTGTTCAAAAACTAGGTCCCCCAGCTAGGTGCTCTTTTTTACCAACTTTTTTGCTTGGGGGTTCCCCTACTAAAATAGACTTAAGAAGAAAGTTGGTGCCCTTATTCTAACCTCTCTACTGGAGGACCTAGAAGTTGTTGGTTCAACCATTCGGAGTTGATTCCCCATTCTGTTAAGTCATCGTTGTCTTCAAACCCAGTCGCGATGTTCCCTGTTTGTGGTTTGAAAAGAGGGCTGGCTGCACATGGGGGAAGTTGCCCCTAGAATTTGTTGTGGGACCACCCCAACGCAACATACAGCTCTTTGTGAGGGGACACCCCTCCCCCAAAAGGTGTCATTTGTAAATGCCGGGATCTTTCTGGGCACTTCCCTTTGGCTTTTTTTTGAAAATCATGTAACAAGGGGTGCACCCTTAAAGGAAAAACAAAACGTTCAAATTTGAACGAGAAGCTCTAACCTCTTTTTTTGTTGGGGGGGGTATGGTTTCAACTGAAAAGACCCTTGGCATGAAAACATCCACCCTAACAAATTTGGGACCGATATCTCGTCTCAACAAAAATCAGCTTTCAGATGCAAGGCCCACCGAAACAATGCAGACCGATATGTTGTATCGAGCAAGTACTTTCAAACAGGAGGATGCCCCCATATTCGGGGGCCGATCTTTTGTGCCACCTCTCGGGGTAGACTCCTGATTCTTTTCAACCATCATGTTTGTTTCCGTGGCTCAAATACCAGAGCACAAGGAACAGCATCCCATGGCCAAACCTAGGACCATCGTTCTTTTCCATCACTAGCTGTTTCCCTTGAGTGTTGCCGGCTTTCTGGAAAGAAGGAGCCCTGAAAAGAATGGGGAACTTACGCCGAGAAGTTCTGACAATAAGTTCCTTTTCACATTTCTGGGGAAGGTCCCTTTTGGTTTTCTTTTACTGGTCTCTTCTCCAAAACGATTTCATTTTGGGTCTAAGTATGAAACACACATATGGGTTTGTCTCAAATTTGAGGACCCCCAACATGGCAAGTTTCCTTTGTTTGCCTTGAAAAAGCCACGCTCATATCTGAACCTCGGTTCGATGGAAGCTTACCCCTTTCTTCTGATATGACGTCGAGCCGAGGCTGGCGCTCCATTGCTTGCTGCAACTGGTGCAGGCGCCGGTGCGCATCGTCTTCTACCTCCGAGTGCAGGATCCGACTTCTGATCGATGTGCAGCTAGGTCCCCCAGTAGTGCCCTTTTACCCTTTTCTGGGGGAGGGCTCCCCTACTAAAATCGACTACATAAAAAAGTTGGTACCCTTATTCTAAGCTCGCTACTGGAGGACCTAGGTTTAGGTGTGCACGGACTTGTTGGGATGGATCCAAATGGACGAAATCCCGAGTGGAAGCAGACAACCTCCATTGGCACACCTATATAATTTAATGCTATGAATGGGTATTGTGGACCGGTTTTTGGATGAAAAGCTCCAGAATTTGATTGAGGGGGAAGAACACCCAATAAACCTCGTATGTTGAAAAAGCCTTCTTATTTGAAGCGTTTACAACCCATGGGCCATGGGTGAACCCTGGGACGATCCAAAATACCCCAGTCTTCCCTATTGGTTTGGGGGGGGGTGGAAGCCATCTTTGAGCCCAAGGCGTTCAAAAATCGTGGCCTGACCTTTTGGGGCTTGAGAATCCACTCGAAATGCGAGCCCTTCATGCGCTGGCGGTTTCGGGACCCAGCTTATGGCCCCAAAAAGGGGTCGGCGCTGCCAGCGGGCTGGGGAAACCATGCAGTTCCCCCTTCCAGAGTTTGACTCGTGTTGTGCCCTGAACCTTTTAGACTTCGCTCTTTGGCATCTCCTGGGACCTGCGGGTTTTGCAGGGTCCAGTGTCCCCAAAGCTTTCCCGCAAATCGAAATCATGCCCGAAACCAACCGGAGGGAACCAGTTTTTCCCTAGGCTTGATATGACCCCATGGTTGAAGGTTCCCAGTGGAAATCATGTAACACTTAGGTGAAAAGGCCTGGCCGGCTACAGCGAGAACTGGAAGCTGGGAAGTGGAAGCACTAGGATCCCGAAAGAAATTCAAATCCACTCCCGCGTTTATTCGCATCTCGAGGAGATCCAGCGCTTGAACGGAGACATCCAGGACTCGGAAAGAGCAGTCACAGATAGGAGTCTAATATTTGAGGCTCATTACTTACTAATGGTTTACTCCTACCATGACGCAATGTGGTTGGAAGTGCCTGAAATACAAAGCTCCCTTTGCTTCGTGTTAGAATTCCCATTCTAGCTATATCTTGACCTGCGCCCCGATGTTCAACCGGCGTCAGGGAAGTAGGTCACAACCAAGTTTATAAGTGGGGACACCAGGGGATGGTTGGCCTATATGTCTGGCTATAACCTCTTTGCTAGATCCGAGCATGGGATAGGAGTCTACGAGTCGTCTCCAAAGAACGACGCCCAGTTGCGCGGTACCTTTAGGAGATAGAGAAGAGGAAGGAACAGATGCTGTTTTTCTGGGAAATGCTTTGCGAAGACGAGATCAGTAGGAGGACACACCAGGGCGAAAGTGAATGGCGAATTGATTTGCCCCCTTCAGTTGAGTCATTCCCTTACACTCCCACATACCAAAACTCTCCATGACCCTTTAAAAATGGGTCCATGACCGCACTATTTTGGGTAATGACCCCATTTTTCCCCAGATAGCTGAAAGCTATAGGGGTTCTAACTTCTAATAAAGAAGGGAAGTGATTTGCGAGCTTGAGGTCGGGGTGCTAGGGGGCATGCAGTTTGGGGTGCTGGTGGATGCTGTTTTGCGAGTTTGCGAGATTGACGGCCGGGTGCTAGGGGGGAACGCAGTTTGGGGTGTTGGGGGAGGTGCTGTTTTGCGAGAGTGATGGCCGGGTGCTAGGGGGCATGCAATTTGGGGTGCTAGTGAGGTGTTGTTTTGCGAGCTTGACGGCCGGGTGCTACGGGGCATGCAATTTGGGGCGCTAGTGGAGGTTCCGCGTGCTAGGGGCGCTGGTGACGGCCGGGTGCTGGGGGGCATGTAGTTTGGGGCGCTGGTGATCTAGCTTGGGCTGCTGGTGGAGGTGCCGCTTTGCGAGATTGACGGTGCAGTTTGGGGTGTTGGGGGAGGTGCTGTTTTGCGAGAGCAATGGCCGCCACGCAATTTGGGGTGCTTGTGAGGTGTTGTTTTGCGAGCTTGACGGCTGGGTGCTACGGGGCATGCAGTTTGGGGTGCTGGTGGAGGTGCCGCGCGCTAGGGGGCATGCAGTTTGGGGTGCTGGTGACGGCCGGTTGCTGGGGGGCCATGTAGTTTGGGGTTGGGTGCTAGGGGGCATGTCGTTTGGGGCGTGGCGGCCGGGTGCTAGGGGGCGTGCAGTTTGGGGTGCTGGTGGATGCTGTTTTGCGAGCTTGACGTCCGGTGCTAGGGGGCGTCCAGCTTGGCTGCTGGTGGAGGTGCCGCTTTGCGAGATTGACGGCCGGGTGATGGCTTGCAGTTTGGGGTGCTGGTGGATGCTGTTTTGCCAGCTTGACGGCCAGGTAATAGAGGGCATGTAGTTTGGGGTGCTGGTGTAGTAGGGGGCATGGTGGTGCTGGTGCAGGTGCTGCTCTGGGGTGTTGTTTGAGGTGCTGGTGAAGGTGTAGGCGCATTTTTGCCAGATTGATGGCTGCGTGCAGTTTGGGGCACTGTTGCAGGTGCTGTTTGTTTGGGGTGGTGCTGTTTGAGGTGCTGGTGACGTTGTGGACGCAATTTTTGGAGATTGCCGGCGGGTGCTAGGGGCATGCAGTTTGGGGCTGTGTCGGGTGCTGTTTTGGGTTGCTGTTTGAGGTGCTGCTGACCGCTTATTTCCCAGACAATGGAAAGCCATAGGGGTTCTAACAGAAGGCGCGGTTTTGGGGCTGTTCGGTTGTGAGGTGCTGGCGCAGGTGCTGCGTTGGGGTGCTGGCGGGGCTGCTGTTTTGAGGGCGGGCGCTGTTTGGGGTATCGCGGTTGTGGCAATCATCATTATGCTGCCCGCAGCATCATGATGCTGTCAACTCAATCGGTTCGGACGTTGTTGCTGCCCTAACTGTGGCGCGTAGTGGTTCGTGGCTGGTGTGTCATCATGATGTTGTCAACCACGTCATGATGCTGCTGGAATCACTGCGATGCTGCGTTATGGTTCGTGGGTGCGGTGGCGCCAGGATGCTGTCAAGATCAGGCTGAATTTCAATACGCTGTTGCAAGATGATTTGTGGCTGTGGTATCATCATTCGCCTGCCTCTACCATCACAATGATGCTGTTCGCATCATCATGATACTGTCCGCATCATCATGATGCTGTCGAACTCGTCAGGACGTCGTCTCTGCTTTTTTTCTGCCGAATATGTAACGCGGAATCGTTCGTGGCTGGTGTAGCATGATGCTGTCAACATCATCATTCTGCTTCTGCGCTCAGTAGGACGTTGGCTGCGCGTCTATTTAGCGCACCATGCTAAGTTGCTGTGGTATCATCATAATTCTGTCAACATCATCATGATGCTGTCAACATCATCATGATGCTGTCAACATCATCATGATGCCGCGGGAACCATTCTGATGCTGCGTCATGGTTCATGGCCGTGGTGTGCTATCTGGGGTCTATGCCGGTGTAATTATTTAAGGGTCATGGAGACTCCAGGTAGAGGGAATTGTGCCATCCATACTTTCACCTGCAAGTCATTGAATGAGGGCAAAGCATGGCGACCCGGCGAGGGTGAGCTTCTGCTTATTTCAGGTTGGCGAATAACTATGCTCGAGCTCTTCTCAGAGCATGGTTGCTTGGGACTAAGGAACCGAAACGGCAGGTTTCTTCCCAGCCTGTACTTGAAAGGGAGACTGGCAACGGGTGAATCAGAGAGCCCTTAAAGGGGTCGCCGTACCGGGTTGGGTCTCAGGCAGTAGACAGAAACAACAGCCCAACGCAGCCCGATAAACCGGATGTGCTGAGAACCGTGCGCAAACCAAAAGGCCGAAACTGCCCGAAGCTGCCCGGGAACGCCCCCCCTTGCGCGATCCCCCGCTAAGGGACGCCAAGTACGGCGAAATCGCAGGTTAGTGAGTTTGACCACTCAACAGCGAAGGCCAGTTCACCCGTATATATACAGTGGAAGATGCCCAAAAAAAAACAGAGGGGCAAATGACCCAATGTCTGAAATATTTTAGCATGCTTACGTCATTTCCAAAATATTGTCGTACATACGTTTGCAATAATTATACACGTATGGTGAAAATATTCACCATCCATACGTATGCATGGTGAAAATAATATTTGCCATACGTCTGTTCCAGAAATAATATTCTGCATGCATGCATGCAGAAATATCTTGCATGTTTATGTCCAGAAATAAGAATTATTGCAAGCATACGTCAATTCCAAAGTTTTGCCATACGTATCTACGTATGCCCAATGCTAATCATCCCATACTATGCCCTCAAAAGGTTGATGCGCATCGCCCAAATGTCTACCAGGCATCCCCCACATGGCTGTGAATTTTGATGTTTGCTGGGGATTCATGTCCACGAACCACGTTTGAGGTGGTTCCAACTCATAAAAAAAATAAAATAAAAATACACAGCCACTTGTTCAATAATTGTACCACCAGACCCCGACAACATACCCCTGAAGCATGACTAAAACACAAGGGTAACTGAGTGGCAACCAAGCTCTAAGCAAGGCTTGACTGTCATAATTATTCTTACGGGTTTGGGCTGGGGGTATGTTTAGATTTCATTTCATATATTTGTTTGGGGGGTATGTTCTCTTTTTGGGGGGTGGGAATCCCGTCTTTTTCAGTCCCGCCTTTCGACCCCCCCCCCCCGGCGTTCTTCTTGGCGAAAATGGCAACCAGCGGAATGCCAGGAGTGCATGCGGCGATTGACACAGGCCCCGGCCTGGAAGAGCAGCAAGGCCGGTTGGCAAGAATCAGCTCTCAGCTCAGAATGCGAGAACCGCATGTTTGCAGAGCACACACCCGCATGCTGCATGAACACTGACGGCCGGCATGCATCTCCGAACTTGGACTTGGCTAAACTCGAAGTGAGCGAGGGAAGTGATGGAAGTTAAGAAGCGGAAGCATGGGTCGAGCAAGCGGAACATAGTTGAGTAGACATGCAAACCGACTGGCCTGCCACTTGCATCCTCAAGCCGATGCTTGGCAAATTTGGTGACCGCACAAGGGCTTTTCTCTCCAGAAAACCAGGCCGCTGTGGCGTTTGGGGAAAAACCCACGAATTCCAGTGGTAAGTGATTGGAAGCAAGCGGAAAGGAAGTGAATCCTAATATTAAAAAGACGTGTTCCCGAACGTTGGGACAAAACCAGGTGCTCTCGTGCTCTCTTGCTCTCGGGGGCACAACTTAATGAGAAGGCTGATTGGTTCGATCAAGTGGACCATGCTCTCTTGAAGGGGAACCATGAAGATGCGGAGGACACCAAAAACCAACTGGCATATGTATGTTGTTGACTTTCAGACTCCATATTTAGAACCCGCAGTGCTTTAAGCATTAAGAACTGGGGTGGCCAAAACCCGCCCGACGTAGCGGTGGGCACCCGCCGGCGCAGGGCGTGTCAATAGCCAGCTACGCCTGGTTTGTCCTTGGAGTGGCTTGGACACTTCACGTCGGTCCGAGGGAGGGGGCGATTCTTCCGCGCCCGCAGAGATTTCAAGAGCCGTCCGGCCAATTTTGGAGAAATATTTTTGACGTTTCAAGGGGAACATGCGCTCAACTGCAAATTTGATTGCTGCTTACGTTTAGCTCGGAGAGGACATCAGTAGACCTGCAGAAACCCAGAGGCCGAACCACGCCGAAACACCTATGTTTTCCCATATCTTGTTGGGGAACAAGTCTAGTGTCCCACGATCACATGAATAACCCCAGACGCCGACTCAAAGACGAGATTCCAGGCAAAAGCTCAGTGAAGGCACATGGAAAGGTGCAGCTTGCTTCGGCAAGGAGCCATTGGGCATTTTGCTTATATTTGCAGGGGGCTATCGGAACGTTCAACCATGTTCCATGCACTTATCATTCGCAAATGTGCGGTTGGCTCCCTATAAGTCGATTCACGGCACCGACATTGCTTGATTCACATGTGCCTTCTTTGCCTTCGGTCAAAGATAGGTAGAAAAGTTTCTCCCAACCAGATTTTGGCTCTACGAGCTTGAACCTTCTCACCTATGTGATTTGCGTTCCCAGCTTATCTTTGTGCAGAGGTCTGGGAACAGGTTTGTAATACATCCCCAAGAAAATTCCCCTTGCAGGAACAGCTGGGACGCCCAAGATGCTCTGTTCTGGCGGCTCTTTCCGCTGAAGGTTGTTGTTGTGTTAAAGACAGACCCTAGTTCTGTGGGGGGCAACTGGGTCCCTCACTTCCTAGGTCCCTTGAAGTTACATTTTGAGTTCTCAAAACTAGGTTTTCGCATGGGGAACACCCTTCACATCACCATGAGGGTCACTTGGCGGATGTCTTACTCAAACGAACCCATTGCGAAGGTCATTGAGCGTTGGAGGTTCTACTTGGCTTGGCCTAGTAAGGCCCTTTTTGGGTGTGCAGTTTGTTTGAAAGGGTACCCGTTTTTGGGTTGGCTTCTTCGCAGGAAACCAACACGACCACTAGACCATTTTGGTGGGTTCAACCTTGACTAAACCTTTCTAAAAAAAAAAAATATATATGGGTAGAATCAGTCGGTGGGGTTGGGCACTCAGATCCCATGCTGGTTCAGTATGGAAAACCATGGGGTTTGGGGCCGTCATTTTCCGTGATCTTATCGCAGAGATCTTGAATCAAACCGTATCCAAGATGGTGGTTGGCCTTAAACGAAATTGCTTTTCCCTCCGGCACCCCCAACTGCTTTCTTCCATGTCCAGAACCCCAAGTACGGCAACCAATAGCCAATAGTGGGGGGGCGGGTGTTGGCTACTTCCAAGGGTTTACAGCGGGTTTGGGGGTAGAGGACGCCAAGTCGATCCCAGGGCCAGCTGAGGTCGTGTGGTCCCTGAATTCCACCTACTGTGAGAGCTGCCCGGGTCTCTACAGGCGCGGAGCTGGATATATCTCAAAAGGGTCCTACTTAGATGGTCTGGGACGGATCTCTAAATGGTTAGCATCCCTAGTTACAGGGGACTTACAACCATTGTAAGTGGGTTCCAACCGGGGTTACTAGTCCTTTAGCGATTCCTCCCAGACCATCCAAGTAGAAGAAAGGATTCCCCGCAGGTCATCTTCCGTGTCATTTTTTGCAAGACGCGTGCTGGTTCTGGCTCATGCTTCTGGCGAGGCGCTGAAAGAACCAGCCGCAAGTTTTCATTTGGACGGCTGGTGGGAACGCAACAGCAGCTCCACTCCACTTTTTCCCGTTCCCCACGCACGATTTTCCAGAGAACGCACTCAGAGACAATCCAATTATCCGGCAGTCCTTCAAAAAGTCTCCTATATTTCCCTTCTTGGTCCAAACATCACCTTTTCCGCCCAAAGGTGAGTTCTCCCCAAGCAAGGGGGGGTGATGTTTTAGGTGGATGGAAAATGGAACCGTTCGGGGAGTCACATCAAACCGTCTCTGAACGCGGACGACTTGCAATGTATTTTATTTGGGGGGGGGGCATGTTGAAGCGCCCCGGACAGCTTTTGTTAGACATGGGCGGCGGCATGTTCCCTGCTTGGTGTCTTGTGGTTATCTTCCATGAGGATCGTTTAACGAGCTCATTTGTGGGTTGGGCCAGAATATCCAGTGCACAGTTCACACTTTGGAGGGGCAGGGTGCCCTAATTTTATTCTGTACTTTAATGTTTTCTTTCCGTGCATTATTGTTTGGATTGCTCTCCTGAGTCTGCAGCGCGTGTTTACACAGCGAGGCCGCCCAAATGGTGCTTTATTTTGCCCTGTTAAAGCCACGCGAAAAGTTAAAGATTGACTACGAATTGTGATGATTTCTTGGGTTCCCTCTCACCGCCCACCCTATGGATTCGCAAGTCAATTTTTGTTAGGCTACAGAAAACAAGTTGGTTTCCTTATTCTAATCTCTCTACTGGAGGACCTAGCTGTTGGTTTCCCTTGAAAAGCCACCTGAACATTTTCCGCAAGCCCTCAAAGTTGAAGCGAGCGCCATGCCAGGCTCTGCTTGACCGTCGTGGTCTCCTCATTCCTGAAGCTGCTCATGACGCTGGCGGGGCGCTTTGAGCGGTTTTTTTGGGGGCGCGCAAGGTGCCCCTCGGTTGGAACTGGTAGGAGGTGCCCCAAGGGAAGCCGCCCATTTTTGCAAAATGTCCCTCTTGGCACATGTCCAAATGTCCGTTTTGGTAAGGGTCATACATTGCAGCTTTATGACTGAGAGGGAAGCACCATGACAGCAGCGATATGACATATGGGTTTGTCTCTGAATTGGGAACCCTCTTCATCTCGCCTGGAATCCAAAAAGGAAAGTCAACATTTCTCGGGCAAATGTCCAAGGTTTTGGTTTCCTTTTGTGTACATAAAGACACATGTAGAGTTGGGTGAAAGTAGGTGGCGCATGTAGAGTTGTGTTCATGTTGGACAGGAAGGGAGTTGTCCCGTGTGCTTTCATCCTGAATCCTGGGTCAGTTCGGTTCATGTTGGACAGGAAGGGAGTTGTCCCGTGTGCTTTCATCCTGAATCCTGGGTCAGTTCGGTTGAACATTACTGGAATCCACTGGTTGCAGGCAGGTTCTCATCATTTGCCAGTGCCATGAATAAATTGTCCACACAGACACCTAGACCAAGGCAAAACACGCGGGCACGCTCCTGTCTGCAAAGCACAACTTGCAGGCATTGTGTTGCACACAAATGGAAGCATCACGTTGTTTCTCAACCTAGGCTACCCATACCGTACATTCTGAAAAACGAAGACGGGAACGTCACCCGCCAGACTCTCCAAGGTCGTGTTCAATCGCTGCTTCCCAGTGCGCGGCGAGGTTCGGTGGGTTGGCGCCATGCATTTCTTTGGGTTGGCTGAAGCCAGGTGGAAATCAAGGCGGGAACAAGAATAGAGGCCCTTCTTGGGGTAAGCTAGGTCCCCCAGTAGTGCAAAAGGGCACTCCTTTTTTTTGGGAGGGTTCCCCTACTAAAATAGACTACAGAAAAAAGTTGGTACCCTTATTCTAACCTCTCTACTGGAGGACCTAGGTAAGAATCTGGATGGGGGACCTGGGTTTGCCTCACGTTGACCCCGCATTTGTGTTTGCTCGCGTCCCCGGAGCCCGCGAAGAGCCGAGAGGTTGAGGAGCCTTTGGCGGCAGTGTCAACAAGGACCCCCCCCCTTCGCATGTGTTTTTGCTTTGTTCATATATGCTTCTATTATGTCAGGCAGGCAAACGAAGCATTTGAGGAGGGCAAAGAACTACTTGAAACAAACAACATAACAAACCCATGTTGCACACTCGGGCACATGTTCTTTTTCATGCCTGACTGCCAATTGCTTGAGTTGTCTGAGCGTGGTCGCTCGCAGCACACAGGCTTCGTACGGCAGATGAGCTCACGTTGGTTGCGAATGGAGCGCTAATGAAGACCCGCACCAACATGGTTTGAGTCGGTTTGAGATCCCTTCATGTTGTCCGGGCGCGTTGTCGCCTTCCATGCTAAAGATCCCAAGATGCAATAGCCGACTTGTGTTGGGAACCCAAACTATCCCCTTTCCAACAATCATTTGCGCGCCATTCGGCCTAAGGAAGGTCTTGGCCAGGTCAGCGGGGTTCAGAAGGTGAAAAACCTGCGATCGAAGTTTTTTTCCGTCCCTCCAACTGCCAGCTCGAAGCGTTTTCTGAAACGAGTGAGCAACGAGGGCCGCGTGGTCAGGAAGAAAGCAACACCGCCCAGCCCGCTTCCTTGGACACGTCTACGAGCGTTCTTCAGCTTGCCATGCTACGCAACTTCTAACATGGACGCGCAAACCCTTTGCAAATGGAGCAGTCCGTGTGGCTCCATGTTCGTTGGGTTGGAAGCTCTTTTTTTTCCAATGCACAACCCAAGTGTTGCAACACCCCCAAGTGAAGAGACAAACCTTAGCCGCCGAATGCACCGAGGAAATGCCCAAATGGAGGTGTCCTGGTTTCATGTTGACCCCACAACGTGGCTTCGGTGTTCCTCATCATATTCCTTTAAACCACAAAAAAGGGGGGTTAATTCTGGTACCCTCATGAAAAGTCATACCCAAATTTCTCCACTGGGGCCGAAAGAACACGTTCAACGTGGGCGTCGTCCGATTTTCTTGGAAACAATCGGTTTGGAGAACTCGACATTTTGTCGTTTGGGATACGCTGGGTGCAAATGGAGTCCAAGGCGACACCGTCCGTTTTCACTACACGTGGGTTTGTCGGTTTGGAGAGACATTTACCTGCCTACCTTTGTGACTTTCTGCCTTTTTGGGCTGCCATCATTCTTCTTTTCAACCAGCCACAAAGTTACATAGCTTTGCAATATTGCTGGGGTTCTAAATCTGGCCAGTCTAGGTTTGTATTTTGAGGGGGCATTCAACTTCTGTTTTAGATTCGAATACCGATAATCAAAAGAGTTTAACTATAAACGTCCGCAGTACTGGAGCCAATTGAGCTAGCTGCTTTGACACATGGCCATGACAGACAGCTTGACACATAGATAGCTTTCCAATATGGTTAGCGAGGCAATGGCTTTGACATATAGCTAGCCTGACAGATAGATAGCTTAGACAGCCACATCTTTATTGCAACGCCGGCACATAGCTACAGCGTTCCTTTGCAGGCAGTGCCCACGCCCAAGCCCCGAGGGGCCTCGCAGGCGCGAGCAATGGGCTAAAAAGAGGGGCCTAAAGACCATAGACAAATTCTACCAACCGAACACCCACAAGACAAATCTTCCAGAGGGCCATGTTGCACAGGTTCATGTTGACTAAAGATGACACAATCAGTTTTCCCCCTTAGCCCATTTGGGCATCCTTCATTTTCCGCTTCAACCAGCAAAACGTGGTCAATCTTGGCATGGGGTCGGATGAGGTCCCATACCTGGTTTGAGGGGTTTTCGAGGGCAACCAATAAGAAACAGCGATTTTGGCAGTTTTCAATATAAATTAGAGACCAGCCTAGTTGTTATGGTTCTATGCTTAATTGCAATTAAGGGCCAAACATTGAGGCAGCTCCTATTGGGATCCTGGCTTTGGGAATTTCACGACGGCAAAAGTGGAATCGGGGGAGCACCCATCCGCTTCCCTGTAAGATCATGCTGGTACCTGTCTATCTACGGGTACCGCAACAATGGACAGTTGTTCCTTATTATTTGACCCTGTGACTGTATTAAGGGACCGCAAGAAAATACAGTTGCGTTTTCCACCCAAAAGCAGAAAACCGCCACAAAGTCAGCCAACAGTTACATTTGTCCACCTCAAGGCCTCTTGGCAGAGTTGAACACAGGACTTAGAAGCCTAGCCTCTCGGCCAATTCGGGGCTTGCAACCGAGAGAATGCTCTCCATGGTTCCGTTCCCGAACGCGAATTTGCAGGGAAGCCAAACGCCAAGCCGGGGAGCTGAAACCGTGCACCAATTTTCAGTTTGATCCTCGATCGGGGCAGCTCCATCATGAGGCTTAGGCTTTTCCAAGGCCAAACCCAGGGTTTTTACCCTAAGGCTTGAGCCTAGCTGCGAGAAGCTTGGGTTGACAACTGCAGGACTTCGAGTCTAGTAGGCGCAATGAATATGGGATTAGCTTTTTTGCCCGGGTAGAGAACCGTGTTTTTTGTTTTGTTTTTTTCTCGGGTAGAGAGCCGTGGAAATGTGGACTCTGCCTCAGTGAGAAGAGTTCACAGCGCGCTTCAGAACGTGTCAACATGATGTGAATCTTGTGAACCCACCCCCCCCAATATATGAAAGACACTGCGAAGGGAGGATGCACCACCATGTTGAGTACAAACTGTCAAAATGCAGGAGCGATTTCAAGATGCGACATATGACCCTGCCACAAGGAGAACCTGGAACCAAAAGGCAAATCCCTCTAGACCTTCCTGTCTTTTTGTTGGGCTCCACGTGAGTGAGCCGGGACTCGGCTCGATACTCGTACCCGGCAGGTGCTCATCGAGTCTTTGCCCCTCTTCGAATATGGAAAGGACCCAACTCGGGGGTTGCGAGGGGAAGATAGCTGTCCAAGGGCCAAGGGGAGCTGTGGCCATTTGAGGAGAAGTCTTGAGGGATTGAAGGATTCCTGGGTGATACTGTGGATGGACGAAATCCATTTCGCACCACTTGGAAACCATGGGAAACCATTGTTGGTTGGTAGTTACAGGGGAATCATCATGCCAGGGTTTCTTAGGTGGCGCGAAACGGATTTCGTCCATCCACAGTAGCAGCCCCTCGCCTTGTCTTGGAGGCGTGGCGGAGTCGGCAGGTTTGTGCGGGCAGAGCCGCGAACGCCTGAGGAAGGTCAGCAAGAAAAGCAGTAAGTTGCGGGCGCTGTGTTTGTTGGTTTGTCTACATGGGAAGTATGTCAAAGTCGTGGCATTTTTCTTGGATGGGTGAGAGTGAAACCACAAGGAACCAGTCCATGTCTAGTGCTCCCCTATCTTGAGAAACACCCACATGAGTTTCTTTGTCGCATTTTGCCTTGGATGTTAGGACTTTAACTTTTTGCAAACTAATGGGTTTTCCGTATTAAACTACTAAAAGTTAGTCACTTTTAGCAGAGCAGATTTCGCAACCGAGGTTTGGAGAGACTCCTTGTATATCAGGTGTTCTTGATGATCAGTGCTTGATGATCGTTCGGCAGGCGAAGAGTTTGCCTGTTGACAGGATGCCTTGATCGCCCCAAAACGAGCCAGCTCTTCCCGAACCAATACCCACGAGATCTCATGGTGCAAACCAAAGACCTTTCAGAAATCTGAATGGGCGTCAATTCGAATTGACCAATGACTAGGGTTCGGGTGCTGGCTCAGACCTTAGACTCGAGTTTAAGCATCTCAAGACTGCTGGAGCGTAGCAGAGAGAAGGAGCGAATCGAGCTTTTTCGGTTCCCCGACGACCACGCAGTACCATTCGCAGCGATTCCATTTACCTCTATGGTAGGCAAGCAATCCAACCCCTATTCAAACACCAAGAGCAAGATGGCTGGTTGCCTACTACAGGGGTAACTGTGATCTGCATTTATCCTGCTGTGTTGGGGCTCACTGGGCGCTAAACTGCACATCATGTTTGATTTCTCGCAAAAGAAAGCCGAAAGGCCATTGATATTTGTTGAATTGTCCGGACCCCCTGTTGAGTACCGATTTCACAAACTCAGAGACTCAGACATACTTCTGACTTAGATCGAGCTTTGTGATTCGGGTAAATGGGAAACCACAGCCTCCAAACCACCAATCCAAATCATTAGTTAGAGGGAACTATAACCTCCCCATTCACTTCTCCTACAGGCAAAGTACACTGGTGCCCCTTCGGCCGCCCATTCAGGAGCAAGAAGAACAGGAGGCGAGGTGCACAGTGGTGTCCCGCGCCCAAATTCCCAAATTGGGGCCATTTTGGTCGTTGGCTCTATTTGGTTTATGCAGGACACAATCGTCCGAGCAGTATCGGTAGACCCCAAAGTCAATGGGTGCTGCGGGATGCACAAGTGTGTTTGACGAAGGCAGAAATTATCTTGGTTCAAAAGCCCACCCCTGGAGCCATGAGAGGACGCTCTCCTTTCTCAATATTTGGAATTGAGGGAGCGATGGGTGACCATGTTTAAAAAGATCGTTTTGGAGTGCCAGGAGCCTTTCATTTTGCAGGGGGTTGCGCGTGCATGTCATGTGTACGAGGAAGCGCCCCCCACGATTGACCTTCTTGCTACTGTACTATAGGGGGATTACGGTGAAGTGTGGGCCCTTGTTAATGTATGGAAACGCTCCCCACGAAGGCCCCTGAAGTCTGGCTCACACAGTTTAACACGTGTTTTGGTGTATATTAATATTGTATAATATTGTGAGTGTCTCAAGCGGTCCAGGTGGGTTTACAGAGGACCCAACAGGGTCCAAACCATTTAGGGGTCCCTACTGTGTATGGAAGAAATCCATTTCGCACCACTTGGAAACCATGGTTGAAACCATTGTTTGTTGTGGTATTTACGTTGGATAATCATCAGAAACCAGGGTTTCATAGGTGGTGTCTACGACGATTTCATGGTTGTTGTTGGGAAACATGTTACATGTTTGCTTATTGTGGTTTAGTGGTTGAAATCCCCACTGAACTGCTAAAAAATGAGAATTTGTGCTCCCCTTTCAACGGCCGCACGAATCGCTCCAATCGCTCGAGTCGCTCCAGGCGAGTCTGCGAAGAGGCGATAGCTGTCGCGACAGCTGCGCCGTGTGCCTCAGCGACTTCGAAGGCCGGAGCCTGAGGTTTCGAGCGCCTGGTGCCTGGGGTTGATGGCTGTGGTCAAAAATCGGGAAACCCCAAAATGGCTTGCCCGCCCTGGTAAATGGAATGGACTAAAACCTGTGGTCCAATTCCTGGTGGCTTATTTTTGACCCAGACCCATATTTTTACGCCGCGTTGGGATTTGGTGGAATCTGGAAGTCAGCTGAAAAACTAGTGGGATACCTTTGAGACCAAGACCTCTCACCTTCTGGTCGCCCAGTTTCCAGGTCCCCCTGAGAATTTTGGCCAACAAAAACAACAAGCATGGAACAACACATGCGCACAAACTTGGAACACGTCTTCCTTGTGCCATGGGGGAAAATTCCGAGCCTTAATGTTGGCACTTTCCAGTGGCTAAGGGAAACAGTGACTACCAAAAGGGACTTTTTACGTGGTACCCCCAAAAGGGCTGACCCCCGTTTTTTTGTTTTTGTTCTTGTGAAGGGAGACTCCAGAGCAACAATGTTTGCAGATTTTGTAGTTCCAAGCGTCCGGATATCCGCCCTTTCACCTCTTTGCTAGGTTTGGCGTAGACCAGTTGAGTACCTTGGTTTTGATGACTCACAAGGGTGAGGAAATTCCTTTGGGGATGAACCGGGAGATTCCCTTTTAGGAAATCACTAGTTCGATGGTTCAGTTCGGGGTCAACTCATTTTCGAGGTTTGTGAAAGGGTCGCGGAGACTCCCACACCCTCCAGGTATCCCATTGGTGATTCGAATTGTCTTGCGAGTTTGAACCCCTGGTTCTGGTCGAGAAAATGTGGAAATCGCTAGCTTCACAAACCACCCATCCAAGCCACCAATTCACTCTGTCAAAACAGGGAATTGGACCCCAAAACTCGCTTCGGTCTCCGGTTTGCCCTTGAACCCCAAGGGGCACCAAGAATCGCCTTGGAGATGTCCCTTGTGGTTTCCCTTCAAGACCCGCACCAAAAAGCTCGCCTTTCAACGAGCTTCAAATTCAAAGGAGATCCACCTCCGAGGAGGCGAGCAGCTGCGGCGGCTGCCCTGCGCCCACTGCTTTCACCAGGCCTGCATCGACCGCTGGCTGCGCCGGAACCAGGCGCTCGGACGCTGCACTTGCTGGGCTTTGTCGCGAGAGAAAGCCCTGGCTGGTCCTATTAGATCTTTTGGTGAAAAGTTGGCGAATTCAATTCCTCCGGTTTGGATGATGTCATCCACTTTGCCATAAAGGGAGTTGCGCCATCTATGTTCACCGATCTTTTGGCAACGATGAATCTTTGGGCTGGAATCTCCAAAGTTCTGCGTATGGGTGTCAAAAAATCGGAGGGAACAGCGAACTAGGAGGGGTTCTTAGGGGATGACAGAAAGCAGATTGATGGCAATTTTATGGGAGGGAGTCGATCGGGCTTTGTCCAGAATTAAATGAGACCTCAGTAGTTGACCACGACGTGCTGTACTTGCATTGGGGAAGCTCCAATTTGGCACAGGGGTGACGCAATTGCCACGACTGGTTGCTTTTCTTGCCGGAAAGGGAACGAAGAGCACAAAGAGAAGGAACCACCTGTGATTCTTCTGGCTTCCTGATTTTCCGCCTTGAGGATCAGAGGCAACTGCTTTTTAGAGGTGGAAGGGGAAGGGGAGTTGGTTGGCGTAAGGGGGTACATGAGTGTGTCTCGAAATGCGCAACCTCCGTTTAGAAGATTGGAAAGGGAAACCAAAGTGACACCGTTGGAGAGCAACACCCCTGTATTTTACCCTAAATGCGGATGGAGCGCAATTCAGCACCAGTTGGATGAAGTCTATGATCAATGCGATTTACCACATTGGCCATCCAAAATCGCTTTGCGGCTTTGCTTGCCCGACAATTGGGGTCTGCCTTGGCTTTCATTCGTTGGACGCGCCACTTTTCCAGGTTTGCCCGCTGTGCCTTCGTGATGTGGAGGAGGCGGCAAGTCGGGCTATCCAACATGGCTCTCTGGTCATGGGGGGGTCCTCACATTTGGGTGTGCCCTTTTTTGTCGGTACCATTTTGTTGGTGCTTTGAAGGAAAGCCAAAAGGTCCGATTCCTAGCAAAAGGCACCCATTTTTCGGCAACGGTTTCAGCCAGCACCAAAGTGCCTCCCACTTTTGGCAGAGTTTCCGAGTAGGTGATGGGGCGGGGGATATAGGGAGCCCTGGGGGCGGTGTCTCTTGATTTTCCCAAAGGGGCCAACTGCCCTCCCCCCTTGTACTCGATTGGCCACTTTTGGACCTACGGGCATCCTGCGAACCAAAATCCGGGGAACGGCGCAGCAAGCCCACTCAGGGTTTGGTAAGTGTAGTCTTCATTTGAGGCGGCGATTGGAGTTTGTCCATGCGAAGTCTTAGTCATTTGCAGACTTGGTAAGTTGGCGCCAAGAACACATTGACCTGTCATGAGACTCCTTCCGTGAAACCCATCTCAGTGCTGGACTCCACTGCGTGGGGGATTCATTCCAAGATGGGTTTCTTCTGATTTCCCGTCGAACCCCTGTCAAATCCCCTTAGCTGCGAGACAACAACATTGCCAGCCTCACTTTTTCGCCAAGAATCCAATGAGCCAGCCGTGTCAGGCAGCGGACTTGAAAGTGGACAAGAAGCAGATCTGAGTTGGGTTTGGGGACTTATTTACCGGCCTACAAAGTCGGCCTAGCATCCAAGGATGCGTGACCCGCTGGACAGATGCTTTTAGCTCACCGCCCGGTGCCGGTGGCAAGCATCTACCATATTTCTGTGTTAGTTGCCCCTACCCCCAAGCCGTTATTCTGCGGCACACATCGAATGCACAAGCACTGCATAGCCTTGCCACAAAATGAATGGTATGTACCCCGGCGGGGGGGGGTATCCATCCACCGATGACACGGTGCGTCCTGAGCTGTTGGACAAGATCTTAGCGGCTCGTCTCCGTGGCAGAGAAGAACAGCTCCTTACAAGATACTTTTTGCAACCATTTGAAACATGGCTTTTTCCACCAAAATAAAGGGACACCACCATTTACAAGGCAATGTTCATGTGTATAATGTAAGGATCTCTGTGTAACAGTTCCCCAGGGCCTTCTGAGAATCATCTCGCAGGTTGACCCCGGATCAACCCCGTTATAGAAGGGTGTTGCCCCCATGGATTTTTACGGGACACTGAATCAACCAAATGCCAGGTTCTTGAGCTCTGGGTCGAAGAAAGGCAGAGAGGGTTGTCTCCGGCAACAGCCGCATTTCTTTTGGTGTCTTCAAATATGCCACAGGGCAAGAAGACACACCCACCAGGGCTTTGCTCAATTTCAGAAGAGCGACTGGACGGATAGCAAATCCTCGGTTTTCTAGTGCCAAGAGCTTGTTTGGATATACAAGAATCCAGACGAATTTAAACCCTTTACCTGGAAATGGCCTTGATGCTGGGAAGTCCAAACCATTGTCGTGATCCCGTAGATTGGATGTGAATGTAGCTGTGCTTTGCTTTTCTTGTTTGGCTGGTAGCTGTTTCTGCGGGGGTCTCCTCAACGGTTTGTTCAATTTGTTGGGCAGACAAATTCAGGCAGTATTATGTTTGGACACCCAAAAAATTGGCCAGGTGTAGAAATTTCTGCACAATATGGCGAACCCCCTTTCAGTTGGAGGACAATCAAAACACAACCGAGCATGGGGGAAACCACCGAGTTTGAGAAACGTCCATGCAACGGTTTTTGTTGGTACAGCCACGTGGCTATACATTTTCATGAGGAAAGCCTTGCCAAATGGGTGGTAGACACAAAGCCCCGCCACCAAAGCAGCCCCGGTGGAAATTCCTACTCATGTTCATGAGGTCCATAGAATCCATGTCGCAAAAGCTACCCTGAAACGAGCTCGCAGGATGCGTGGAACGCAGCCCCGAGTGTCACCGTCGCAACTCAGACCCTGTTTTTTGGCCGTCCACAGGAAAGCCTTGAGCTGCCATTTCTCGCCTGCACAGGAAGTTTGACTGGGGTCATTCTGTTGACTGTTTCTGGGGGTTATCAAAGTCAAAATCTCGGGGGTTGTTTCCCTTTAACCTACGAAGGGTGTCACTTTGACAATGACCAGGGCCTGTTTGATTGGGCAATCGACCCACGCCGGTACGCGACCCCCGTGCCGCTTCCCTTTCTTGGTCTAGCGGCGAGGGGATCCTTCACTTTCGGCGCAACTTCTCCCTATATTATGGGTATGGAGTCAAAATACAACCACCAGAAAACCGCAGGTTTTAGTCTTTGGTTCCATTTACCAAGGTTCCATTTTTGGTACGCATTTTTGACCCATAGCCGCATATAGGTTGGCTCCGGAGTGCCGTAGGCCCAGGAGAACATGACTGGTTACTCTTTGGTATGACTTTGACCTGTCAGCCTTTTGGAAAATGAGTATTTCTCAACTAACCAGCAAGTGTTGATCTTTTTGCAGGGGGGCAAAGACCAAACAAGGACTGAGGTGTTTACTTTCAGACGACATTGTCATGTCTCGTGCCAGCTTCCCTCGGAAAGGGTAGATGCCAACCCCCTGATGTCAACCTGTGTTGTCTAGCGCCTTAGCTGATACCTGCTTGGGCCATTCAAAAACACAGCCTTTGGCACCAGGCAAAGAGGAAGCCGCATTTTTGGGGCAACGTTTGTGTGCACAATACAAAAGCCCTGTTTGGATGGAGTGCCACACTGTACAGTGTTTGACGGCCATATGCAGCACGTGCTCGTGCAGTGTCAGAATAGGTTGTGGACGGCACGAGAGGCATGTCTACATTGCAAAGATGCAATCAATCGCATGGGTCGTGCAGGTGAGATTGGCTTTTCCTCTGGCGGTTATGTTTCACAGCGGAGGAGAAAAGGTCGGCCCCACAGGGGAAGGGATCGCCGTTTCCATGCACATGGTATGGTCTCGGGATCCGTTCGCAGGAATGGATTTGCTCGGGCCAAAATCAACTACTGCAAAGTAGACAACCCTGCGCCAGTTCAAAGATAGTCAACCTTTTGGTCTCTTTGAGCTCCTGATGAGGGCGACCATCATCCGTCAAGTAAGTCGAAGATTGGCGGTTTGAGTTGGCGATTCGGATGCGTCGGATGCCTTCGTAGACGGATGGGAAACCCCCGAACCCCAAACTGCCGGTCCAATCTGAGAGGGGGAAGGTGAACTAGGTCCCCCAGCAGTGCCCTTTGCCCTTTGTGGGGGGAGGGTTCCCCTAATTACTAAAGTACCCTACAGAAAAAAGTTGGTACCCTTATTCTAGCTCACGGCGTCCTTCACGACCCCGTGGAGTTCTTT
This sequence comes from Effrenium voratum, assembly GCA_963377175.1. NCBI lineage: Eukaryota > Dinophyceae > Suessiales > Symbiodiniaceae > Effrenium > Effrenium voratum. The sequence continues at coordinate 485,070 of CAUJNA010003572.1, forward strand.
GTTTTTTGGATGTTCATCCCTGCGTTCATGTATCATGGTTCGGGGGGGGATGGGTGGGCGGGGGGGGGGAGGGGGGGTGGGTGGGGGGAGGGGGGGGGGGGGTGGGTGGGGGGGTATGAAAAGCACACGCGCTCAACTGCTGCAGACCAGCCTGCTCCTTTACCGGATTACAAAATAACATGGTTCTGGGGGGGGTTGGGGGGGCATGATAAGCACACCCGCTGAACTGCTGCAGATGCGTCTTTCACCCCTGAGGCATTCACTGGCCCAACCTTTGGCTCCAGGACCATGGGTCATCATTTTGTTCTCGCTCTTTGTGTTGCGTACGTTCTGCTGCTGCGTGTCGCGTGTGCACCCTGCCCCATTGTTGACTCGTGGTTCCAGGCATTTTGGACGTGTGATCCGTTCTTGTTGGACGCTCACTTTGAAGTTTGCGCTGGTAGTTCGTCTGATCCTTTCGCGCATTTTGCGGCAGCTGTTGGTGCGATATCTGCTCGAAGCCCTTTGTCCTGGTGTCGGTTACCTGCTGCACTGCCGCGTCTTCGCGCTGCCTGGCTGACGCTCTCGCGCGCCCGCTCCCCGCTTACCCCGGCTTTGCGTGCTGCCTGTTTTGTTCTATCCCGACGTTTGTTGGTCATCAACTTCACTTCTGCACCATCCTCAAGCCAGTGTGGCGAGCTTGCCATGTCTGCCGACGAAGACGATATCTCGCCTGGCCATCTTAGATCCTTTGTCTACCACTCAAGCAGCGGGGAGCCAATATCGCCGGCATCGTCTGCCGACTCTCCGTGGTCGCGTTCCTAGAAGGCGGCTCGCTCGCGAGCTTTGAGAAGTTGCCTTGAAAAAAAAAGAGGCCGGCAGCCGCAAGAAACGCGCGTGTGTTGGCCAGCAGCGCGAAGTGCTGCTATTCTCAGGCGATTTGGCCCTTTCTTGTCAAAGCCATGGTAAAAATGGAACAACATAAACATGGTGCGTGTCAACGATGCAACGAAATGTTCATAAAACGCAGGAATTTTGGTAAACGTGCTTGGTCGCCATGGTCAAAAGCAGCGTGGTCATTAGCAACGCCGTGACCTTATTCTAACCTCTCTACTGGAGGACCTTGTGAATCCACGTCTCAGGAGCCTGCCGCAAGCCAATGGCAAGGCGACCCGCGAAGCGAAGCGGGTGACCGGGGTCGGTTGTAGACGTCTTTGGCGGTCGAGTGGGCCCCACTTGGATGGTCTGGGACGGATCGCTAAATGGTCATTAGTAACCCTAGTTACAGGGGACTTGCAACCATTGTAAGTGGGTTACAACCAGGGTTGCTAGTCCTTTAGCTAACTCCCAGACCATCCAAGCACCATACCCCCCTTTGAGGGTCATGCGACAAACCATTTGATGGCCATCCCTGAAAGGAGCTTGGCTTCCACTTGGTGTCCAGATAAACCCAAGCAAAAGGGTGTTGGTCTTTGAGAAGCAAGGACGCAGATGCGTCAATTCCTGAGGTTACACGGTCAATCTTGAGCCCAAGTCACTTGGGGTCTTTGTGGGGGGAAAGGTCATCCACGGCGAATGGAAAATGAGGACACGCCCCGCTTACTTAGAATAACTCCAAAACGGGAACCGGGCCAGAAAACACAGATCTAGACCACCATTGCAACTGAAGAAAGCTGGCCCACAGCGATGGCACAAATGGGTTTGTCAAAATTTTGAGGACATTACAGTGTTCATTCTCATCCAGCCGCAAAGCCCTGGATTGCTCAAGAATCCCAGGGTCTCCCTTGCTCTCCGACTCCACTTGCAATCTTCAGGGCATGCTGTAACTGCGGGAAGCTGTGAATGATCCTCCGACATGTTTTGTGTGGAGGCTGCCGGGCCGCGTCAATGAAAAAGTTAGCTCAGGGGAGCGATGCCTATTCCATCCGGTTGTCTTTCAGAGCTGTTTGTTTCGGTTGGATCCGCAAACATGGTTTGTGCACAGACCCTTTGGAAGTTGCATTGAACACCAGCCCATGCTGCAGCCAGCTTCATACTCCCTAGAAAAGCTCAAGCCCCAATCGGCGAATTTGTTGGAGTATGTTCCAACCGTTTTACACGCAAATGCACATCCGGGTGTCCCTCTTTTTTTGTGAGGATAAACCCTTTTGCTTTTGCAGTGGTTTGAAAGGGAAACCCGAAGATGGTTGGGTCCCGTATTTTCAGACACACCCACAAAATTTTTTCCCCCAAATAAGGGGGGTCACTCCAAGTTTGAAAGGTCTCTGGCCGTGCCAACTGGCACAAAGTTGACTGAAACACATGATGCTGCAAATGGGCAAAAGCCTGCACCAGTTGGTAGGTGGAGTATTCTGTTGTTGATAGGGTTGAATCCATCCAGACTAGTGCATGATTTGGCCCATCTAGAGTCTAGAGTATGGCAAGTTTCACAAAAGGGAGGCAAGAAGGAATGTCCTAATATTCTGCCGACCGTCAAAACAAGTCGGACTCCTTGTTGGGCGAGCTGCGTTTCCAGGCCCTTGGGACCTCAAACAGGAGCATTGCTTTCTGAGGTTTCCTTACCCTTCCAATTGCGAGATCCAGACCCCTCTAATGGAAGGTCCCGTGAAGCCTAGCGGGACGGTCATCCCATTCAGTCGGAGCTGTGCTTCCGACCGGAACATCTTGGATTTCACTCCCTCCAACTAAGTTGGGTTTGCCATACTAGCTTGGATTGGGGAATTCAATAGGGGTATTGCTCTTTGTGGTCTAACGATTCTTGACCAAAGAAGGCCTTGCTGCAGTCCTCCCAAGCCTCTGAGTACGGCCGTATTTGCCCAGGCAGAGCGCTTCGGGGCGTGGGATGGGCATCCCGGCTGCAGGATACTTCCCCAGAATTAGCTACCCTTTTTGCCTTTTTGCTTTTTTGGGGTCCCTTTGTTTTCCACTACGGCAAAAAAGATCTTTGTTTGCTGGGGTTCTAATTCCAGCCTAGGATATTGATGCGACTGTCTGAAGATGGATGCGACTGTCTTGTCTTCAGGCTATTTGGCGTTGGTTCAGAGGGAAACCACAAGAGGGCCAATATTTTATTTGGGGGATCCCCTGTTTTGACACAAACCCATATCTCCCTTGTTGAGGATCAACCGCTGAAGTTGCATGGCTATGAAGCGTTTTCCAACCTACTTGGTGAACGTTTGGGTGGAAAGATCATGCCCCTGTACCACTCGCAATGGTTCGTTTTGCAGGGCTACACGCAGACACCACACTCCAACATTGCCAGCAAGCTTAGCGCACCCGAAACTCGCGTTTCGAAACTCGCAACTTACGTTTTAAGAATTTACGTTTTTTAAACTTACGTTTTGGTAGAACATGAGCTACTACTGAAGGGTTTTGTGTTTGGAATATATGTTACTGGGTTCGGGGGTGTAAAACTGGTTTCCCCCCTTCATCTCTTGCAGGGTTCCACCAAAGGCCCCAACCCAAATCCAGTTTCGGGGGTTTAAAACTGGTTTTGGGGCACTTGTTAAGCTTGTGTGCATATCTCATTGGGTTCCCCCAAATCCTTAAAGCAGGTTTTGGGGCACTTGTTCAGGGTCACCCCTTTGCTTGGGTGCATATCTCACTGGGTTTCACCGTTCTACCAAAACCAACCCCCAAATCCAGTTTCGGGGGTTGAAAACTGATTTTGGGGCACTTGTTAAGGGTCATGCCTTTGCTTGGTTCCACCAAAACCGCCCCCTGATTGCATTTGTCTGGTTTCCACCAAAACCCGCAAATCCAGTTTTACAAGGCCCCCTTGGGCCTGGGTCACTGGGTTCTATCAAAAACCCACAAGCCACCGAAGATCATCATAGCCAAGCAAGGGTACGATTCTACAACGTTTAGTCCACGATTCAGTCACGTGCCGAAAGCATAAAATTCAGGACTGGATTCGTTCTTTGCTGCAATCCTTATCTTTCTCATTTCCACAAAAAACAGTTTTGAGGGTTTAAAACTGGTTTTGGGGCACTTGTTAAGCTTGTGTGCATATCTCATTGGGTTCCCCCAAATCCTTAAAACAGGTTTTGGGGCACTTGTTCAGGGTCACCCCTTTGCTTGGGTGCATATCTCACTGGGTTTCACCGTTCTACCAAAACCAACCCCCAAATCCAGTTTCGGGGGTTGAAAACTGATTTTGGGGCACTTGTTGGGTCATGCCTTTGCTTGGTTCCACCAAAACCGCCCCCTGATTGCATTTGCCTGGTTTCCACCAAAACCCGCAAATCCAGTTTTACAAGGCCCCCTTGGGCCTGGGTCACTGGGTTCTATCAAAAACCCACAAGCCACCGAAGATCATCATAGCCAAGCAAGGGTACGATTCGACAACGTTTAGTCCACGATTCAGTCACGTGCCGAAAGCATAAAATTCAGGACTGGATTCGTTCTTTGCTGCAATCCTTATCTTTCTGATTTCCACAAAAAACAGTTTTGAGGGTTTAAAACTGGTTTTGGGGCACTTGTTAAGCCCCAAATCCTTAAAACAGGTTTTGGGGCACTTGTTCAGGGTCACCCCTTTGCTTGGGTGCATATCTCACTGGGTTTCACCGTTCTACCAAAACCAACCCCCAAATCCAGTTTCGGGGGTTGAAAACTGATTTTGGGGCACTTGTTGGGTCATGCCTTTGCTTGGTTCCACCAAAACCGCCCCCTGATTGCACTTGTCTGGTTTCCACCAAAACCCGCAAATCCAGTTTTACAAGGCCCCCTTGGGCCTGGGTCACTGGGTTCTATCAAAAACCCACAAGCCACCGAAGATCATCATAGCCAAGCAAGGGTACGATTCTACAACGTTTAGTCCACGATTCAGTCACGTGCCGAAAGCATATTCAGGACTGGATTCGTTCTTTGCTGCAATCCTTATCTTTCTGATTTCCACAAAAACAGTTTTGAGGGTTTAAAACTGGTTTTGGGGCACTTGTCAAGGGTCACCCCTTGGCTTGGGTGCATATCTCACTGAGTTCCACCGTTCCACCAAAACCACCCCCCAAATCCAGTTTCGGGTGCTTAAAACTGGTTTTGGGGCACTGTTAAGGGTCACCCCTTTGCTTGGTGCATATCTCACAGAGTTCCACCGTTCTACCAAAAACGCCCCCCAAATCCAGTTTCGGGGGTCGAAAACTGGATTTGGGGCACTTTTAAAAGGTCCCCTTGCTTAGGGGCATTTTTCAGGGTCGGTTTGTCTAAGAGTGTGTTTTGCTGAAGGATCGGACAGCGAATCTTGGGCAGCAGGCTTGATAACCTTCGGCTCACGATCTTCGGGTGCAAGGGCCAAGGCATGCTTCTGCTGTTCTCGCAAGCGCAACGCATTCAGATGTGATACCAAGATCTTGTACATGACCCCAAACCAAGACCTCTGCAACCTTCTCTCAGCTCTTCAGGGTGGTTCAAAACTGGCTTTGGGGGCAGTTGTGAGGGTCCCCTTGCTTGGGTGCATATCTTATTGGGCTCCACCTACAGGGACCCCAAAGCCACGTTTGGAAAAATGAAAAGATTGTGGGTTTCGCGTTTCGAAATTCTTGGCTGTGCTTGCTGGCCCTATTAAAATGATTACGTTTCGGGCATACGTTCCGAAGCACATGTCGAAACGATACGTTTCACGTTTTGCGTTTTGGTTTGCTAAGCCAGCAAGAACGGAACACGACCGCAAATGCATCAATATTGCCCCTTCCCTCAAGTGATCGCCCGCAAAATAGGGATGTGACAGATTGCCTGGGATTGAGAGGCCCAAAAGTGTCCTTTCAGACAGTTAAGTGCTTGAAGTCGCAAGACAGGTTTGCGTCGGATCGCCTTGTTTGAACTACATCCTGAATCCTCATGCCAGATGGTAGTGGTTTTCCTTGTAGTGGTGTTCCACCATGGATAAGCATCAGAGTACCAGGCGTACCTCCATTTTGGAGCAACCCAGAGTACTAAACATGTACTACATAGCCATCAACAGCTCAACACATTCCTGGCTAACTTGGTTGCGCCATATACACAAATTTACCATTTTGGAGCAAGACATATAAGAATTTGCCTTTCGGATGTCTTGTGTTCCTGTAGATATACATGTGCATATATATATATATATTCTGGTTCCAGCATAAACGGGTATATTTAGGCCACCAACATGCGGGGCTTCAACAAATTGTTGACTTCCTGCGCCTATCTGGCAATGCACCCTGCATTCCGGGATCATGGCCATTTCAGCGGGGCCTGTCGCGCAATGCATTTGGGCCAGTCAGAAAGTCGCCCAAATACCAGCCTAGGTCCCCCCAATAGTGCCCTTTTACCCCCTTTTTTGGGGGAGGTTCCCCTACTAAAGTAGACTACAGAAAGAAAGTTGGTACCCTTATTCTAGCCTCTCTACTGGAGGAGCTAGGGGTCTAAGGGTTGCTTCCATTTCCATTCTTTCTAGATCAACGGTGAGCATAGATGTCTTTTGGGAAAACGAATGGACCTAGCAGCTGATTTAGATGTTGCTGTTGGGTGTGTCCGAATCGGAACAGAGACCAGCCGTTTGCTGGGCGGAGCCAAGGCAGTTTGAAGTCTCGCTGGTGAAGGACGGCAAGGGTCCTTCACTGCGTGCTTCGTGCTTCTGATTTGTTGTAAACAAACAAACACTCAAACAAACAAACAAACAAGCAAACAAACAAGCAAGCACATACATAATATATATATATATGCGTATATATGTATATAATTAGAATGATTTATGTGTAGTGCACATAATATGCCTCTTCTGATTGCCAGACCGAAAGCCTTTGTTGAGCCTTTTTACGTTCCTCTCAGTCCTCTCCATTCCTCTCAGTCCCCCCTGTCTGGCCAATAGGACGGCAATAGAACAGTTTTCTGTTGTCTTTTCAGTGTGCTTTTCATGCTTTTGAATGTGAGGAAACGGATTGGGGACGGCTTTTTTGCCAAACCTTGTGGGCCCCTTTATAGTAGTATTGACTGGCAATAAGAAGGGAGAGGAGGACAGTCTTTAGCAGGGAGGTTATGAATCGACGTCACAGATCAACTGATGCGTTTTTTTCTTTTCTTTTCTTTTTCTGCTAGTACTCAGGTGTTTGCCTAGTAGTAGCCTGATCCACAACTCATGCCAGGTGTCACAGGTTCCTGAGAAAAATTGTGCAACCAAAGACTAGAGCAAGATGTAAACACTTCCTGCGCCCGCATCTTATCAGGTTAAGAGACACATCCATTGCAAACTTGCCTGGCAAACATGGCAAGCACTCACCCTACTGACCTAGTACAAATGCCAAAGGTGAATCAAGTTGCCCAGGTGCCACGGGTAGAGCGCAATTTCCACTGGCATGATGACGAGAATCAAGGTCGAGACACATCAACTGATGTTGGCAACATTGTCAACGTCTCCCTTTTGTACAAGCGCATGGCCCATAGCACACATTTCTGCAGACTGTTCCTGATTTGGAAGGGTCGACACATGTCCTTATCAATGATATGTATGTATATATATATACACTTACACATACATCATTGCTGATTGCTAAGTTGGAAGGGCCAACTCTAAGCCTCAACCAAAGAACTAGTTGCGTCCCAGCGCCCCAAGCGACGAAGAAACGCAGAGTTGTACCCTGCGAGTTGATTCGGGCCCGATGCTTGAGCCATGGAGAAGAAATCCATCGCTTTAAAGCTGAAGAGGTTCACGGTTACAATGTTACACTCCAGGGTTGTGGGATCACTCGGGGTTTCTCCCCACTTCTGTGATACGAGGGAATCCCCCTTTTTGTTAACAAGGTAGTCTTTGGGAAGCCCTTTTTGTGGTATCACAGAAGTGGTCATTCCCACAGCCCCGTTACACTCCCTCAGACTAACAGCCGGAAGCTCCCAGAAGGCCGATCCTGTAAATGGAGCTAAGTCTTCCATTTCGGGGTCCGTTCGGGAGCTTCCATGGAATCGTTGGGTGGGGGTACTGGTCAAGTCTGCTTCATCAAAGTGATGCTGGAACATGCACCTGTGGTTAATTTGTTTAAGTCCATACTTTGTGTTGTACTTGCACGTGCCAGCGCATCCCAGATTGAAGACTGGAAATTGAAGATTCCCAGAAAATATTTCATGGAATCATCAAATCCATGCTTAGGTCTACCCCCTTTTCTTGCAGAGGGTTCAACCAGAATCAATCAACCCCTGCTTGGTTTTGATCGGGGGCCCCATTCAAGAGAAATTCTGTATTGCTTAGAGCAGCACCCCGCCTACTTGTTCGCCAGGTTGCGACATCAGTTGATTGAATGATATCTTAGACGACTGGGGTGTCTTAGCGAGCCTTGAGTCACCGACCATGTCTGCAGCCCTAAGCACGACATGGGCGGGCTTGCCTCAGAGTAGGGGAACTCCAACTTACGGTTTTGATATTTTGTCAGAACTGCCACCAAAGAGGTACCCTAAAAAGAATATGCACACCTAGGTCCCCCAGTAGGGCCCTTTTACCCTTTTGGGGGAAGGTTCTCGTACTAAAATAGAATACAGAGAAAAAAACAAACGAGTACCCTTATTCGACTAACCTCTCCACTGGAGGACCTAGGATACACACACTGTTTGAGGAGTCAAGCGGTCCCCCCCGGAAGCATTGAGTTCCACATTCTGCCTCCTGGGGCCTTGAACGACTGATTCAAAGCAGGTGCGGGCCGAAAAACCACTTCTGAGGCAAACGACCGGAACCGGTTCGAAATCCCTAGCCTACGCGGCCTTGACTTTGCCAGGCCTGTCTACTTTCCATTTTCCAGTTGGCTGAACCAGAAATGGCCGTGAGCATTCATGTGCACAATCTAGAATCGAGAAGCCACTGCTAAGTACAGTTATGACACTTCAGATCAGAGCATAATGAGTGCAACATGTAGCTGCATGCATGTGTTCTTCACAGCCTTTGCCCAGTGCGCCTGGCTTGCTTTACAGACCTGTCCCTTTCCCCATGGAACCAAGCAGCAAAACAAGAAACGACGCAGACGCAAATTTCTGTCCACTCATGGTGTTAGCCTTGGTTTAGAACCTTCCTCATTATAAGAAAGGGCACCCTAAAAAGGCTTGCTTTTGGGCGGCCGGACTCCTCGTTTTTTTTTTGGGTGCGGAGGGAACATTGGATTTTCGGAGGGCCGTTTTCGGCCCGTTGTCTTCCGTTTTCGGCTCGTTTTCGGCCCGAAAACCCGTTTTCGGGCCGAAACTGGCGATGGACAAAACCAGGAAACATCCAGAACCAGGCGTGCAACAACCAGAACCGTGCGTGCAACAACCAGAACCGTCCGTGCAAACAACTGTTTCTGAATTGATGGGTTTTCGGTTCCTTTTGGATGGGGCCATTGGGGCGACCACTCCTTTTTACCAGCAGAAGCCTCCTTTGTAAAGATTGGAAAGGGTTGTTTGGGAAACCACCTGAAAGACACCCATTGGGCGCGTGAGGGAAGAGTGATTTCACCCACTGGCAAAGCCGCTCAACTATAGTGTTCTCGCAAGGGCTTTGGGGTGATAAACAATGTTCGTCGACCCCACATGCTGCTGATGCTGGCGGTACACCTATGTGGCTCTGCCCGCGGAACCGAAGGGTCTTGAAAGTGTGCAGTTCGCGCAGCCCCCTTCTCCATGCCTTTCCCTTTTGCATGAAAGCCTAGAAGAGAAAACAAAGGGATCAGTGCATTTCAGACTGCTGCGGCACGCTTGAGACCCTGCGGGTTGGCCGGGCAGGGTTGGTGCCAGTCTTGCAGAGACGCAAGTCAATCGAGGCTGAAAAGGATATGCCCAACACGAAATACAGAAAATGGTGATCAGGCCAAACGGCCGGAACTGCAGCAAACGACCGGAACTGATGATGGATGTTCTTACGACTGTTTAAAAACGGATGTTTCGGGCTCCAGGCTGCCATATACCGCGCTCGCTCGCTGATCCGGGGGTCGAGCTCGCAAGGATGTAGGTTCTTTTTCTCGAGGCTCCGTGTTTTGGAATGATTCCAATATGTGCGGCTCCTTTGATGGTTCAACATTTAATATTTGCAAGCATCCCTAATCCGTGTTCGGATCTCCGATTCGGATGCTCGCTGGGGGCAGGTCTCTTGCACTGTCAAAACAAGTTCTTGGGCCATTTCCAGGTTTGGGGCTACACACTTTGATTCAAAATGTACAAGCCCTACGGGGCAGCTGTGGTTTGGGAGGTGTTGGCAGAGTGACCCCAAAAGGATACAGGTCCCTTTCCGACATCTTCCCAGGCGAGCTGGAGAGAGATGTTCAAGATCGTCAGTCTTCCAAAGTCCTGCCACTATCATTGTTGGTAAGAGGGTGTCAAAGTCAGAAACTGGCATTGTTTCCTCAAGCCTGCCTGTAACTTTGATAACGAGTTCCCCTTCTAAAACACCTCCAAGAAGAAAAATAACAACCCCGAAAAGCAAAACAAGGAAACGAGTAACAAGGAACAGCAAGCAAAGATGCAGCCAATGAAACATGGTTTGGGTATGCCCCCACACATGGTGGTTGTTTTCTTTCTGGCTTCCCTTTAAATCCCCCAAAAAAGGCAACTTTGGTCCCGGTTCTTTCCAGGAGGCGAAGGGCCCGGCTCCTGCCTGCACCTGCGGCAACGTGTCGGGCAGCTCATGGCGTTGACCGGTGGAATTCCCGGTGCCGGTTCCTTCAAGGCGATGTGAGGTTTTGGACCCCAGACCTCCAAGCCACTCATTTTGCTGTGGCTCAAAATTAAGGAGCTAGGAATACGCAGGTCTTGGACCATGTTTCCACTTGCCAGGGCAACCCATTTTGGTACCGGTTTTTTGCTGTGTAACTTGGGTCATTTTGACTGCTTCTGGGGGTCAAGGTCAGAAAAGGAGGCGGTGTCCCTGTAACCTACCTCTTGGTGACTTTGATGGTCAGATAATGGTGCCAGAGTCACCTAAATGGTTTCATGGGGCTTATAGTTGCCAACACACTCTTTCCGGACTGCAGTTTTTGTTTTCTCGATCATTCCACAGAAGTTGGACCAGCTCTGCGGGATAAAAGCGTCATTTTGGGACTGCTTTACTTTCTGTTTGGTGGGCAGGATCGAGACGTCAATCCATGGGCCCAGCAAGATAATGTTTGCAGGCCATCACGATTTACCGTTTGAGCATCATGATTCATGATTTTGACATTTGCAAATCTTGGCTTGGATGAGGCCGCTTTCGCGCGCGGCTGTGCTTTCATTGTCTTACGTTTGAGTAGTAAACTGTGCAGCTGCGAAGAGTTGAAGCAGGTTTTTTGTGTCAACCCAGTGGTCAACCCAGTGTCGTGGACGGCTTGCTTAGTTGTTCACTTGACTGTCCTTTTGTGCTCGATTTGGTTTTGAGTCGGGACAGGTTGCCAGTTTATTTGTCTGTGCTGGAACGCCACGGGGCGAAAATATTGGGCTCATGCTTCAGGCAGCGCGGATGACCTGCTTCAATCTAGGCATGGCTGACGTTGGCAAGGAAGTGCTCGTTGGAGAACAAGCTCGTCCACAAGAACAAGAAGCAGAAGACAGCGGAGTCTTTCTTGGCCAAACTCGGGCGTGCGCAGAGGCTTGGCGGCGACGAGGGTTTGTCTCTTCGGACCACGAGCCACAGTCTGGTAGTGGCGTGGCCGCCTTGCATGTGGGCAGCGGCGGTATCATTTGATGGCTTCCATGCCAAGAACGGCAATCACCCCCTTCCCTCCCCCGACACGCAGTGGATTGGGGACGCAGGTGCGTATAGTATGGTCTTTAGAAATTTGTGCTAGTAGAACCAAAAGTCAATGGCTCTTGGGCGCCGTTCATCAGTTTGGTCCAAGTTCGTGATTTGTTTGTGGTCCACGTAGGATTCGGAGATGGGGGGTGGGGTCGTCCCGTTCTTATTGGCAATGGACCGTGTGTAAATAGTTCTTTGAATAGGGAACTTAGACGTGGGGGTTTTCTTTTTCAATCCTGCAATCTAAAAAATCCTTTGGCTTCCCTTATTGTGACGATCGGGTCTTTGGAGCAACCCTTCTTTAGATTCACATATTTTTGTTTGTGGAGCATGTTTCACCTGCTGTCCCTTCAGATTCCTTTCCGCTTACAGCTCGCTTAGTCCCACGGAGATTTGGAAAAGCGTTGCGGTACTTATGTGGCTCAATGTGTGGAATAGAGGCGCCGGCCCGTCCGTGCGTGCTGTCCATCAAGGGGGAGAGCTCTGACTTTTGGAGAGAGTGTTCCAACACAAACTTTGCAAGACCCATAGTCTGTGACTTCATAAAGAGTCTCCTCGCATGATGGTTCTGCGGGTTCCATGAAGAGCTGCTGGGTGTGTCTGTGTGTGTGTGTCTCTAAACTAGGGGACTTCTTCAAAGGGGTTTATGCGGGCATCTCCTGTCTGGCATTGTCAAAGGCACGCCCAGGCGCGGCTTGATTTTACTTGGCGTTAAAGGGAGACCACCCATCTGACACCAAGATTCCGCCGGGTTTTGGTTGCAATTGCTTGA
>CAUJNA010003572.1:502500-530000 GCA_963377175.1 Effrenium voratum
TTGGCCATCTAGTGGGTTTTCCATTAAACCACTAAATGTTGAACTTTTAGCAGGGGAGCAGAAGCAACCGAGCTCCTTAGCAAGTTCCTCGTGACTCCATCTCCTAGCTGCTAAACTGTTTTTCGAGAGGCATGTACATCAGGTACCCTGAATCGTTTGATTCATAGGTTACTTGGGTGATTTTTTCTATTTTTATGAGTTGGGCCCTTCGAAAATTGTGATTTTGCTTCTGGTTTCCCGTTAAACCTTTAAGGCCCTACCAACAAGGGGTACCCGCAAAACACGAACCGGTAGTTTGGGGATTTGAGCTATGGTGTCTAATTGGGAAACCACCAAAATTGCAAATCGCCGATCTACGGCACCAAGAAGAGAGCTGAGTCAACCCCGGATCAGTAAACTGTTTTTTTGGATAAGGGATTGTTTCCCTCCAACAGTGATTCCCTACTAAACCCAAGGACAACCCCTATTGATAAACTGGGCTTGACCTATCCTGGGTTCACTTTGACTTTACCCGTTTGAGGGTGGTGAGGAAATCCAAAAGGAACATGTTTTTGACTACCGAGGTATAAATTTGGGTGTGTGCCCCACTTGACGGTATAATTACACTGCTTTTGGGGTTCACTTACTTTGAGACAAGCCCATTGCTCGAGGGATCTTTTTACGTCGAAATTGACAAGCACCAGAAAAGGCAAAGCGACACAAGCCCTGGCAGATTGGCAACCGATGTTTGCAGCTTTTGGCTGGTTCCATGGTCAATCTGTGAAGTACTGTCCCGTCCTGTCGCTTATTTCTTCAAACCACTCCCGGTTGCGACTCCGAATACGCAGTTCAAATTTACCTTCCCAAAGAGGGGTCAAAGCCCTTGGTTCTTTTCGGTCAGCTTTGGGTTAAGGTGGCTGTTGCAACCAGTGTCTCTGTTTGTTCTGTTCTTTTCGGGTTGTCCTTTGCTTTTTGTTTCTTGTTGTTGTTTTTGTATGTGTTTGTTCTCTTTTTCCGTGCTTTCAGATTTTGCACACTCGGCTTTTCTTTTCTGGTCTAAAAAAAAAGAGTATGTTGTGTCTTGTTTTTTCAGTCAAGTGTCGCTGGCTTTTTCGCTTCTTCGCGGTGTGGCAAGGGATCCCAAAGCCGCAACCGCGCGGCAGGTCGCTGCAGGTCACCTGGGTGGACCCCGGGGGTTTGCTGGCCAGGCGATTCGAATCGAGACTTCATCGGGGGTCCATTACTTTTCTTGGTAAAAAAAGTCTGGGGAATTCAAGGTGTCTTTTGTGACGGTTTGGTTTGTTTTGGTTTGGGGGATTCAGCTTTCTTTTCTTCGTTGATTGTTGAAGGTTTGGGGAATTCACCCTTCCGCAAAAGGTCGCGCACGTGAGCCTCGGATTCGTTTGGTCCTTCAGGGAGAATGGTTGTAAAGGTTTACGACATATTTGTATCAGTGTGTTATGCTATATCATTCCGCAGAGCGAATGAATCAGTTGACATTGTGACTCATGGGTTTTCCTTGAAAAGAAGCAAGCCAAACAGAGACTCCCTCGAGTATTTACCAAAAGGCTGGAATCAATTGAGAAGCAGAAAGGAGGTCACTAGAAACAGACTCCGCGAATTCATTAGCGAGAAACAGGTTGTCGTACTTAGCTCGTGGTTTAGGGGATCCCTTCCGGTTATTCCTAAATCTTCGGTCACTCCCTGCATGTGCCTTTATTGGCAGACCAAAGTTTATAGAGCTTCTCCTGGGACCCCGTAAACACACACCCGCCAAAACACCTCCAGATTGTGTATTTTAGTCTTTTTCAAGAAGAAGGGGGTTTAGGAGGTCCCTGTGGGGTGTGAAAAGTGAAGTTTAGGCAGTGAACCCTCTGTGCGAAAAGAAGGAAGCGACTGCTCAGCTTGATGCCTCTTATAAAACTCGAGATCCGCAATGGGCACACTCAAAGTAGATGCAGGGTAGGGGCCAAGCCGTAGGGTCTGACCAGAAGCCCCTTGGTGTTGTAAAATATTTTTAATAGACTCCTGTAGTACCAGGCTTGCACATGTTTTCTTTGCTTGCTGTTAGTGACTGCCGCGTTATGCTGATGCTATCAATGGCCCCCAAGTAAAATTGGGTCAGTTTGTGTCTTGGGGTGGATTCATTCGAAGCAACATCTAAGGACACATTTTCGGGCCCATTCGAAAGCAGGCGGCCTTTAATGGACTTTTTGGTGGCGCATTTTGACATGCCCACGTCTTGGAATCGTGGGAAAGTTCGACCCGAGATCTCCATTGATTTCCGCGGACTCGAATCCTCCTTTTCTTAAGGATAGAGGGGATGTAATTGACGCGGCAGACGATAGAAATAGCAACACTCCCGCATGGTAGTTCTGTTGCAAGGCGTATTATGAGGAATGGACGCATTACTTATAGCAATTGGAACTGTCTCACCTTTTCCCGGACATCGCTGGAGAATAACACTGGCACACCACCAGAACGACCGTTGACATCATCGGTACATCAGCAAAAGCCACTGGGACGCACTGCAAACCGGACCCCGCCGAACCACAACCTGGAAGCCACCGCTATGGCTGTGGCTCAAAATTAAACAGGAGGGGTTACGCGGGTTTGAGCCACAGCCCTATTGCAACCAGACACCACCGGCATCTGGCCGCGAACAGCAACCGAGCACCCGCAATCGGGATGGGAAGGGACAGCACCGAGACACCAACGGAACACCGCGGAAACAGCAGCCGGGGGACTGAGACACCGGCAAGCGAAACCACAGCAACTGGAAAAGCACCAGGACAGCAAATCGGTTCGCCACCAAGCACCTCATCAACGAGAGAAACAACTGAAACGTCTCCGGACTGCTGGGAAACCACCAGGACACCAGAAGAACACACCATCAAGATACCAACGGAACAGTCGCAGCCACAGCGTGCCGGAACTTGGCCGGACACGGTTTTGAAGGCCCCCAAAACACCACTCTGGCACTAAACAGGGACACCCTCCAAGATGCAACTGAAGGTTGACTGGTCCGACAGGACTGGAACACACCACGCAACGCCGGGAGACAACCGGGACAAAACTTAGTGCATCTCCGAGACGTCACCAGAACCCCACCGGAACATCGCCAGAACGCCACTCCAAGAAAACATTACCAAAATATCATGGAAAACAGGATAACACAACCAGGACGCCGCTGGGGGACAAGAGCACGGTCACTACACAACCAAAACACCATCACCAAAACACACAACCACCACGCCACCAAAACCCCCACAGAACAACACCGCGACACACCAAGACATCGCCAAACACACAACCGGGACACCACCAAACACCACTGCAAAAAAGGGACACCACACCAACCCGGAAAAAATAGCATGCGCGAACCCCAATAGATGGACACCATTGAACAATTAGTGCTGGCTGCTGATTTGTTAAACTTTTGAATTTCATGGCGGGAGGGAAGCCATGTACCTACCATAACGGCAAAACGGCCAACCCGCCGATGTTGGGATAGTGTGTGGGCGTTCTTTTTCTTGGTAACCAAATAATTTCCTCTGGCTACTGCCCTGGGGAATTCACGGGCCCTGACTGCCCCACCGGCTGACAGGTGGAACACCCTCCATCCCGACAAGTCCGTACAGGAGGCTCGCAACAGACGCCCACTGTCTTGCGCAGAGATGTTTTGTGAGCGCCTCAACTGTGTTGTTTAACTTTCGGAAGTGTGGTTATTGTTGCCGCTTGCGGAGTTTTGGAATGACCCTTGCCCAGATTGGGAAGGGAATGGATTGGCTCGGGAGTTAAGTTCGCTGCATCTTCTGACTTGGGCATCATCCAAGTGGGGACGTCCGCCAGGGACTCGCCAGATTGGTTCCCCTTCGACCGCATCCTGCTTACAAAGGCTCCTGAGCTGGGTTCAGTCCACGCAGCAATATCCTCATTTATGGGTGAACGTAGACGGCATATCCCACCGAATTCGGTTTTGTCATCCCTTTCCGTCCTGGTTCCCAATGTGTCCCTTGGAGAGGTGGTTTAAACATCACCTTTCGGTTGAAACATTTGAAGTGAGTTTGCTCCTGGTGGGGTGATTCAAGGGGAAGTTTTGGGAACTCCATTCCGCACATAGAGGGAGTTGTGCCGTACTTTTTCAGCCCTGTGTAATGTGGCCACGGCCCACGAAAAGTTCCGGAGGGCGACCTCATTGTGGCGGTCAACAATGTTGGCGAGAACGTGGAGGCGGAGCGGCAAGGGGGCTTGGGGCTTGTTCTTAATGTCTCCTTGGCTGGTTTTGAACATTACCTTCTCACTTGTCCCAAACCGACCTTTGACCTTTTTGGGTTTTAATATGCTGGTCGACTTTGGTCATGACCCCAAAATGTGAACTTGCTTTTGCAAGGACGCCAGTACAACTTGTCTTGAACGAACTGTTCTTTTGGCGTGATGTTTCAGGGCGAATGCAGGAAACCCTCGGCTTACTGCTTTGAGGCCTGGCCCTTGTCTGCGTTTTGGACATGCACAAAACGCAATCTGTGTTTTGTCCCACAGTGATACGTTCCTGGCAAAACACGCGCAGAATCTGGACCAAAATTGTAGGTACAAGGCGTTTCGTGAAGGTTTTTCTGGGGGCCTTTATCCCATGTCACAATGGTGTGGCTTCAAGGGTTTTGTTCGAGGGAAGGGCCGAGGACAACAGTCTCTTCGCGTGATCCGCAAACATCTTTCGAGTTTATGCCATTGTTTTGAAGAGGGTTGGAAGACAAATAGGCACAGAAAGAAACATGGTGCGTATGTGTAGCGGGGGATTCCAAGTGTAGCATTTGAGAGGGTCACTAGTTTTGAGAGTATAGGAACACATGCGGGACTATCCAAGTTTTCCGCTTTGGCTGTCCACGGCTCACACAGCACTGAGAGAACGAAGTGGTTTGCAGGCGTTTGATTGCAAGCTGGGACGTTGTTGGAAATTGGAACCGTGGTGTCACTTTCTGCTGGAACAAACAACGAAAAAGTAGCTGGAGGCTCCTTTGGACCCAAAGAGAATGTCACCATGTTGTCAGCTTTGGCTGTTTGCTCCTTTTCTCGAAAGGCAAGAATCAGGTTCCGACCGAACCTGGAGTCTCCATGACCCTTAAAAAATGGTTGGTCATTACCCAAAAGAATGGTTGGTCATGGACCCATTTTTGATTCGGGCCATGGAGAGTCTAGGAGCATTGGCTGGCCCCTGTGGGGAGGTACCTGGAAGATTGATGTCCTTTTGAAGGGAGCCCCTGTCAGTTGCCATGTTAGTTGGAGGGAGGGCAACAGCTTTGGTTGAGAGAAGGCAAAAACAAAAACAGGGGACTTCCCCCAGTTCTCCTCCCCCTACTTGAACCCCACTCACTTCCCACCTGCCCTCAGCCCTCACTTCCCCAGCAAGATGGCCACAGTGGTGAAATGAATGAATGCAACCAGCCCAGAGGGTCCCTTGGTAGCTAAGGAGGTCCTGAACGACCCCTTGAAAACCCCCCAAAAGCCATCCTCATGAGGTACTTGGACCCTCTGGGCACCTTATTTCTGGTATTGTTTTCCAGGATTTGGGCTGCACTTCCTTCACTCGACTTCTTCCAAGTGTCCTCCCCTTCTTTATGGCTTGTCCAGGATTTGGGCGCTAGATGCACTGGACTCCTTGGATGTGTGTCCACATCTCTTTCGAAAATATCTTCCAGGCGATGAGAGTTCAGCTGCAGCTGAGCGCCATTCGCATCACCCTGCAGCCCGCGAGAACGAGAACGGCCTCGAAGGCGAGGGAGCCTCGCAAGGACTCGCTTCGAAAGGACCTGTTGCTGTCGGTGCACGTGCCTAGACTCTCCATGGCCCGAATCAAAAATGGGTCCATGACCAACCATTATTTTGGGTACTGACCAACCATTTTGTAAGGGTCATGGAGACTCCAGGTGTCCCTTTATGCCGCCATTTACAGGGTTTGGGGGCGAAGTAGAACAAGTCCGTTTATTTGGGGGGTAAAACAAGCCATCGATTTCACGATGCTTACCTGGGGATTCCGTATTTCCGGCTTGCGACACATAGCAACTAAATAGATTAATTCAGTAGAAGCGCACACCCCTGAGCGTCTCAGAGTAGGTCGACCCAAGCACATGTGAAGCTTGGATTTGCAGGGCATGGTCAAGTGTCGGGGAGCTGATAGAATTAAGAACTCAGAAAACTACGACCACGGCCCACGCTGGAACAAAAAGTGCATGCAGAAACATAATAGATGCGTTTGTGGGACCATCAGAACCCCAGATGTTGGATGAGTCAACCAGGAGGGGATTCTCCCATGCTGGCTCTTCCCCGGACCGACGCTGCTTGCTTGTTTTCCCAAGTAGCAAACACAATTGCATGGGAGGCACCTGATAGTTTTGCGCTACTCCACACTGCATTGGGAGGCATGTGTGGACAAGTCATACACAGCTAACGTAACCGATGCTCGACATCTGAACCGCCCGATTTGGAGTCTCCAAGATAGACCAAGCAGCATCTGACACAACATTTTTCGGTGTAGCTCAGTGTGGGGCCAAGATTTGGTGCAGTCACGTAGTGTAGTTTCCAAGATCAAAGCCCAAGCGACTGCAGGTCGGCTCGCTGCAGACTCTGCAGCCCTTGCAAACCCTGCAGACCGAGCCGATGCTGTCGGCGGCTCCGCCGATGCTGTCGGCGGCTCCGCCGATGCTGGCGGCGGCTCCGCCGCCGCTGGGGAACTCTGAAGGGACCAGGCCTGGCCGGACATCCAGCGATTCGACCGCAAGCTTTGTCTCACTGTGGAATCCGAAAATGCTGGTGGTACTTCTGTCCATGGAAGCAGCCAAAAAACGGGCATCCTCAAAAATGACCCTCCCAACTGAAGGGTCCAATGATGCGGGTGATCTATTCTCTTGTGTCAAGAAGATTCCTTCGAGAATGACATTGCACGTTTCTTGCCACGATTCTGCTCTTGCTCCAACACTTCAATTCAATCCGGCCCCTGAAGACGGAACCGACATTGGGCATGGCTCATGATTGAGTTCCCAAATGGCCATTGAATGCCGTTGATAGGATGGAAAGCGGTGATAACGCCATTGATAGGATGGAAAGCGGTGACAATGCCGTTGAGAGGATCGAAATTCGTGATATATGATTTCCGCGTACTTCTCCAGGTCTTTGGAAATTGTTTGGGGCACTCTCATTCTTTCCTGCAGGTCATCGCTGCAGTCTTGCGATAGACTTGGTTGGCGCCCTTGTGGCATTCCTCTCCTTTCCACGGCAAGCGGGACGTGTGCGGTCCAGTCTGAGAGAGAGTGATGCAACCAGCCAAATGGGTTTGTGTTTAGGGTACCCTTGTTAGGTGGGTTTACCCTCTCGCCAACTAACATGGAAGTGCAAAAAGGCTCTTTCCAAGAGGAAAGTAGTCTTTCTGCAGGGGTCAGTGCACTTCCATGTTAGCTGGCGGGAGGGTGAAGTAAAACCAAAACGGAAACCACCACAACACTTGTTTTGAAGGGGCTTCTTGTGACACATACCCAAATGTTCGCCGTCCCAGGCTGGTGCTGCCACAGGCGGGGTATTTTCGGTTTCTCCGATTCACGCGGGCTGAGCCAGAATCAAAATTGGCCATGACATTTGAACAAGCACCCACCTCAAAAGTGATTGGTGGACATGAATCCCCACCTAAATGATGTCCACGAAAGGGTCCCTTATTAAAATTCGCTCCCAAATTTGGCGACGATATTTAAAAAGCAACCACCTTAAAAGTGTGTGGGGGGCCAGAAATCCCTACCTAAATTATGTCCATCAAAGGGGCAACCGTACACCAGGCCTTGTTTGTTGGTGGCGGGGTAGTTGAAGTTTAGTAGGGGACTGTCCCAACTATGAATAGTTGGCAATCCGCGCCTTGTAGTATGTGACTCAATGGGGGAGTTGCATGACACATGGTCAAAGGGGGGTATCAAACATTACCATTTAACTCTTTGGCGGGGGATGTTCCAACGGGGAGAAATAGGGAACCCTGTGACACTTTGGACGTGACGGCTTCGCCTGAAGGCATTTTCCAAGGACTCATTTAGGGGACATGTTTCTGGTAGCGCTCGGACGCCAGCGCTTGCGGTATCTTCTCACGGTCTCCTTTCCACTCGTCCCCGCGTAGGGGCGCCGATGCCGTTGATGTGTCATAAGCTCTCGGTTGATTCCCGACGAAATTGGTTTAGGGTAGACTCCCTCTACCAGGTGCTGATTGTCACGGTTTCATGGTTGTTCTTGGGAAACATTTTACATTTTTGCTCGTTGTGGTCTAGTGGTTGAAATCCCCACTAAACTTTTAAAAAATCAAGTTGTTGCTCCCCAAACCCAACGTCAACCAAGACCAGGTGTTGATTGTCACGTGTTGATTGTCACTTTTGTTTTTTGCCCTGAATCGGCCGAGCTGAGCCGAGGGCTTTCGCGTCAGAGCTGGTTTGGGCTACTGCTGTTTTGGACATCTCAACGAAACCAACAAATCGAAAAGCGCCTAGCCTAGCAGGGCTCCTTAAAAGATACAGGTGTATAATGTAAGGATCCCTGCCTAATCAGTAGCACTCCCAAAATGTCGCAAATGCAACGCTCATGTCTCGGCTCTGAACGAACACTCTTGGTTTTGTTGCCCCTCACTTTCCGCGCTCTTCCGCGATCACGCCAGGAGGTAAGTTTGCCATCCTGCCCCGGATGCGGCAACATGTGCTGGGCTCAGGACTTGGTTTGTCACAGATCGATCCCCCAACTCGGGGGATGCTCCACTGAGTCGTAGGGTAAGGATGAATCCGCCGCGAACAGTGTGCCATTTTCCCTCTACATCAGACCCGATGTGCCAATTGCCGTCTACATCAGACCTTTTAAGCCGGGGAGTCCTACGTTGCCCTTGGTGGCTTTGAACATCACCATTTTTTGGCCCAGTGGAGGTGAGCCTCCCTTGAAGTGACATTGGGTACTTAGACGGTCTGGGACGAATCGCTAAATGGATAGCAACCCTAGTTGCAGGGGACGTACAACCATTGTAAGTGGGTTACAACCAGGGTCACTAGTCCTTTAGCGATTCCTCCCAGGCCATCCAAATATCGGGAACTTTTTGGGAACCCGGCAGGCGTCGTCCGTTTTTTTCCCGCTGGGGGCCGGGGGCCTGCGCCATGTCCAGTCCTGCTCCAATGCAGGGGGCCCGTAGGAAAGCCTTCGAACCTAGCCAGCATTTTCGGGTAGGATGCATGGTTGTTGTTGAGAAACATTTTACATTTTTGCTTCTTGTGGTTTAGTGGTTGAAATCCCCACTTAACTGCTAAAAAATAATTTGTTGCTCCCCTTTCAACCTCAACCAAGTTCTGTGTACCCCAGATTTGAGGTTGCTCCAAGTTCCTCAAATTCAACAAAACCTCGAAGGTAGAACATTGGTGGCTGGATTCGTTAGGACTCCCTTTGCAGCCCCAATTCTGCCCTTGCATGGAGCAATGATGTTCTTGGTGGACAAGTTTTTGGGAAAGCAGAGAGACAATGACAGTACTCCCTGCTCCAAATAATGCATGTTTTTCGTTAATGCTGTTGAGTCAGAGGCTGATATTACATACTCTATAAGAAAAAAGTGGGTATTGGCTGTGGGGGGTATGTTTGATTTCGACCTGTGTCACTTATGAGTTGATCAGCGACTGTCCAACTTACTCATCCATGCGGTTGCAAATGACGCCACGTAGTATATGCGGTTTGCACGTGTTAGTTGATCTTGCTGCCGTTTCTCATTGTTGGGTGTTTTCCCCTTTAACCAGCTGGAAAAGGCTAGCCATTATTTCTGGCGACGCCTAGCCAATTGCCTTCTCTGTTGGGTGTGTGGCGAAATTGTGGACCCCTCCAAATGGTGGGTTTATGTTTGCGACTGTCCAGCCACATTGAAGTAGGCGCCTTCTCTCTCTCAGAAGCATTATTTTAGCTTCTCAAGTCCTGCTTTCGAGACGCATTTTTCTTTTGGGGGTGCTGTCGCCTTTGAGTCTTTTGGGATGCCAGGTTAGGGAACACGTTTTGTCACCTTTCGGCCAAGCACTCAAACAAGTCCTCGTTGAAGAAGCGGCGAAATGAGGGTGGCAACGAACCGATCTGGTTCAAGACTGGGAAGCGTCCGGCAAGTCAGAAGCAAATTTGTGTCACCTTGGTCTAGAGGCATGCCAAAAGGAACATCACCATTTTGGATTTTGACACCCGAGGGGAAGCAACTGCAGGAGGTGTGTTCATGAACTAAACGAATCACCCAGTTTCGATTCGGCTGCGTTGTTTTTGAATTGGCGACCCGCCAGAAATGGATGATTAAATGCTAACTACTGGAATCACCGTATTTCAGCTGTGGTGTCCGCATAAATGGTCACCTTGAGGCATGGTTTCCCTTCAAGCCCGTTGCCAGCGATTTGCAACTCGTTTTGGAGGGCTGGGTCATGCTGGGTCCATCTGCTTTCGTGTTTTGTGGGGTTTGTACACCTTGACACGGTGGGGTGGTCTAGACGTAATTCTCACATCAGCTGAAGCGGGTTTAGGCAGGTTTACAAGTTTGGTTGGTATTTCAAGCGAAGCCGAAAGGACAATACCCATTTTGGGGGTCCCTGCAGTCTCCATGACCCTTAAAAACATGGGTCATTACCCAGAATAAGGGGGTCATGGACCCATTTTTAAAGGGTCATGGAGAGTCTAGGTCCCCTTTTTGGAGAAACGCCCCATGCTATACGCGCAGAGGTACATGACAGATTCGGTCTTTTGCCGGAGATGTGGGCGGCCCCGCGGGAATGCGCCGTTAAGATGAACAGAGTCCGGGCGGTAGCGCGAGCTTTCGTCACACTCAACTGTGTCACTCAAGCCGAAAGCGCTGGACGTTGCTTACGGGCAGCGGGGATATGCGGAATTGTTAGAACTTGGACAGGAACCGTTTGTCTCAAACTAGGGACACCTCATCAATTTGTGGTTCTCTCTTGCCTTTGGCACGGACCCCCTGAAAGGGTACAGTACCCAAACACATGCGGCCCTTAGCAGCGACAGCACGAGACAGATGCACAAGCGGCTGCGACGGCTTGAACCATCAAAGTCGCCCTGTTAGTTCTTGACATGTTGGGTAGACCGCGATCCAGATGTTGAGAGCAATCCAGTCTGCTTTACACGCCCTCTCATGGGCACTTGAAAAAGGAAACTGCCCTTTTTTATGGTGATCTCACCGATTCGGGGTGAACAGAGCGCACCATGATGTGGGTCCTTTACTTGGTGTCCAATCTGTGTTTCAGGTTTTGGATTTATTGTAAAGTTTGCGGAAGGGAAGCTTTAGAATTCAATGAGTGGAC
The DNA here is from genome assembly GCA_963377175.1 of Effrenium voratum. NCBI lineage: Eukaryota > Dinophyceae > Suessiales > Symbiodiniaceae > Effrenium > Effrenium voratum. The sequence continues at coordinate 513,819 of CAUJNA010003572.1, forward strand.
AACGTAACAGCAGTTGGAATTTGAGCAACGGACAATATGACCAAGGTCTTGGCTTTGGGTGGTCCATGTTCTATCGCTGGTGGAAAGACTGTCGGGCACATGTCGTCCCCCATCAGTCTTCGGCAGTATCTTTGGGTATTCACATGTTGAATCAGGCCCAGCCTGACCCCAAGGCGCTTCGGCCCAAAAAAGGCAAGCCGAGCGTCTGCACTGCACGCTAATGACTCCTCCCTCCGGGGGCCCGCGGAATTGGTTGCGAAACGTGCGGGACGTTTGCGCTCGCGCCTTGTGCCGCCGAAATTCGGGTGAACCAAGATAACCAAGCAGGTCCCCTAATTTCCCCCAGCTGCTTGGTTTTGCGATTTTTTTGTTCTTTTTTGTTTCCTGCTTTTTTCCAGGCAGAGCCCCTAAACCACAAAGCAGGAGTGTGCTTTGTGATGGGAAACTGGTTGCAGCTGGCGGTCTTGAAAGGACAACTGAGACCCACCATAATCGAATCAGTTTAGACTTGAAGTCTCCAGTCATGAAAGTGAACAGGAGGCCCTTGAAGATGATGGAACTCTTCGAGGACCCTCCCGGGCACTATCATGATTCTTGGGTAAAGGGTCACATAGGGTAACAATGGACATCAGGCTTCTTTGGTGCATTTTGCTTGGATGTTAGGACAATAACACTTTTTGCGATCTACTAGTTTTATGACTTTAGCTTAGGACTTTAAGCAGGGGACTTTGGATTTGGATGTTGGATTTTAGGACTCTAACTATGGTGCTTAAATGTTGGACATTTAGGACTTTAACTTCTTGTTTCCCATCAAACCAGTAGAAGTTAGTCACTTTTAGCAGGGGTGCACGCGCTTACGGAGAAAAGAGTCCAGAGGTGGGTTTCGAAACCACAAAGTGACCCCCCCCCCCCCCCACCTTCAGGGGTCCTTTTTTCGTTTGGGAAACATCCAAATGGCTGTGGGTACCAAAAAGCCGGAATTCCAAAATGGGTTGCCCTGGTAAGAGGAAACATGGACCAAAACCCGCGGTTTGCCCCTCCTGTTTAATTTTGAGCCACGGCCAAATCTTTACAATGTATCATCCCCATTTCAAGGGGGATGGCTGGTTGGCTGAAACCCTCCTTTGACTTGGTTAGATGTGTTCTTTGAGCCATGCAAAACACGAAACTGTTTACATGTTCACTTTGCGCGAAGGAGTGTTTTCAACCCAGCGAAAGCTTCACTTGTGGCAGAGAGGCTGCCATGAGTCAATGAGTTAATGAGCCCTGCAACCTCTTTGTGACAAAAACATCCTGGTCGACTGTCAGTTAGGGAATGGCGCGAGCACTCCCAAACTTACAAAAACCTGGGCACACCAAATATTTGTATTTGTTGGATGTCCTTTTTGTAAAAACGCATATAGAAAGGGTGACTTTCCGATGCAGCTAACCTGTACACCCTGGTCAAGCTGCTTGCAACACCGACGGGCTAAGGTACCCATTGGTGACCCATAACTCAGCTGCCCACAGCCAACCTCTCCGCCCCAGTCTCTTTGCTTCGCTATGTCGAGCTTGAGCTCGCTGGGGAGATTGGGCCAGATGTTGCTGGCCAGTTAAGTCGAGAGTTGTGCATTGGCTTCGGACAGACTCGTGGCGACTGGAAGGAAGGAAGGTGTCAAAATGATTTGGGCAAGGTCCCAAAAGCTTCCCCACAAGTATTTCCAGGTGCTTTGGGGTGAGCTAAAGGGACCCCAAACAAAAGGCCGGGCAAGCGCCAGGGCTACCGGCAAGGGGTTTCATAGGTTGGGCAAATGAGATACAGTGAGCCAATCGCCTTCTGTGGCTCACTTTTCGAGTTCCTAGACTTTGAACAATTTTCGGGAAGACAAGTTTGGTGGGAAACACCACTAGTTTGGACTAGCTTAGCGGCAAGTACCAAGTTTAAAGTATTTCACTGGTAAACCAAGATAATCGGACTTTGTTGGGCCAATCCACACAGGGAGTGAGATGGGTATGGGTCAAAATGAAGCCACCAGGGTTTCCCCAGGTTTTCGCTGTTGGTTCAATGTACCAGGGTTCCTTTTTGGGTACCTGTTTTTGTCCCACAGCCAGATGAGCCACAATCAAAACCCGGGTAGATGAAGGTTAGTAAGGGGCAGTCCCAGCCGCCAAATAGTTGCGACCGCCTTTCTAATTCTTTACATGGTTCTGGGTTCACCATTTTTGTACCAGGTTTTGATTGTGAATCAGATGCATTTTGTGCTCCCGCGTTTTTTACTGAGACAAACCTCCCGCGTTCGCCGGTAGCCACAGGCTCTGAGGGCTCTGAGGGCGGAACTCATGGCTGGGGCGACGACTGAGGAGGTGGCGGCTGAGGCAGGCAACCGGCCGAACGCTTCGGCCGCACCTACGGCCCTCTGGAGGCAAATGGTTGGCCACCTCTGGAATAACATGGAATAAATCACTAACAGGGTTAACTCTCCATCCAAGCACTTGCCGACTTGGCCGGAAATCCAGGGGACAAAAGTGGTTGTGACATGACCTGGGTTGCTATCAACTTACAAACCTGGCCGCACACCCAGCAATATCAACTCCGGTTTAATTCCAAGGCCGTGACTGTGGTGTCCCCATATGAGTTTATCCGCCACTCACAGACGATCCTGAGTAGTATGGTCATCCAGATGAATGCGAAGTTGACATTGTCGTTTAGCACTAAAATGAACCCAACAAGTGTAAAGTCCACAAATTTGGAAGGGTGACAAAGGTGCTTCCAAGAAATGGGCAAGCCCTGAACGGAGGTTGCAACACTCCAGCCGCCTGGTTTGGTAAGGCGGAACCAACCTCTTTGAAGGCCTAGCGGCACCCTTTTCACTTCGGGCCTGCCAACAATGCTCCTCCAAACTGGGTCGGTTGATGTTTGTTCCTCCCCCAAACTGGATCGGCTGATGTCATGTTACCTTGGACGAAGTTGATGATGCTACGGTTGATGTCATCTTCGTACCTTGGACGAAGTCGATGATGCTACGGTTCCAGTTGCTAGGGGCACCCCCCTTCTCCAGCGAACAGGCTAGCAACACTGGCGTCTACGATCTCATCTTGATGTTCCAAGGTTGACCGAATCATGAGTAGCAGAATCATCTTCAAGCACAAATCTCATCTAAGTTGTGGGTAAAAACCAAACCAGCAAAACCAACAAAACCAACAACACTAACAAAACCAACCAAACCAAACCAAACCAACCAAACCAACCAAACCAACCAAGCCAACCAAACCAACAAAGCCAACAAAACCAACAAAACCAACAACCAAACCAAACCAAACCAACGGCAAAGAAGCAACGCACACCATCTCCTGGGAGCTTTTTTTTTTTTGCTGCGAGCGGCAGGCCAAGGCGCCGGAGCCGGAGCCGAAGCCGGAGGAGCCACAGGCGGGGGAAAAAGAAAAAAAACATGTCCCCCACGCGGAAAGTTAAAGATTGACGGCGTAGCAGAGGTGCATTTTGCCAGAGGCGGTTTCCGGACCACGTGGTGTCCCCCCTTTTCGATCCCAAACATCGCTCATGACCATTTCCGAGCAATAGTTGCAAAGGAGCAGGATTCTAGTCTGCGGGAAATTCGCAGGTCTGGCATTGGTTTAGTAATGCAGTCTGGGGAGAGGTTGGGTTGGGGGGAAATTATAGATGTATATATGTTGGTGCATTTTGCCGAAGGATGTGAGGACTGTAAAACGTTTTGCCAACTAATGGGTTTTCCGTATTAAGCCAGAAAAAGGTAAAAACTTTTAGCAGGGGAGCAGAAAGCAACCGAGGTATTGTGCTTACTTTAGAGCCTCCGGCTCAGTCCGCCCACATTGTCCTCTCCCTTGTCTCCTTCTTCCTCTCTCTCTTGTCTTCTCCCCCGTGTGTTCTGTCGTCCTCTCTCCCTCCCTTTGCTCCCCATCCTCCCCATCCCCCCCAAGCCTCTCTCTCTCTCTATCCCTCTCTCTCTCTCTCTTTCTCCCTCTCTGTCTCTCTCTCTCTCTTTCTCGCTCTTTGTGTCTCTCTCTCTCTCTCTGTCTCTCTCTCTCTCTCTCTCTCTCTCTCTGTCTCTCTCTGTCTCTCTCTCTCTCTCTCTGTCTCTCTCTCTCTCTCTGTTTCTCTGTCTTATCCCTGTCTCCTTCCCGTCCACGCCCCGCTACAGAAAAAAGGGGACCCTTATTCTAACCTCTTTACTGGAGAACCTAGTCTCTCTCTCTTTCTCGCTCTTTCTCTCTGTCTCTCTCTCTCGCTCTCTCTCTCTCTCTCTCTGTCTCTTACTCTGTCTCTGACTCTGGCTCTCTCTCTGTCTCTCTCTCTCTCTCTCTCTCTCTCTCTCTGTTTCTCGCTCTCTGTGTCTCTCTCTTTCTCTCTTCCTCTCTCTCTCTCTCTCCCTCTCTCTCTCTCTCTCTCTTTCTCGCTCTCTGTGTCTCTCTCTCCCTCTCGCCCTCTCTCTCTCTCTCTTTTTTTCTATCTCTCTCTCGCTCTCTCTCTCTGCATTGCAGCGTCACGTCCCCCCTGAGTTGCCTCGATGTCTGGGCACTGCCCCTTCATGAGCCTGAACTGTCTGCTTACTACTGGCTTTCCCCTTGATTTCCCCATCATGTCCTTTCACGTTTCCCATGATGTCCTGGTCATGTCCCTTCCATTCCTTTCAAGTTCCCCTTCATGTCCCTGTCATTTTCTCGGTATGTCCGCTTCATTTTCCATGTATGTCCCGTTCTTTCGTTGCGAGTCATTTCCCTACATCTCCCGTCGTGCCGATTGGTTGCCTTGTCCTTCGTTTCCATTTCATTCCCCCTGCACTCCCCTTGTTTTCATTTCTATCCCTTTCATGTCCCTTTCAGTTCTCCTTTGTTTCCCTTTCATTACCCCTTGCTTCCTGTCGACTTCCTATTTCCTCCCCTCATTTCCTTGCACTTCCTTGCATTTCCCCTTTGCTCCCCAGTATTTCCCGCAACAAAAAAACGTGTTTTCCAGCGTTTTCGCAAAGAATACGTCAAAAAAACGCAGGGCTTTTCCAGATTGTCGGCAAAAGGAGGCCGGAAAGCCAAACCAGCAAAAAATACCGCGCGGTACGTGGGGGACCCCCCTAAACCCTACGTATCAGACGTCGGGCGCGGGGGTTTAGGGGAGGGTTATCCTCTATCCTCTCTTAGGTATCCGACACGCCTCCGCAATGTCGGCGGATTTTTTGGGTTCCCGTCCCTTGGGGTTCGCAGGTCAAATTTGGGGGAGCCCCTTTTTTTGTGGTTTCCTTTCTAGGTCCCCCAGCTAGGTGCCCTTTCTCGCCGTTTCCTTTTTTGGTTGGGAGGGCTCCGAAGTTCCCCTAGTAGACTACAGAGGAAAGTTGGTACCCTGATTCTAACCTCTCTATTGGGCACCTAGAAGGGTTCAAGTCAGCTCCCTGGGGGGTTTTTCGAGGGCATCCAAGGGTAATTGTGGGGTTTTGCATGACTTGGCAAACCTTGTGGTGTAGACCATCGTAGCTCACTTGCTGAGTTGGACTTTCAACACTTTAGTGGTGAACAACCAAGCTTGGACTGTCCCCATCAAAAAATGGCCTTGCAATTTAGATGACAATCCTGAACGGTAAGCAATGGCCATATTTACCCAACCATTGTTTGTACAGGTGGCAACTACATCCCACAGATCTCGGATACAACTTTTTGAATGCGGCTTAGGAATGCTCCCTTTCGTGGAAGGGGGCAACTCGTTAGAAGCGCTAGTGGCCTTTGTGCAACTGTTTTTGGGGAGGTTTCGGGGTTCTCGGCGGAGGGCTTGCCAGGGGGACGGAACATTGCCATGACTTCTTCTGAAGGCAGCTTGTCGTTGCACATAAACTCCCAAACAATCGTTTTCTGCCCGTTCCGAGGTCCGGGTTTAGAGCATTCACCAGAAAATGGAGGAGATTTTGTTGGCCGCAATGCATCCAAATGATGCGGCTATGCCATTGAGGGAATTGTTCAGGGCGTGGACCCCTTGCCTGCATGGAGAAATCCGGTTGGCACCATAGTGGAGCTTTCAGGGGTTAATGATCCATGCCAAGGCAGCAGAAAGACATCCGGCGTTCTTGCCCCATGCCATTGGCCATTTTGTCAGGTGGTTCTACCTTTGTTTATTGAGATAGTCGAGCTTTCATCACCAGCTCTCAGCATCTTGGTAGAACCAAATGTCAATGGTTTTTGGGCTGCTCCAGTTGTTTGTTTGCGCTGCGCCCTCATTGAATTGTGTGTTTTGGGAGGGGGTATGGATGCATCTCTGATGTTTATTGCGCGGCAGACGCCTTTGACCTTAAGGCAAGATATTTGCACGCAATCACCACAGAACCAAGCTATATTTACATACCGCAAAGTTCGAACGAACCATCCATGAATTGCTCTCCGCTTGTGCTACTGTGGATGGACGAAATCCTGCACCACCTATGATACCAACAAACGTCCATCCACAATCATCCACAGTATGCCCAGTCGAATTGTTGGCGTTCCAATGGATTTGTTCTTCTTCCAGAGGCTCCAAACCCATCCCTCATTTTTGCAGGCTTCCCCCACTCAATGCCCCATTTCCTGCAAGCAACTCACTCCTTGAGAATCCGCTTGATCCGAAATGAGATGATCCAAACCGGAAATCGGGAAGCTGAATGTTTGGCTTGCGTGCTTGCGCGCAGGAGGCACCGACAGCTCCTCGATCGCACTCAGGGTGCTTTTTCGAACGGTCCGAAGACAGCGCCGCATGGTGTGTGTGTGTGTGTGTGTCTGTTTTTACCCGTTTTAGGTTGGTTTAAAGGGAGCCGACAGTCGGGATCCAGTATTTTGGCACATGTGTTTTTTCCAAGTGGGCTTGTCAGAAAATGAGGGAGCCCAAGCCAATGCCGGACTTTTTCGGAGCATTCCGGAACCTCAAAGCCCAGAAAGTTACTCCCAGACAGGGGCGGACATCAGGACTTTCTAGTTGCTTCAGAGAGGCTGTGAGCTACGTTTGCTGCGAGAGGACAATTAGTTGAGCAGAAATCGCTTCCAAATGTCAAAAAACACCAAGTCAATGAGTAGGCAAATGAGGGTAGGCGATTTCCGGACCACATGGTGTCCCCCCTTTTCGATCCCAAACATCGCTCAACATGACCATTTCCGAGCAATAGTTGCAAAGGAGCAGGATTCTAGTCTGCGGGAAATTCGCAGGTCTAGCATTGGTTTAGTAATGCAGTCTGGGAGAGGTTGGGTTGGGGAAATTATATATTTATATATTTTTGTGCATTTTGCTTGGATGTTAGGACTTTAACTTTTTGCCAACTAATGGGTTTTCCATCAATCCACTAAAAGTTAAACTTTTAGCAGGGGAGCAGAAAGCAACCGAATTTGATTATATACGTATGTATGCATATGTATGAATACGGTGCAATTGGTAGAACAAATTGGGCTTGGGCTCTGGTCAATTTGGGCTCGGGCCAAGGAAGACTCCTCTTTCCAAGAAACACTACGGGGACTCACCTTCTTGCGTGCCCCTAGAGCTTCAAGGTGACCCAGAGCATGGCAGTTGAAATTGGAAAACCCGTTCTGGAGAGGCGTAAACAAGAGAAACAACAACTATTTGAACGGCCGGTTCGATGCCAGGTTGGCACTAAGCAAAAGCAGTGTTGGAACTTTTTTTGCTAGCGGGAGCCATGGGAAGGTTATGACCACTAATGGTCCTTGGCCCCTAATCGTCACTTACTAATCGGCACTCTTCGGCAACGGCGTCCCGATACGTCACAAACCGATTTGTTCAACCATTCTGCATATGGACGCCGGGTAAAACAAGCAACTATCCATGATGTAAGGTCCTAAAGCCTCGGGGATCAGTTTTTTGTCTTTCAGGTTCTGGAATTCCAGATGAAAAGCGATCTAACCCAAATTCCTTGAACTGAAGGTTGTCTGTTTTTTACATTCAGGTGAAACTTCAGGGGTTTTCTCCATTTTCCTCTTTGCAACCTCCAAAAAGTGGGCAGTTTTTGCCGGGCACCGCCCATGAATTGCAACTTGGGAAGGGCACATCCAGCCGCTCGCGCGGCAGAAATGCCGTCAGGAGCGTGTGGAACTGCCGCCAGGGGTCGGGACCTTGATGCGGCTCTCATCTTCCAAAAGCCACCGGGGGTACTTGGCAGGTTTTCTCAAAATGATCTTCCAACCTGTGCAGAAGTTCCAACCGTTTCTTGGCAGACTATTTTTTGGGGAAGAGCAGTGCACGGAAAACAACATGTAGACTTGTGCTTTGCCCAACCCACTCGATCGGAAGTGCGTGTTTCTCATGGTTTCTATTAAGCAAGGCACTTGGAGCTTTAGTTTAGAACACTGTTTGGATGCGTTTTGGTGGATTTTATCTATTTGTTCTCCAGTTGGCCCCTGTATGTGTGCTCTTTTCGTCCGCTTTTTTTTCATATCCAGCAGGTTCGGCGCAGCCAAACCTCGTTAATCACATCAGTTCCGGTTGCCCGGGACTTGATGTTCGTGTCGTCAAAGTGTCACACCTGTTCTTTGGCGCATTTTGCCAAGGGATGTTAGGACTTTAACTTTTTGCCAACTAATGGGTTTCCCATTAAACCACTAAAAAGCTTTTTGCCAACTAAGTTAAACAACCGAGTGTTGGTTCGCTTCTTGTCTCGGCAGCTCGCGCCTCAGGTGCAAGCCTTTACAGCCCTCGCCCCAGACCGAAGTTGGCTCGACGCAAACCAAAGAATCGACTCGACCCCAAGAAGTTGATGGGGCGAAAGCAACTTTTCAACTGGGGAGTAACTCAAGACTAAAGGAATGTAACTGAAGTTGAAGTTCAATGTTTTTTTGTTAGTTTTTACCTCAGTTGGCTAAGGGGAAGTTCACCTAATTTCGTCCACCCTGCCATGGTTTTGTAGGCAGCCAAGGCAACCACCAAACCACGAATTGAAGTCTGATGTAGGCAGCCAAGGTAACCACACCACGAATTGAAGCCTGATGTAGGCAACCAAGGTAACCACCAAACCAGGAATTGACCTAGGAGGAGCGTGACGAAGGGTTACCTAGTGTAAAAGCTCGGGGTCTTTGCCCAGCCTCCAGAGTGGTTTGGTCCGATTTTGGAGCGGCTGCGGGCGGTGCCGGAAGGGTTCCAGGGCTTGCTGTTGGCGATTAAAAAAAACACCTGGGCAAAACAAGAATGACGCTGATTCTATAAATACCATGAGAAGAACCCAATTGAGCGATCAAAGTCCATTGGTGAACGTGCTAAAGGTTCGCACGGCCCAGGTTTTTTGGGTATCGCTGGGCTTTCTGTGAGAGAATCAAGTGAAACCAAGCACCTGGCTCCCGTCCCCGATTTCGAGCACCCCAATGGGATGTTGGGTTTGATTTCCCCCAATGGAAATCACGGGCTGGATACTTTCTTTTGCAGGCAGAGTAAATCTGGGTCGCTTACAGTGGTAGCAGTTTGAGGGGCATCAAAACTGCTTCCGAGGGGAGCTTCCCAGCAGTAGCCGAGGAGCGTGATAGTATGAGGGGCATCAAATCTGCTTCCGGGGAGAGTTTCCCAGCAGTAGCCGAGGAGCGGAGTTTGGTCAAAAAAGTGATGCGTCTGGCGACCCTGGCAACCAAGAAAGGACCGTCCAAAGGTGGGCTCTGGATCTGCGCTTTGAGCCTTGAGGTTCCAAGGTTTTGCATGTGAACGTTTGCATCCCTGCAGGGATTGGGCCATCTGGCAACATCCACTGGTACCAAGGAGGGTGCAGGGTTCCCCCCATTAAGAAATCGCAACATCATATCCCCAATTCAAGCCAGTGCGTGAAGGTGCTTGCCTCACGCCCAAAAGACATGCGCAGCATTTTGGAAGATATGCGACGCTGCTTGAAAGGAACCTTCCATCATTCAAATCCATCCGGCACCAAAAAGAAGACAGAAGTTCAACCTCCGTAGTGAGCACCCTTGATTTGTGGGCATTTGGATATTGAACATAAGCAGGCATTGGGGAAAATCGTTGGGAAGTAGCTCCCTTCCACTTGCTTCAGATTTGTTGTTATTTTCCCCTGTTGGTTTTAAAGGGAATTTGCCACTCTACTGGACATTTTTTGTCTTTTTTCCAGGGGGGTTAGCCAAATGGAAGGATAGATAAAACCCGAAGCTGCGATATGTAGTGAGCCATGTACACAGGAGCACTCTTCAACCGGTGAGGTCAAAGTGCCGGAGGATGGACAGCCGGGTTCGATTGTGGGGACCCAAGCGAAGACGCCGGCTAAATGGGTATGTGGGTGGGCGGGTGGACGAAGGGGTTGGGGGGGTGCTTTTGTTCAACTTTCCTCGTAAGCAGGCTACAACCAAGGTGTAAGAGGAAGAGGCAGGGGTTGATAAAACCGTGGTTGAACATCCAAGTGGGGGGCCAGTGCGCGGGTACGGGTGACAAAGTAGATGTAGCGTTTGCTTGATCTTGATCCGGGATCCTCAAAGTACGAGTTCCTTCCTGCCTTCGGATTGCATCATTTGTGCTTTGGCGAATCTGGATAGCGGTTCCGGGACGCATTCCTCCCGTGTTAATTTCTCTATCAAGACTGCCACCCTCCCTAAGGGCTGTTGTCTCCAGATAAACGCCTGGGCTGTCCAGCAATTTACTCCTCTTTTGCCCATCCACATCAACATCTAGGGCGCCTCCACACAAATTGCTCATTTGGGCATCACACGGGAAGGCCATGTCGATGTGTTAAGGCAAGAGCGGCTATTTTGCTTCCGCCGGTCTCCTCCACATCAAGTGACAGAGCCGGAGGTTTTGCTTTTTAACGCTGGCTTTTGGCGCTGGGTTGGCTTGTTTTCGATGGGTTGGGGTTGGGGATCGGTGGGGCCGTTGGTTTGTCAGTGCAGGCCCTGGTGCTTAGGGGACAAACCAGCGTTGCTTACAACAGTGTTCTGCTGTTTGTCCAAGACGGTGTTAACTCCAGGCTGCATCGTCCGACTTGCGGGCCCCTAGCAAGCGACTCTTATTTGAAGTTATGTTACGCCGTCCAGTCGGGCAACCCGGGTATCACCAATTGTACGACAAGCACTAACCCCAAAGGCAGAGGCCTCATCTACTTCTGTGGATTGCCTCGTCAAGGATATCTGGTGAAGCCTTTAAATGTCCAATTCGATTATTTGGCCTCGAATGGTTGGAGGAATGGAGCCCATAGGGTCGGTTGCGGAACAACCAAAACGTGTTTGATGTTGTTTTGGGTGTGTGTTTTTTTTCTTTTTACAGAGTGCATGTCATGCCCGCAAGGGTCCAACCAATAAAGCATCAGGTTCAACCAATACAACAGCATGCCTCGTTGCATTATTTAGCTGCTGTAGGCTCCGACAGGCTCGCTTTGGCCGAACAAACACCTCCTTTCGTTGATCCCGGTTGTGTGTGTGTATGTGTTTGCGGGTGTATGTGTTTTGTTGAGGGTACCCTTTGCAGGCTGGTTCAATTTTTGGAGGCCACCAGGAAAGCTACAATTTGGCCTCCTATTTTGACGCATACCCAGATGGCAATGGTTGCAGCTGCCATTGTTATATTGCAAGTGGAAACCATCTGTTTTTCCAACTGGATACATAAGTGGGGCCATTTGGGTGTTTCTCAAAATTAGGAGCTTTTCCCGGTTGGTTTCCTTTTAGGTTCCCTTGATTTTGGCATCCACATGGGGTTCCCTAGGTTGATCTATGTTGAGACAAACCCATTTTGTCCGTTGGTGTGTGTGTGCGTGGGTGTGTGTGTGTGTGTGTGTGTGTGTGTGTGTGTGTGTGTGTGTGTGTGTGTGTGTGCGTGTGCGTGTGCGTGTGCGTGTGCGTGTGCGTGTGCGTGTGCGTGTGCGTGTGCGTGTGCGTGTGCGTGTGCGCGTGTGTGTGTGTGCGTGTGCGTGTGTGTGTGTGTGTGTGTGTGTGTGTGTGTGTGTGTGTGTGTGTGTGTGTGTGTGTGTGTGTGTGTGTGTGTGTGTGTGTGTGTGTGTGTGTGTGTGTGTGTGTGTGTGTGTGTGTGTGTGTGTGTTTTTCAAGACCGTCTTGTCAAAAACGGGCCGCATATGGCATCCCTCGTAAAAGCTGCACAACGGCCCCAGGGTCCCAACAATGGGCTGTACTTTAGACATGGCCCCTCCCCCCCCTCCCCCCCAAACAAATGGGTGTGTCTTTTTTTTGGTGACCCCACAAAGTGGTGGTGTTCCTTTTGGCTCTCCTTTGACACCACAACAAGGGAGCACCTTACAGAGAGATACCTAGACTCTCCATGACCCTTAAAAACATGGGTCCGTGACCCCATTGTTTGGGTAATGGGTAGCCCTTTTACCCTTTTTTGGGGGAGGGTTCCCCTACTAAAATAGACCACAGGAAAAAAGTTGGTACCCTTAATCCATCCTCTCTGGAGGACCTAGGAGGTCTATAACCTCAATGCAACGAGGTGTACTTCACTGCGAACGGCCAGAACCTGCAAGCGCAGGCGCGAGAACGAAATATCGATCATCGATCGCTTTCAGCTCCCAGTCCTACGAGTTTTCCCCCAAAAACATGGAGCCGCACATGGGCGGTGCTACTGTGGATTGTCGCGAAATGTTGCACCACCGTTCAGAAACCCCGGTTTCTGATTTGATTCCCCCTGTAAATACCAACAAACAATGATTTCAATCATGGTTTCAAAGTGGTGCGAAATGGATTTCGCAACCATCCACAGTGTGGCAAAGACTCCGCAACCAAACCCAAATGGGTATGGCTCAAACTTTACCTCCTAGGGGACCACAGGTTTTAGTCCTTGGTTCCAATTGCCAGGGTTCCCTTTTCCATACCTAGCTTTGAACCGCAGCCAAATTCTCAAAAACTTCCTTTGACTTTGCTGTCATTGAAGGGGTTGTTCGATGTTCGAAGCCGATGGTTTGGCGACTCCCTCAGCTTCCCGGGTTCGATTTACCTTTGATATATTTGCCCTTTCACAGCTGATTCTGTATGCAGTGGATCAGTGGACGGGCAAAAGACACTTCGCACCAGCTAAGGAGAAACTCCTACAAATCCTGAGGTAAGCCACATGCCGACCACTGCAGGATTTTGCCCGTCCACAGTATGGGAGTCGTCCGAAAGTTCCCTTGTTTTGAGATATTTGATATGAAGGGGATGGCCATTTGGTCATATGTGCCGCGAATGCTCTGCGATGGACCTCGCGCAACTGAAACGTGTATGTTGTTTTGCAAAGATGGCGTTCCCCAGAACAAGGAATTTCTGACAAGCGCCACATCAAAGTCGTTCATGGCTTTAATTTTGTTTAGCATGATCTTGAGGTTGGGTTCAACCGGGGCCCCTCAGTTTCCTCCTTTTTTGGACCTCCGAAACGAGTTTCTTTGGAACCCGTCATCAAAGAGAAATCCAATTGTTAGCACCGTGATATGTTCTCAGGGGGCCTTTTTGGCCAGCGGCAGGGGGATGTTCCCAAGACATTGGGGAACCCTGAACCGCCGGGCGGTTCCCGCCCGGCTTCGAAGTTTCCCACTCGCCCAAATGCGCGAGGTGCCAGAGGGCAAGGGCCCTGGGGAGGAGCCGGGAGCTTGGCTGGTCAGACTGCAGGTTGTCCCCAGAGTGCCCTTTTACCAATTCTTTTTTGGGGGAGGGTTCCCCTACTAAAATAGACTACAAAAAGGGTTCACCTTATTCTATCCTCTCTAGGACCTAGTTGTGTTTGTGGTTCGTCTGGTTCGCAGAGTATTTGTCCCAGGGGTTCCGAAGGGGCGGGAGCGATCCCTCCCCCCAAAAATGGGAAAACACCGCTTCAGTTCGGTGCCCCTTGTGAATTAGTATTGGAGGTCAAGCCCCCCTCCAGCCACCAGTTCCCGTGTAATTACCTTGATGGAATCGGAATGGTACCTTCATTGGGGCCTGGTTCGTTGTTTAAAGCGCCCGGGGTACGCCCGGCCTTTTTCAGTGAGAGACCATCCGCATGTCGAAGCGACCGGTTGTTACTCGCATCCGGGGGCTGAGCCCTGTCATCGCAGTGCCACGCATTATGGTAAAACAACTACTTCAAGGTTCCTGATATGTCACCCATCATCACCCTATCGTGTCAAGACGAAACTCAGTTCACCATGGCCTCGAAATGCGATGTGCAAACCTTAAGCCAAACTGGGAAGTAGTGGGACCCTCTGTTTCCCCAGAGTAAGATGGGATCAACAAATCCCGCCATTTCTGCAGGATTTTTTTTGGGTGGACGAGAAAGTGATTGGAATTGGCTCACATCGGCTCCTTTCCCAGGGAACAAACTTTCTACCCCTGTGACAGGTTTTGTCGGAATTGCCTTGGCCCCCTTGACTGGCGAAAAGTGCCTGGCACACAAGTCTCGCGAAATACCATACTCTGAAAATGAGGGCGTTTTTTTTTTGTTTTTTAATCCTGGGATCCGAAGCTGGCGGTGTCTCTCCATCTTGGATTCACTTTAAAACGACCAACCAAGCAACAAAAACAACCACCCACCCACCCACCCACCCACGCACGCACGCACGCACGCACGCACGCACGCACGCACGCACGCACGCACGCACGCATGTTTCTTTGCAGCCGAGCGAGTCCAACGGCCACGCCAAAACCGACCTCAGGTTTTCGGTGCTCGTCCAAGCGCCGCCCATGCATCCCACGCAGGCGGGAGTGGCTAAGACCTAACGAGAAGCGCCCCCTTCAACCGATAGGCCCCCCAGTGCCCTTCTCTCCCCTTTTTTTGGGGGAGGGTTCCCCTATTCAAATAGACTACAGAGAAAAAACATATTGGGTACCCTTATCTACAGAAAACAATGGGTACCAACTTATTCTAACATCTCCACTGGAGGACTTAGACCCTCAGCTGCCATGTTAGCTGGCTCCACCTGCTGTCATCGATTGGTTGTGAGGCCTTTGACCGAAGCCTTGAGTTTTGAGGTCATGGGTGTGTCTCAAGATATTCCCCGTCCCCTACATGGGGTGGTTTCGGTGATGTCCCAGCCCAAACCTTTTGCAGAGCGGCTGGAGCGTCGCATCCGTGAGAGATGTTCAGCCGAAGGGGGGTATTGCGCCACAAGCCGTTGTTTGCCTTCTGCGAGTGCCATTGAACTCAACCGAGTTCCTGCACTGTAGACTTTGTGAAGCGAATGTCTGAAGTCTGGATCTGCGGAGCGCCACGGCAGGGGATAGAATTGGTTTCTTTGTCTTGCGGTTTGGTGGGTCCTGCGTGGTTGATGTGGTCACGCCCTGGGACGGGCCAGAGTAATCCGACACACACACACAAGGCGTGCTGGATACTGTTTCTGTGAAGACCATTTTAGCGGCGCACAGGGAAACACATGGCGGTATAGAGGGTTGTCCTCAAGCAAGACACATATTGGTGCTTGATTGTTAGATTGACGAGGGCCAAGCGGGGTGGGGCCAACACACGTCTCACCACCCGCATATTTCCATGTGAGGGTCTCCAGAATAGCCGACCCCAATTATCCCATTTGGGTTTCCCTTTTTAAGCAATCCGAGATAGCTTCCTTTTGGTTTCCTTCCACTGGTTTCCATTTTGAGGGCTCCCGCTCGCTGATTTCAAGTTTATGAGGCCGAATCTGAAAAAAATCCGATTTTTTTCGGTGTACCTGGTCATGGAACAAAAAGTCGCCGGTTCTTTTTGCCGATTTCTGGTGGCGTCCTCTTCCTGCGGCCTAAAAAAACAAGGAGTTGCTGGAGGCCCAGTTGGCCATCCCCTGTCTGTGGCGTCACCTTTCCGCGTCAAAAAGACATGGAACGAGTTTCACCAGGCGCGAGTGAAGGTGCCGGAGGGCGTGAAGCCTGGCGCCCGCCTCAGCAGTCTTTTCGGGATGTCGGAAATCCTCCCCGGTGACCTCCATCGAGTGGGCTGCTTCCAAATTTGGCTCTTCTTTTTTTTACATCCTGGGTATTGTTTTGAATTTTGAATCTATGAATGTTGAATTTGGTTTTGTTTGTTGTATCTCTTTTTTGGGAATTCGACCCCCATTTTTGGCATCGGCTTTCTCTTTGGTCTCCAAACACACACGAAAAACAAAAAAGGGGGCAGCCTCAACAAAGATACGGCATACCCATTTTGAGTGTGTGTGTTTGTTGTCGGGAATCCGACTCCCCAAGATGGCTTCGCTTTTTTCTTTCTCCCCGCTTGGTTTCCAGTAAACACAAAAACTGAACAAGAGTATCCTCAAAAAATGACACGCCCAATTTTGGTTCATGGGG
>CAUJNA010003572.1:535000-542500 GCA_963377175.1 Effrenium voratum
ATCGGGTCCCGTGGGTCTGTGTCAAGCAGAATGACCAGTGGGAGTGAGAGCGTTGGAGATCTACGTAAGCCTCGGTGGCAAGGTGTGCCATGCAAGAGCTGCAAGCGCATCAAGAACTTTAAGGAGACCACCCACGAGGTCTGCACGCAATGCGCCAGAAAGCAAAAGAGGGCTAGCCCAATATCAGGCGTGTTTTTGAGCAAACGACATCTTTGAGGGTGCAACGAGTTGGGTAAAGATTGTACGCACAAGCATAGCATGAAACCCCTGGATCTCAGTGTGGCCCTTGAACCCATGGACCTCAGTGTGGCTTAGGCGAAAAACAATGGACCCAGGCCTGGAAGTAGCCGCCTTTTGAACGAACAAGCAGCGCCCTCCCCCTAGGCTGCCCCCTTCCCTCTTCCCTCCCAAAAAGAAAACATAACAGGGCTCTGCTACGTCAAAGTTAACCAAGTAGAAACACAATCTCAAGACAAGTTGTTCGGCGCAGCCCAGAGTTGCGGCAAGAACATGAACAATGGTTGGTAATGTCCGGCCAGGATGAAACAAGCACTTATAGCAAATAAATCTGCCAGCTTTGCACTGGTAGTAGCGCAGCCATGAAGCAGTGCCAAGCCTGCACAGGCATCAACCAGAACTCTTGGAATTCCAGAAAAGTTTGGCTTGTTGAAAGCACGTTGTCTTTGTTGAATCTCTTGCAGCAAGTGATGGTTTGAGAAGGTCACATGAAGTACCCCACATGAGTGCCCAGCCCATGTCAACAATGTGGGTCCTCAGGATGTCTAAAAAGTTTGGGCCGTTTGGAGTTCCAGCAATAATCAAACCCTCGGAAACTCAGATCCAACAATACCAACACATTTTTATGGAAGCTCAAACCAAGCTCCAGAATCCAATGCAAAAGCCAGCTCCGGCAAATACTAATCAAATGAGAAACTCAAACCCAACAAGACTAAGTCAGATAAATTCAAGATCAAATCAATTCAAAAGAATGTCCCGGCAATACTACATGAAACGGACACATGGACCGAAACTCCAGACATGGAGTTCTGGATTCCTGATTCTCAATTCAAAAGTAGAAGTGCCCAATACTAAAGTAGACCTGCGCACGATTTAGTCCGATTGCAACATGACCTTTTGGTTTCCCCTATAAGCCAACAACCAAGCGGCATGTCAATCCAAAGGCTTTGCTGGGTTTCCCTATAAACCCAAGCAAGCAGCATTTCAATCCAAAGTCCTTGTTGGTTTTCCTGACTCCCTGACCCAACCAAAAAACAGACACGCCCATAGGTGTTCTTTTTGGTTGGCTTGCTTAACAAATAGAGGGCCCTGGTTTAGATGGGGTTTGTTCCATTTACCAGGGCCATCCATTTTTCCAAAAGGCCACCTATGGACACGCCACGTCGGGGCCCCATGTGCAGGCAAAGAACCAGGGGACGAGTTCCACGTGGCCCTGCCTCCGCCACCGCCGGGCGCTGAGAGAGGCGGTTTCGAGGAGTTTTTGGGTTTCGAGCTCACGCTTTTGGGGCCACTCCCCTTTTCGGCGCGGTCGGTTTTCGGGATACCCCATTTTGGGTTGGGCTTAAATGCCAATTTGAGCAACGCGTGGACCAATTGTAGGTGAGGTTCTTTTGTGATCTTGAGGAGAGAAATGTTTGGAGGGCTGCCAAACCAGGCGACACAATTGACCTAACTGGCGAGGTTCTGACTCAACTGATGGTTAATCTAAGGGAGGCAATTGAGCTGACCAAACTTAGCTGGCCAAAGTAATCTAAACACTGTCAAAATCTGGCTGACTACCTCCTTCAGGAGGGGGCTATCAGCGATCCCTTCAAAGTTAACTACCAAAACAAATGATGCCCTCTTTTGCCGTTTTTGGGGCAGGGGGCAACACCCTTCGAAGTCAACTGCAACAACCATAATTGGTGCCCTGTGTTCGCTTGCCTTTTTTGTCTCGTATGGTATACAACCCCATCCTAGCAAAGGCAAGTTTGATCGAAGCTAGAATTTACTGGTTTACAATACGGGTGAAATAACTTCAAACAACCAGAATGGGGTTCGGGGCATATCACTTTGAAGGAAATCCAAGGGTCCACAGAGAGTGGAAACCACAAGCTGCGCAAACTCGGTGTTGTTTTCTTTGGGTACCCTGTTAAGCTGAAGCTACCTCAGGATCATGGGAGAGAAAGTCAGTTGGCCCCATACTTCTTGGTCAGGTCAAACAGCTTCATCCTCACTGTGCCAGAGGACAAGAAGGAAGGTGCAGACCTCACGACCATCGGGTTTGCAATTTCATCCCGTTTTTTTTGCCGGGGGGGGGGGAGGGGTAAATATACGGGGTGGGTTCTCGAAAGTGTAGACCTGAGGGTCCGACTGTGCAATCAAAATCGAGTTCGGGTGAGGGGCAGACCCCTTGCCATGAAAAGGTGCAGATATCCGCCCTTTTGATTTTGTTGGGTAGACCACTTCAATACCAGGCGTTGATGGTGTCTCAACCTATTTCTTTTCTACACAGAGGCGGCCCAGTCTGCAATTGAGCTTGAAAGACAAACCTCTGTCCCAGTGATTTCGTTCGGATGGTCCACTGGAGAACAACAAGTCAAGTGAACCTGTAGACATGTATATCACACATATTCGGTATATTATATATAAGTGTGTATACTTGTTTATATACAGAGTTTGTAAGTGTTGTTTTCAAGCAGGCAGTGTAATTTTGATTGTTTGAACACCCTCAACAGTTGTTCTTTGTTCCATGACGCCTATGTTTGTCCACCAAAGGTTTTCCATTGAAAGCTCACACGGAACCCGCAGCTGCAAACAGCTGCGTCTGGGGGTTGGTGGCCTTGTCGTCCAGGCGAGGAGGTCTTTTTCAATGCCAACGGCCAGAACATGCGGGCCATCATTCCAGAAGGCGCGGAAAGGACTCCCTGTCTCACTTCCCGAGTTCCGTTTTTCGGACTTACCACTTTTTTCTGGGCTTGGAGCATGGTAGCGGCGCACACAACAGAACAGTTTTTTCTCTTTTTGGGCCGGGGCGCTCAGGAAGTGAGGCGTGTGCGTTTTGTTGGAACCAAATGGAAACCAACTCTTTGTTTGGGCCCTATTTCAGACGTACCCTTAAAGCCTTATCTCGAGCTCAGGTCACTTGAAGCCATCACGAAACGGATCCCCAAAAAAGGCTTAATTCTTTGTTCCCTTGGTCGTGGACTTGTTTTTTGTTTTTATTCCCTTGGTCTTCAAATTTGGGCTTCCATTTCTCAGACGTTGAGATGAATCCATTTCTCAGAGCCTCAGAGCCTCTTTTTGTGGGTGGCACCCGACTTCAGTCCGTGCCAGGCAAGAAGCCTGGGGACACTTTTGAGGCCGATGAGACTTCGACGGCTGCACCGGGGGTTTTTGGCAAGAGCTGACATAGACCAAGACTGGAGGTGTGTTTAGGAGCGGGAGCATTTTTTTTTGACTAGATTGTAGTGTCCATGTGTTGTACCTCTTTTCTGTCCATCTCCCATAGCTCATTGTGCTCGGAATTGGTGGCACCGGGCATGGAAGAGTGCTTGATTGAGTCAGGGAGCTCTCGAGGTGACTTCAGGTGTCTTGAAGGCATCAACAAGGTTCCTAGGTTTGACACGGCCAAGCAGCTTGTGAAGTTGGCGAATTTGCTAGGGAAAATGCAGCCTTGTCCCCTGTTGGCTCAGGTACCCTGATTCAGCCATGGAGCTTTAGGTTCTACTTGGGTTCGTGTTTGAATGGTGTCCGTACCGCTTTGTCGGAGAGTGAAACCCTCAAATGTGTTCATCGATCCCTTCCCCTCATACTGAAGACTCGTGACACATATTTTTTGGAGAAAGGATCATACAATATCTCAGTTGGTAGAGGAAGGGATTCCATCATGTTTCATGCAGACCCCCGGACCCTCCAATGGAGAACCCCGACCCCTCGTGGGCCCTCCAAAAAAAGCATTGTGAGCCCAAGATCAATCGGGACCCTTACTTGGATGGTCTGGGATGAATCGCTAAATGACTAGTAACCCTGGTTGTAACCCACATACAATGATTGTAAGTGCCCTGTAACTAGGGTTACTCACCATTGAGCGATTCGTCCCAGACCATCTATAAGTAGGCGGACACTACCTGGAGTCTCCATCACCCTCAAAACATGGTTGGTCATTTCTAATTACCCCCAAAATCGTGGGTTCATGGACCCATTTTGTTTTTTTTACGGGTCAGAAGATTACCCCAAAATCATGGGTTCATGGAACCATTTTTGGAGGGTCATGGCCATTTTTGTTTTTTACGGGTCAGAAGGAGAGTCTGGGGAAAAAACCCTTCTGATTTGTCAGACGCTTTCGGCTGCAGCTCTTGGGACCCAGAAACCGCCGAGAGACGCCCAGGTCCATCTGGGGCCGAGCCAAGTGATGGTCACGGTGCCGGAAGGCAAAGACGCGGGCGAGGACCGGGTTTTGGTGTGGGGTTTGTTGGCCTTCGGCTTGGATGGGTTTGCCAGGCCCAGCTAGGTGCCTGACCTCTCACCCTTGCTTTTTGGGGGAATGCCAGGGGTTTCAGGGTTTTTGCCTTCGGTTTGGGTTGGATATGGGCTGTGGCTCAAAAAAGTGGTACCAACATGGCACCTTGGTAGATGGAAACAAAGACTAAAACCCGCGTAACCCTGGCCCTTCTAATTTTGAGCTATACTCATATAAATTCGAGCCGAGGGTAAATGGGACACCGTTTTGGAACACCGAGCCACGAGCCCAGGCCACCCTTTTTTGAGGGGGGATGGGTGACGGTGGGGCAGGTGACCTGGGGGTCTCGATTGATCTTGTGCGTTCTTGTGGAACTCGATTTTGCACGGAACCCTGTCTCAGTTGTTCAGTGGCACCCTTTTTCCTGTTTTTTTGGTGGCTGCCCCACTACGAATGGTCTTCCTAAATTGGGTTCCCTTTGTCTTCCAGGGTCACTGAACAACTGAGCTGTGCCATGCTTGCAAAGGTTGGTTTCTTTGGTTGCCCAGGCATAAACTCACTGGTTTCGGGGCGAACATTTGTCAACTTCGGAAAGAAGAAACAAAAAACAACGAGAAGGAGCGTACTAAGGGGTGGTTCTTTAAGGGGACTTGATAAGTTTTGGGGGTGCCTGGATTGATATCCGCAGTCCAGGCCCGCCTGGTCCTCAAGGCAAAAGAAGTCATACTGCGAATGGGCAAATCCTCTTGGCATTGTTCTCAGACTGGGACACAACCATCCCAAAAGTAGCAGGGAGACTCTCCAGATTGACACGGAGGCTACAAGCTGTTGATGCTGAGAGGAATGGGTGGACCTTCTCTTTTGGGTTCGAGGTCAATTTGCAGGGCAGTATAGTTGGCAGTAGAACCGCGGAGGGAATACAGGAGATTTATTGAATTGGTTTCGTTGCCCTTGTGTGGCAAGAAACACCAACTACAACTGATTAGGAGACTAGGTCCCCCAGTAGTCCCCTGTACCCTTTTTTGGAGGAGGGGGGTTCCCCTACTAAAATAAAGTACAGACAAAAGGACACCCTTATTGTAACCTCTCTACTGGAGGACCTAGGAGAGTTGGGCCTAGTGTTTTGGTTGGGTTCCCCAATCCGGCGTTTTTCCGCCCGCCGGTGTCCAAGAACGAGTTTTCCAGGAGGTGGAATTCCATGGGCCTGGGGGTGCCCTTCTGAAGGCGCGGAGACGACACGCCGTGGGTCCCAACGTTGAGCTATGGGAAACCACACCAAGGAAGCTGACTTCGGCTTGGCCGCTCTTCAAGAGAGTCCCTTTGTGGTTTCCAATAGCAAACACATCATGGTTGTCATTTTTGCTTGTTGTGGTTTAGTGGGAAATCCCCACTTAACTGCTAAAATTCAATTTGTTGCTCCCCTTCCAACGTCAACCAAGACATGGAATGGGAGTGGGATCACCCTATTTTTTGAGAGCCATGCCTTTTGTCAGTTCCATCCCAACGCCTTGGGCCCCTTTCGGTGACACCAGGGTCTCGGGAGGTTCAACCCAGGCCTGGGGTTTGACTGGAAGCCCAAGGAGCCTGGCAGACGGCTTTCGCTTTCGCAAGTCACAAGCGAAAAGGCGTTCCCCGTTTCTGTTGGGGGCTGCTTGCTCTTCTCAAGCTGACCTCCAGAAGTTTTGTTTCCCAAGTGGAATAATGGTCAAACGTCCAAACCAAAGAAACACCCCCATGAACACTACACAAACATTCCAATGCGGAAGTGGCCATGCAGAATGAGGCACAGTCCATTATTCTAGGGGTTGATTCCCCATTTTTTTTCAACCATCGTTCTTTTCGAAGACCAGCTGTTTCCCATGGTGTTTTGTGGTTTTCTAGAAAGAAGGATCCCTGGGTTCAGAATGGAATTGGAAGCGACCTTTAGAATTTTTCGAGACCTTGCGGGTGCGGTTGTTTGCCGGCGCCCTTTTCAGGGATAGAAACGGAAGCCAAGGGAAGCCCGCCGTGTTGACCCCCGAGAAATAGACACGCCCCTGTTCGCCGGTTCTGCTCGTTTCTGGTTTGGGCCCGCGTGGATAGAAAACACACAAACTTCCATCAACAAGTGCGTGCATATTCCTCAACATTGGCAACATGACTCAAGTTTGCTATTGGCTTTTCTTTGAAACCACTCTGAAACGGGTAACCCAAACCTGCACGTGTTCGGCAGTCGGAAAGGCCACTGACCTTTCTGGGTGCTTTGGGCAACTGAGTGGGCAAGCACCTAGACTCTCCATAAAAATCGGTCCATGACCAACCATTATTTTGGGTAATGACCACCCATTTTTTAAGGGTCATAAGCCCTTAAGCCCCCCCCCAAGCCCCCCCCAAAGCCCCCCCTTAAGCCTCCAGGTAGTTTCACGACCGTAAAGAGGTTTCCCCTAGGAGGCCAGGGCCCTCGCTCGCAACCATCGCGCCTCGCGCCGAGTGCTGCGAAATATTCATCCGTCAGGTTTCGGAGAGCCCCACAGTGGTTTGGGAGTTTAAATCCCTGGCTCTTAAGGGGAAGTGGGAAGCCACCTCAACCCCAAGCCACTAATCCAAAGCACCAAGCGGTGGAGGGAATCTGCCTGGAGTCTCCATGACCCTTGGAAAATGGTTGGTAATTACCCAAAATAATGGGGTCATGGACCCATTTTTAAAGCTTCATGGGAGTCTAGGTGGAGGTTATTGCTTATTTAAACCAGGCTCGCGCGAAGGGTCAATTTTCGACCCGCAAAGTCCCAAAGTCCTTCAGCATGCTCTCAGCAGCAGAGGTCTTTTAGAACCCGATGGGTTTATGTTTTAATTCGGGGTTAATTAACCCTGGGTTCATTTGGCTTCCCCATAGCAACATGGGTTTGTCTCACAATGCGGGATCCCGCCAAGTGTTGTTTGTGTTTTGACCTGTCTCTTTAAAGCCACCAAAAATGGGTTCCCCCCACAAAAAAGCAACCCCATATGTCACCAGCCGGTTTTTGGTCGCGACCAATCAAACCGGAGTCCAAATGAGTAGCTTT
>CAUJNA010003572.1:545000-550000 GCA_963377175.1 Effrenium voratum
CGACTGGGTCTCCTCCAAACTTATATCACATGGGGACTGATATATGAAACGGAAGCAGAACATGTTTTTGGTGCAGCCAGCCACATCGCAGCGAGCTTCGCTGCCAGGCAGCGCAGAAGCTGGTGCAGCAATCGAGCCTTGACATCAACAGCCCCTCGGCGTGTGGCTCTAGAATTGCGTCTGAAGTGGGGTGACAGAGAAGTCGTTCCTGAAGGGGCTTGTCCTTCTATTGTGTGACATTTGAAACATTATTGAATAATGTGATGTGATGTGATATGCAAGGGATTACGAAAATTGGCTTGCCGGTCTTTTGCTTTGCCTTAGAATAACTTAACTAGCCATGCTGAGCCCTTTTTGCCTTTTTCCTTATATTACGATATTTCTTAATTTGTGATATGCAATGCGTGATATGGAATGTGCCACATGGCGTGGTGTGGGGTGATTCATACAATTTGCCTGCTTTCATTTGCTTTCAAAAAAACATGGAACGGGGGACATTTGAGCGGCCTCCCAAACCTCCGTGTACATGTGTAGTTTCTAGTCGTGTCATATCGACCTGTGCGTACGCAAGCACTCCACGCGCGTAAGGTGGCCTTTCAGCTGGTGGCGTAAGCGAAACCTCCAGGTGTGTGGCGCAAGGAAAAAAACACACGCATAAGGTAGCGTAAGCTTGTGGCGTAAGCAACATGATATGACATAGCAAATCATGACACGTTTAGGATGTGGCTCGTTTGGGGACCTCAATTCCACACCATTTTAGGGGGGGATCTGGAGAAATGACTGGCCGTTTGGCAGCTGGTGGGGTCAAGCTCAGAACTGAGCGAATTCGGATGGATTCGGTGTCACTTTCCCAGACCACTAGCGGTGTTTGTGGCGTTGGCGGGTGCCCAACAGAAAAATGATGCCTCGCGTGTTCTACGCGTTATTTAAGGCTGAGTTCCCCCTGACAAAATGGGAAACAGAACAGGCCCGGGCCTCTTCGAAATTGGTTTCATGCTTTTCGTACTTTAGAGTTGGCTAAACATTTCGACAGATCACAGATCTGAAAATTATGAGTCGTATTTTTGGTGTACCGAGTTGGGCTTTTGATGTTTTTCTTTCCCCCGCGGCTTCGCACAGCACTTTCCGGGACCCATGGCAACCGCCGGGTCCCCGCATTGGTCCCGCATTGGTCGCCCAGCAAGTGGTGCCCTTTTGTACCGTCTCTTTTTTGGCAAGGGGAGGGTCCCCTAAAATAGACATATACAGAAGAAGAAAAAAATCGGGCAGCCGTATTCCAACCTCTCAAATCTGAAGGACCTAGCCCAGCCACGGTCCAGAAAGAAGCCAAAGTGGATCTAGGAAGTTAATCCGCCGGTTTGGGTCCAGGTACCAACACGACCCCTTCAGAACCCTTAATTCACCACTCGACCGATCCAAGTGATTGAAGATTCCGCAGGTGGACCTTTCCGGGCGGACCTCGTGGATTTTCCTGAGTCTCTGAGAGCCAAGCTAGTGCTAGTGGACCCCGGTTGCCACTGCAGTAGGCAACCCTACTCCATTTTCCTTTTGGTTTTCCAAAGGGTGGTTCCCTCCGGAAATGGAATCCCTGGGCACAGCAGGTTTCGGGGCACTGGGATTTTTCTGCCCCAAGGTACCTTCGATCAAGGCTTCACGCCGTTGTTCTACGCAGCGGGGAAGCCGAGTGATGGGAGGTTGGGCAGGAGGGATGGGAGGGGTCTCCTGCCTCCAAAACGATTTTATCTTTTAGGGTAGATCATGATGAAACACAATCAGAAGATATTGTTTTCTGTGTGCATGAAAGATGTGGGCCAAGGTTTGGAGATGGTTTGGTGGGAAAGTTGGGGGAGAGATGTTTTAGGAGGATTGGCAGAAAGCTTGGAGAGGTTTTGGGCAAATTTGGTGAGAGGTTGCAGGAAGCGTCTCAGAGAACCCACAGTCTGTACTTGGCTGAATTCTATCCTTAGGTCTCAGTTGTCTTCCCTTGACGAGGTGTCTTATCATGGTGAACCCTCGCTTGTTCGGAATTTAACGGGAAGCTAAAAGAACGTCATACTAACTCCCCATTTTGTCCTTAAAGGCCCTTTTGGGTTTCCTTCCTTGTCCCTCTCCAGCAAACGTTGTTGTGTGTTGCAGGTCGTGCCGTGATTTGCCCCACGGTGGAAGCGACTGGGTTGGAGTGGGTTGCCACTCTTCAAAACGTCCTATGGCTCCACAACTTTGACATGTTCAAGTTGCAGTAGCCAATCTATTTTGCAGGTGGGCTATTGGTTCTTGTCCATTTCCCACCAGTTTGGGGTCATCTGTTTGGCCCCCTGCCCCGCAACCATGTGGATTTCCAAGCTCTTGCGTGAGGGCTTTTTGAAACGGTCTACGTGTATTTGTCACAAAGTCACTCGAAACTGGAGGGGACATCGAAGTGGGAAGGCTTGGGCGGCAAAATGCCAAACGAAACTCGGGTGGAAAAACGATAGTGAGGAACAGTCCCAGCCATAATTCAGTGCGGAGATTTGCCTTGTTGATTCTTTCTGGGTTTGGGGTAGAAAAATCTCAATAGAGCCACGTTTTGATTGTGACTCTTAAATTTATAAAATCCACTTGGTTTATCTAAGGGCGTACTACTACCCTCTTTTCAACAAACAAACGTTGAAGTTCCCCCTACGGAATGTACTTTTCCCACGCCTTCCTGTCAGCTTCCATTGGAGGCTAAGGGTGAGGGCAACATCAGGCATTGAATCACGTCCTTTCACCAATGGCTCCAGTACACATGTGAATGGACGAACTGCACCACTTTGAACAATCTGAAACTGAAACCATGGTTTGTCGGCAATCACCTTGGGGAATCGAATCATTGAAACCAACCGGCTCTTGTCTGGGCAAAGGCCCCGTACTATGGATGGTTGCGAAATCCATGTCGCACCACTTGGTTTCCCATGGTTGAAACCAGAACGTTGGGGCTCTTACGTTGGGGGATCGGATCGTCGAGGCCACGAGCGGCGCCTTTGAAGTGTGCAAGTGGCTGCTGGAGGAGCGGAAACCGGTCTCGTGTCTCAAACTGGATCCGACATGTGTGGATAGCCCGTGTGTCCCAAAATGTTGTAAAATTTGGGGGGAACCGAAAAAAAAGGGAAAGTATTGGGGGGGGGGGGGGGTTCTATTTGGGTGTCCCTTGAAAACCACCCAGAAAAAGGAGTACTGTACAGGGATTTGACAAAGTCGTGCCTCAAATTGCGAAGAAGTCGTGCCTTGTCCCCAACCGCATAGTAATTGCTTCCCCCCAAAGTTACTATTGCATGTTTAACAGGCTCCCAGGAGGTTCCACTACTACGGTTTCTGTAAAATTGCTTACAGCACTTTTCGGGGTTTGTCAATTCGAAATTAAAAGGAATAACAATTAAGGTGTAAATTTTCAAGTAAAAGACGGGAAGTGCTGAAAGTACCCCCTAATAATGGCTGTCAGGAGTTTAGTGTTGGTTTAGTGTTGGGTCAGTGAAAAGTAAAAGGGGGGCAGTCTTTTTCGGATTTTGGCCCCAAACATCATATTTATTCATAGGTGGATTTAACAATAGGAGAATGCGATTAACCCAGCGACTTTTTGGCAGACTTTGCAGAAGCGCGTTCTGCCCAGTCCTGCCATGTCATGCCGTTTTGTGCATGTTCCTTTTGTGTTCCACGGATAGTGCGCTTTTATAGCAACAGGGTGCCGATTCCCAAATTGAGTTCCATGCGGGTTGGAGCCCGGGCATGACTCAGGCATGACTTTAAGCATGGCTTTGTCCATTGCCTGTACACTCACAGAAAGACACCCGTTTGTGTTTGAGAGTAAGTAAAAGTGTGATCAACCCAAGAAGGATTTGAGGATTGATAGACACTGAATAGGAGGCTTTTGTACCAACCAGAGTTGGGCTGAGCTACCCCTTGTTGAAACCATGGTGTAAACCACGGTTGTTGAAACAACCTCCTGTTGGTGCCCAATGGAAATTTACCGGTTGGGTGTTTAAACACATGTTGCAACTGGAGGTCTTCATATCGAATAACACAACCTCATTTGGATGTACCGGATGGGCGGACGTTTGACCCACTCTCACCTGCTAGAGTGAGTGCATAGCTGAGTGGATGTTGGTGTTGTTGTTAGCATTTTCTATTTGGATGCTATAATCAAAGGAATTTAAACAAGAACTTCCATAGTACTGGAACCTCTCTCTAAGACTAGATAGATGGATGGATGCATGAATGACGAGATAGATAGATAGATAGAAAGAGAGATGGATAGTCAGCTAGATGGGTAGATAGTGAGACAGATAGATCAGATAGGTAGAGAGAGAGAGAGAGAACAGGAGATAGAGGTAGATAGGTAGATAGGCAGGTAACGGTAGGTAGATAGATAGATGCCGAGCGCGTGCGAAGCTGGAAAACGCGAGAGATGGGGAATAAATAGAAGTGCCGCGGCTGAAATCATGGCCCTGTGCGTGAATCCGGCTCTGCCTCATGTGCGCAAACTACCAATCGTCGCAACGCCTGATGACAGCGGTCTGGGAGCGGTGTCGGACGTGCGTGCTTTTTGCGACTGTAGCTTGCGTGGTAGGCGCAGCACTTTCGCAATGTCGGGTGCAGATTTCATGTCGCGCTAGATAGATACGTAACGACATAGATAGATGGCTAGGTTGCTAGATAGGCAGAAAAGGTAGATAGAGAGGTAAGATGGATAGAACACAGAACGACAAGATCATTTAAAACAAGCTAGATAGGTAGATCAATTCGATAGATCGGAAGAGAAGAGGGGTAGTTGGATGGTCTGGGAGTTAGCTAAATGAATAGCAACCCTGGTTGTTACCCACCCCACTTACAATGATTGTAAGTCCCCTGTAACTGCAGTTACTAACCATTTAGCTAAGTCCCAGACCATCTAAGTAGACAGTTTCCCTCAAAACAACGGAAAGCCGCGAGACTGGGGAGCCTGGCCACAGAGCCTCACATTGAAATTTGCAGGAGCGGGCCAA